>BOPP01000061.1:5086436-5124048 GCA_017312745.1 Gryllus bimaculatus
TCTCTCTCTCTCTCTCTCTCTTTCTCAGCGTTTCTTTTGCGCCTTGTTTGCGCACGCTCACAGACACGAATCGCACGCGATTTTCATAGTTCACGTACACTTATCTGTCACTTACAAGCTCTCGGTGGAAGACTTATTACAAGTCCAAAAGGGGTAACTTTTGGACAAAGTTGTCGACATAGCAACACTACGAAACGCACGTTATTTGCTTTCAATATTCCATTGTAAACAAGAAAATTGTAATACGATTTTTACTCCATAATTCCAGGAGTTAATTAATGGAATAATAAGTTACGAAATTTCTTTGTTCGTTTCATTGTCGGATAAGTTGGACACTTGTCGATACTGGGCGAGACATTTCAGGTGATAAAAAATACACAACCGCATCCTTCTTACTTAGATGATCCAGAATTTAATACGTCAATTTACGAAGAAATGTTTCATTTAATACGTCAATTTACTAAGAAATGACCATTTTTCTTCTTCTATAACATTTAGAAGGTTATGGTTATAGCGAAACCAAGAGTCGAGGATATTTTCAAGTATTGTCGAAGAAAAGTTCTATTTTATTGAGAAAAGGGACGAACGCAAACTTGTAAGTTGACTTCCACCGGGAGAATCTAAGGGTCTTAAATACCTTTTTCAAATAGCAGACTCCAAGTTGCTACTTATGAGAAATGCTGACGACTAGTTCCAATTAATGGTTCGTGGAAATTTTGATCTTGTTGGAAATAGTCGACATCATTAAAAACACAGTTTACATATAACAAAAGAGCGTTTTTGATCAGCGTAATACTGTATTTGCTGGTGCGACAGCACTACGATATACTACAACTAAGTGTCAATATCGTTCTTTAAAATTGTACAGCTGTCAATAGTGTTATACGGCGTGCTGAAATGAAATCCTGAACTAAAATGTACGTAATAAATGAAAATCATGAATGTTTATGTTCGAATACTTGTAATAATACATTAACAAGATCATTAATAAATTTTCGATTATGGTTTCGAGTTAACATAAAATTGAATTGGCACAATTACTCACTTTATTCACGAATTTGATTCTGTTTTTTATTCAGAACAATAAAATTCTTTCCGCCTTTTTCATTCAAACCGGGACACCAATATAAAATCCACAGTAAATATAATAGTATAATAATATATTCTCCATATCTGCTTCAACTGATGCAATCGTAGGCAGCGGGCAGAGTCGCGTGAAGGCTTTCGGGTGACGCCGCGTCAAGGGCAGTGATGCACACATTTCGACCATCATATCGTGATCTTCTTCAATGCTGAAGTGGAGGGAAGTGGCGTGTCTCCATCTCTGAAGAAGATCACGATGTGACGGTTAAAACGTGGGCTTCACTGCCCTCGACGCGGCGTCGACCGGACAGCTGAGAGCCTTCACATTCTGTAAACTGACGTACTAGTAAGAATTCTATGCGAAGTTACTTGGTGAGTCTCCGAGACACTGTCGGATTTACATAGACAATGGGAGGGCGGGTGAGTGAGTGTTGATTCACGTAATGTCGAGAAATTGGTGGCGCCTGGAAACCATGATATTTTGCAGCGTTAACAAGTAAAATTGACTTAATGAATCGCCTATTATTTGCACTCCATTTGTCCGATGTATTCCAATGTCATCCTATCCGCTTACAAAAAATGATGCTGGCTTACACTGTATCTGTGACTTAAACTGTCGGTTGTTAATCGATGCTTCCCATAAATACGATTTGCGATAGTCAACATTCGCTGTTAGTGTGAAATGAGATCCGATATTCGCTGGCAAAAAAATAGAAGAAATAAAAGGAGAAATCAAATATCAGATATTCAAATTTTTGTCTGCGAAGTGAAAGAGAGGAAGTCAATAATTAACATATTTTGCATTCGAAAAGAATAACAAATAAATACTGTTAATGATAATGTTACCCAAACTATCAGTGAAGTCCCAAAATGACCAGGCTTTATCATTTGGAAGTGGACGTTTTCCCCTTTACAAAGAAAGTATTTTTCTCCCAATACTTTCTACGACAGATAAGGAAACGGAAATTAACGTTGCCGTATGGGAACCAAACTTGAACAGCTGCGTGATCCACTGGCGTCGGCGAAAACCCCGCTTTTCCGCTCGTGAGCAGAGGTGCCACCTGCTTCCTTCCAAAGCGCCGCCGGCGACCGCGAGGGGGTCCTTGGGCAGGGGTGGCACGCGACACGAGACGCGGCCCTGTGGGGGTGGTAAGGGGTGGTGGTGGAAGCGACGTGTTACTCGGCAGCCCAAGGGGGAGGCAGAGATCAAGAGTACGGTGGTGATATGACGCACAGAGTGCCATCCAAGCTACGCACGACACTCCACACTTGCGAGTGCCGCAGGGTGTGTTTGGTGTGATGGTGGTAGTGGTGGATAAAACAAAGCTTATCGACACTTTCGGTGTGACAAAAGACTACGTATGAGTTAAAAACAAGCGCTCATCACATGTATTATAACTGTATACTCTGCATGCAATATAGAAATCTATATAACTGAGAATCTACTAAGTGTAGCAATAAGAATCATGTAGTGCAAAATACGATATAGTATGAAAGAGTTAACCTATTTCTTATATTAAAGACATTAAAATGTTAAATTAAATACAAAGCGCTATGATATGTTATTAAATGACAAATTATCGCATAATCATGCACGTAATCTACGACAACAATATCCCTTCAATGTTTATTTTAAATCATTCTCTGTATAACCAAATAACACAGTCACTTCTAAAAATTACTCTCATCTACCTTAACGACTACAGCGTTTGCAGAAAGCCATTGTTCAACGCAATTCGAACACAATGCGCCTGCAGCCAGAGCATCGTGAATCGGAGATTAAGTGAGTGAGTGAGATTCACAAAAGCGGTGGTGAGAGAAAGAGGTATTGTGCTGGTAAAAGTGGCTGCACGCGCATTGCATTCGTACGTAGGGAAGAAGGCCCTGCCTGGCGCCGAGGCAGCTGCAAGACTGCAACAACCCTTGTTTGCAATCCACAGCTCGTCATGTTCTTTGCAATACACAGCTCGAGCATCAGAAAGCATCGCGGAAAATGACTTGTTGAAAAGATAGACGAAATGCAAAGTGAATATACAGCGGAAGAGAAGATACTTTTGTAAGGCAATGGAAATTGCCAAGCTCGAAGCTCGCTTTTAACGCATCCTCAAGCGAGGTCAGAAGAAAGAATGGCGCAAAAATTTTTGGTTGGTCTAATAATGTATAGAAATTGAAATCGAATGGTACACAAATCAAGTAGATAATAAATATTTCAAGTAAAAATATTGAATATTTTTTTCATATTTGAGTTGAAGAGTTAAACCCGAAACAATTGCTAAATATTTCTTCCTTTCTTAAAGGTAAACCGCATATGTAAGACGTCATTTTAAAAACTCGGTCTTTCTCGGTCCATACTTTCACAACTAATCTATATATTGTAATAAATATCACTGGACTTATTAGTCGAGTTCTGATGTACATTTTTTTGTAAACAGTAGACTTCCAGCTTAGAACATAGGTATTTTAACCTGCACGAAATAAATGATTCCGTAAAAATTCTGATAGAAAAATGAGGAATTAAAAATGATAGAGTGTGGAGTCTGGATAGAAAACTGAACAGTAAAGGAGGAAATACTTGATAAATATAGAACATTATAAATATTTAATTGATTTATTTTTAATCAAAATTGTTATCGCAGCAACAAGAATGTCTATCTTTCACATTCTTGATACACAAAAATAAGTTGGGTTGTTTCATTATATTATACATTTTAAATTATTTTTAAATTATACTTATTTATAACTTTAAAATGAAATTGAGAAATAAGGGAACCTAAGATGATTTTTACTGCAATTAATAACGTTTTTGTTGCCCTAAAAATGAAATCGTCGGCGGAATTCGCTCTAACAAACCATACAGAATATCTCAGTAATTACAAACTTCTAGAACATATAGGGATAAGATATTGTAACTTTTTGCCAATTATTATGTGGTCATATAAAGAGTGGAATTACAATGCGAAATTGGCCCGTGATTGGTAGACATATCATCTAGCATAGTTTTTGATGGGTATACTAAATATTTTTGATTGTCTCAGAACGTGTACTTGAGGTACGTGTGACGGGGCAGGGGAAAAAAAGAACGTATTTATTTCCCACGTGCTCCAGCACAGAAAGTAATAATCGTCGATCCCTCTGCAGCCATAGAAGTTTGTAACATTTATTTTGAGACAGCTGTATATTTTTTTGGAAAAAACAAACCATTTTTAACGTTATTGTTCTAATTTCTTTATTTTTAATTCCAATTAAAATATAGGAAGGAGGGAATACTGTTTAAGGGAGGTAAAACTATATAGACACGGGGCGAGAAAAGAGGCAAAACACTCTCATTGTTGACTACCGAAAACTCTTTCTGAAAGACTTGAGGAGAAACCGTAACAGTAGAATCACCAGACGCCCAGAACCGAGAAAGACCGAGAGTGATCGTGGCTCGGAGGGTTGGCAGGGCCGCCCACGCCGTGCCATGGAGCCGCCTGCTCTGTTGCTGCTGCCGTCGCTGCCGCTGCCGCTGGCGGATAGGGCGGGTGAGGGACGCACCTGTGGGGCTGTCGACGTCGGTGACCTTCTTGCCGTCGGCGTAGACGGCGTAGCCCGTGACGGGCGCGCCGTTCGTGTGCACCCCGCCGCCGCCGGCCACCGGGAGCCACGTGACCAGCAGCGTGCCGTCCTGAGGGCCTGCCTCCACCTGGATATCCACCGGCGGGTCGGGGAGGCCTGCGGGCACACCACCACCCGCTCGCGCCACCCGCCCGATTGTCCACGCAACGCCTAGCCGCTCCTCCCGCCCCGCCCCACACCCCTCGCCCCGTCTAGTTTAGCTCCCTCGTAGTACCATGTGGAAACTTCATTACGACTTGCTTAATCGTTGGGCTGCATTGTTTGCAACTTTCTTCGTGCGATTTCGTTCTATTTAATTACCGTATAAATATTATGAGAAGTTTTAATATAGAGTCCGTGGTCTCTTCAGTTTTAATGCAGTATTTTATTTTGGAAAATGTTCTCACAGAAAAACAACATAAACTTCTCAAAAACTGTTGAAAACCAACAAAATAGCAAGTTAATGATGATATTGATAAAGTTATAATCTATATTATTTTTGTTACAATTTTATTAATTAAGCTTCAATATCCATCAAATCAATATCAAAATTATCATAATCATTACAATTACAACCTTCATAATACAAGAGAAAATAAATGAAATATTAATTTTTTAATGAGCAATAATCATGGTAAAAACGTATGATTACTATGAATCTGTTTGTATATTTGAGCAAATTCAGGCAAGAATTGGCATTCTGCTCACTGTTCATTCAATTCCATAAAAATTAAATATTAATTCTTCCTATTTATTGGTTTATTAAAGATTTTTTATGGAAAACAATAATTATTAACCAAGTCCTTTAAATGAAGTAAAACTAGAAGCTAAATGAAGAATTATAGAAGCAAAAATAATTCAGGCATTAATACATTATTTCTTAATCAAAATTCAAAGATTTTTCTCTCCTCATTTCTATTCCAATTCTGCTTTAATTTCAACTTCAATACACGTACCTAATTACTTGTTTTCACAGCATTCCTCATTCACTTATCCTGTCTACTGCTAAATCAAGAAGACTTTTCTTAGAAATTGCATCAGCCAATGTGATTATAAAAATATAGTCCTTTATTTAAATGAATTAATTTGATTCTTTAAAAAAGTGAATGATAAATATTTAATTGCAAGTTTTATGTAAAAAGAAAAATATAGTAATGTAATTTAAATTACAAAACAAGAAAATTCATTAACATGAACTTTCTGTACTTAGCTGCACATTCTAAAAGTCATAATGAAGTTTCAGCATGTTACAAAATAATAAAATTCTGAGCCAACAAATAATTAAGACTTAAAATTATTGTACAATCACTTAGATTATTCTGTATAACCCTCCTTTTTCATTCAGAGGACAATCCCTTTTCAAATTATTAAATAATTAGAACAATTGTACCTCAATCTTCATTTAGAGCTTCCAAAGAAGTGGTAATACTGGGACTGGATTCTCTACTTCTTTAGGCTCAGTATGCAAGTTAACCATATTAACTAACAATTGACAACAGGCTCAGGGAGTAACTCTAAATGGAGACTGCCAATTAAGAGGAGCCACTATCTGACTGGTTGACATTTGAAATCTAACTGCTGCTCGGGCTGTGACACTTCTTGACTTACTGTCCCATACGAAGTCTAAAGATTGTGCTTTCTAAAGTCTCTAGCACCTCCCTATTCAGTTAGGGCTCCAGGTGGCTACAGATTCTGTTGATGTATTGACCTGGTTCTAGCAACACCACCTATCACATGGAGCCTCTTCAATGATGTGTCAAAACTCATAAAAACAGCCAATTTTATAAAAATGCAAATAAGTTACTGCAAATTATTGTACAATACTAAAAAAGTTTGGCTTTAAAATATCCACTTGCCGAAGTTAAAATCACTTCATTTCATCACTACTTAAAAACCAGAAATACAATGTGAGATATAGAGATCTACTGAGAGAGAATGCTTTTCCTGATAAATGAACTTTTCAGTTCAGGGCAACTACACATTTTTTTGGCCACTATAATCAATGGAAATCATAATGTTTAGCTTTTACATAAAAATAAATTAAAAAAAAGAAGGAAATTTTACACTATTTTTTAAAATTATTGAAAGTAAAGTTACAATTTAATTGTTATAGTTTTCTCACCACATCGTTCAGATATCCATGATAGGTGGTATTAGAAACAATTATAAATATGCCCATCTCTTAGTTAATTTGATGTACAAATAAATGTTTACAAACCATGATTGCTGTGTATGTGAAAATAATTGCATTTTTGGTTAGAGTAAAAAGAGAGTACTGTGAAGATATTGATGCAAGCTTATTTACGGGCATTCCGAGAGAAGAGAGATGGTTTATTAATTATACAAGAAAGATACTGTTATTGCAGGAAAGTAGTTTGAGTTTTGTTAAAGAGTAGTTAGAGAATACATCAGCAGATCCATAGCCAAAACTAGCATAGTCTAAGCAGTTACATCCATTAGATCACAACATCAACGTCTATCTACCTGAACTAATTACTTTGGCACTGCTTTCTCTACACTGCTATGTCTAAGCTTCTCTACCTACTCTATGTCCCAGCACAACTATCTACTCTCAAAATGTACTGGCTACCGCAATAAATTCTAATTTTCTACATCTGTTTCAAATGGTCATGCACAGAGAGGACGGGACCCAGGTCACAAGATGACTGGCTGGAATTTAAAAGGTAACTGACTGAAGGATACTGAGGATTCCAGAGACAGAAAGACAAATAATATTGGAAATTTTGAGGTGAAACAGGCTGAAATGAAGAAACATGGCCAAGGAACAATAAACAGAAGAAAAGTTAGGTCAAGCAAGGTTTGTAACACTATATACAAAGAAGGTCACTCAAATATTTTAATTTCTGTAAAATAATATTATTTTCATATTAAATTCAAATTATTTTACTAGTACATGCTTTGACATATGAAAGAAGAGAAAAGTAGGCTAGAAAGAAGATAGAGACAGAGTTGGATTGAGAGATGTTCCAAATTTTGTAATTAATTCTAGTAGCAATGGTCATAGCATTAGGAACAGTAATGGCACAGAATAGAATATAGAGCAGTAACAGCAATAAATATCAGGCTTGGAATGGAAGGTACAAGTGTGTTTTTCTTCGATCAACACCTCTTCAGCAAGACATTTTGGTACAGATGGCCAGATAGTGATTTCCAGCCAGTCAATTCATACTTTTTTATGAAAGAAAGCTAAAGAAACAAAATGTTTCTTGAATTTTATTTACAAAGCACAACAACTGGGCCCCATCTCTCATCTATGTTTCCTCATGACAGTGGCAGATGAGAAGGTCACACATCTTTCAGACCACAATTCTTATTAAAGCTATGTATTATCCTAAAATACATTACCATTACCCAAGAATTAATATTGTAAAGGTATATCTGTAAAAAAATTATTTCCTAGCAGTTTTATAAATATACCCAAAAGTGACATAAAACTAAAAGAATAACTGAGATAATTATTATTTACCCACCATCCAAAACCACTGTTGAGGATTATATCTAAATTGCTTGCCACAGACACCTAAATACTTTAATTAATCAAGAAATAGAGTAACACAAAAGTAAATAACAATCACAACATTGACAACAATCACACAAGTTAAAAAAGAGATTTAGTCAAAAATCACCTTTGCAGCCTTTATAAATCCATGCAAGCAGACAAATGCAAAAACAGAAAGAGTAAGAATCAGTCAACTGAAAGGCGATAATAATAAGAATAATAAGAAACACATGACATGGACCCAGCCCAGGGCAGGGCTGCACAAAGCTGACACACATTTAGTGCAAGGGCACAAGGAGAGGAGTGGAGAGGCCCATTTTGTTTATCAGGCTGCTGGCTGAAAGTAGTTTGCTCTAATTCAAACAGCGTCTTGATCCAGTGGAAATTCCTTGCAGTTTACTAACATATCTCTCATAATTAAGTAAAGTCTCTGGAAACAAACTGACCATAAGAAAGGAGAATTGTGTAATTATCTGAGTTTTCCTTATTAGCACTGAGAAGTTCATCTTTTCAGAAACTGTAGGTTAATTTGTTAATGGCATATTGTAAAATTTACTGAAAATTTTCTAATAATAATATACTACAATAACCTCTGAAGATCACCTCCCCTTCCTGTGCCCAGAAAGCTACAGAGGGGTCTAGTGGCCGCTGAGGGATATGAAGGAAGGTTACAGAGCCAAGGAATGTTCCCTCTTCAAGTTTTTAAGAGACTATTGTCCAACTCACTGTCTTATTCATCAGTTTTCACCATCATTAGTACACATGCAATTTTTCTACCAACATGTAGCAAGAGAACAAGTATAATTGTGTAGTGAACAAATGCTGTCCCAAAGCACTGAATAGTGTTCACAAGTCTGATTCAAAATTTTTAGAACAACCTTTAAGGCATTTTGTGTTGCATTTAATCTTGTTGAAACACAATGGCAATTCAAGTTTTGCCACTAGGGAAACAATTCTGCTTGTTCCCAACCAACTACACATTCAACTAAACTAGATATTAAACAAACAAAAATGCCACTATGCATAACTAAAATATTGTGTCATCTGCATTTGGAGATGGGGGAACAAAACTACTCATTTCTGCTATGTGGAACTATTCAGTGCTACAGGATAGCTGACCAGTCACCCAAAGTATTGCCTTTCTTGGGTAGTTAAACTGAAAATTAAAAGTGCTGTATTGGTGTAAGGCAATGTTTGTACTACTGCAAAGTATCAAGTTTACAAATAAATACCAACTATATACATTACTGTACATTTCAAGTTATTCCAATTGCTTTGCAGTGCCACAAACATAATACAAACAACAGATTTATGGTATTGTCTCTGGTACCACTAATAGTCTGCCATAACTGTGAAAATGTGTACATGAGGATTAAAATGGCTGGCTTAAAATCAATTACTTTAAGGGAACATTAAAATTATATTAATCAAAGGGAATCAAAATGCAATTCAGTATTCCTAATGATAATAAGTATAATCAAATATTGATAAATGGGTAAGTGTGTCTTTATCTTCTTTCATTAATACTGACGAGAAATATGTGTTCCCATGAATCCATAATTCATGGTCACAATTTTTCTCTTAAACAAATATAACCTCTGAATTACATGCTTAACATACAACAGTTCTTACATATTATCAGAATTTTCAAATTTTATTCCATCAATTAGCAAGGTGAAATTATAATGACTTTTTATTACTTCATAAAGAATTCCCAATAACTCAGAAAATCGTTTTTGATGTCATAAGTCTATTACAATTTATAATAACTCATTTCAATTCCAAACCAAAATGTTTCTTAAATAAACATGTCTTTTGCTTAAATAAATTAATCAAGAAATTTATTGGAAATTCTTCACCCTTTTTAAAGTTAATTAGGGTAGGTAGTGATGAAATGTAAATGCTACCAATGTCTTCCAATTTGAAATAAAGAAATTCTCTGTACTCACCCTTTGGTAGAGTTCGAAAGTCTATATGTGCTGAGCAGCGCTCCATTTGAAGAGTAGATGTCTTCTCATCAAAACTTTGTGTTTGTTGCCGAATATTTTTTGCTCGTACTGTTACTCTGTACACAGTGTTTGGGGCCAATCCTATGTACACAAATAAGATGTGTTACAATGTATTAAAAATATATTTAGTTTGTTTGCATATCATAGCACATTATTAATTTACACCATTGAGCAACTTTCATCCACTCTCTCAAATAAGATGTGGGATGCATCATTTCATTATAATACTTATTCCATGCTTCTGAATTGAAGTTTGAAGAATTTTACTATGAAGTACACTTGGAAATATTAATAGAAAAGTGCCCAGTGTGTAATATTTATGGAAGTATAGTATTACATCTAGTTAGGAACAACTTCATTAAATAACATATTCTATTAAAAATATATTTTAAAACTCCTTTTTATATAATATTCAAAACAATTGACTAAATACAAAATTACAACAAATAAATATCATATTTGAATTAAGAATGTTAAATTTAAAAATCATGAAATTAAATTATGGGCTTAGTTTACTAAAATTTAAAAAAATAAATTTTAACAAAGTCCAAAGTATAGATAATTTCCAATTTTTTTAACAATACAAACAAATTTAAAAAAATGTAATTTAAAAACAATATAAAATTGAAATAATTACCCCTTTTTATGTTTTTTTCTTACTTTTAAAACCTGTTAACAGATTCATCAAATTATTGTTTCCTGCAGTCATAAAAGGCTTGGAAGCTCAAAAAGAATTTGGCTCAATTTTTATAAATTCTGAGAACTGTCTTTATTTATATTTGAAAAAATTACTATTAATTTTATTTTATTTTAAATTTTATAATATATTTATAATAATAGTAGTAATAATAATAACAATAATAATAACAACAACAACAACAACAACAACAACAACAACAATAATAATAATAATAATAATATATTATATTATTATTATTATTATTTCATTTCAATATTTATTTTGTTTTGTAAATATTGTATTTGAAAAGTTCTGAAATCATTTGTTTTTTGAAATTGTTTTTGTAAGTGTCTATTGATGCGATATTTTTATAAAAACAAATTATTTATTTATAACGTTGCATTTTAAAATAAACAAGTTTGAAAACACAAAGTGATAAAATTCAGTGAATGGAAAATCATTAATTTCTTTTAGATATTCTTATTTATTCACCTGTTATTGTATGTCTATATACACCAGGTTTGACAGTGCGCACTTCCACATTGTTGACACAAACAACATGTTGATGATTTGAGTTGGCAGGCAGCCAGCTTATAACAGCTGATGTACTGGTGACATTTCCTGCTTTTACATTTGATGGAGCTTGTGGGACATCCTTTCCCACTAACATGGTGCATGCAGCATCACGAGACGTTCTTCGATTTGGAGTAATTGAGCGAACACTGATGCGATGTGGCTGTTGTTCAAGAAAAGTATAATTAGACACGCATTAATATTTCAAAATCCAGCAAAAGATATTAATTAAAATGTTTTATTAAATACAATTATATTTCAAACATTCAAGAAAAATGTAAAAGCACACACATTATTACAAAAATTAAGTAATACTAGTATCTCTTAATATATATCATTTCAAAAAATACATTTTAATACACAGTTTTTTAACATTATGCATTAAAAAATATAAAATTAAACAAGTTTTATTGTGCATATATCGATCTTTTCTTTGGATTTTGATTTGGGGTGGTGCAAAATGTGATGGAGGAAGGCGGAGAGGTGCGGGGCGAAGCGTGTGGAGTGGGAGCGACGGTGGTCGGAAGGGAAGGGGGGGGACGAAGAGACTCACCCTAGTGGAATCGACGCCCTCGACGAGGGCGCGCGGGCGCTCCGTGGCCTTGACGGTAGTCTTGAGCACGCCGTCCACGTACACGTGGTAGCTGTCCACGGCGGCGGGCGGGCAGCCGTCAGGGTGCGACCAGCTGATGAGCACGCTCTTGTGCAGCTGCCGCTCGAGGGTGAGCTGCTTGGGCGGCGGGACTAGCACCGAGAAGAACAGGTCTGTCGTTTGAAACCAAGCAGAGGGAGGGGAAAGCGCGCGATAGTACAGCTTCCGTCCCACGCCAACTCCTCCTCAGCTGCAGCCGCTGCTGGCTCTGAGCAAAAACTAGCGTGTTGGTGTCAGTGTACGTGGAGGTGGGTCTGTTGGTGCTTGTTGGCGGCAGGTCTTGAGTCCAACTTAAGCTGAGACGAATGAATGATGGAACAAAAACATTTTGGTAGCAAGTTTGGATTAATGTGTAAGCAGACTAAAAATGCGCTTAAGGATCCTGAGGGCTTGCTTAATATTAAACACAATTTTATATTGGTTTGTAAATATTTTTAAATTAAATTTTGATTTGAAAACAAAATATTTTCTTTTCATAAAAAATGTCCATACTTTTTTTTCTGTATTTTCAAGATTAAAGGGGTCCCATTAGTTTAGTTTTGCACAGGATGCCCAAACATATCAATCTGAATCTGAAAGACTAGTAATAACATCATCATTGTCATTTGAGGTCAATTGCATTTCATTTTCAATTACCTCACAATAGGTACTACAATTAACTTTATTTCCTTCTACAAATTTTTGAAGATTTATTTCAAAATGAGAGAGAAATGATTTTAACTGATTTCTCTATATTTTAGACTTCACTCTAACTGGAAGCATGTTTTACTGCATCTCTGCTTATTTTGGATTGAATGTATTTGTATTAAAGTGTGATGATCTGTTGAGTACATGTATATATAAATGAAGTTAAATCATGGTGATAACAGATAAATCTATTTCTAATAATCAGCCTCAGCTGCAAAACAGCTCATACGCACACACATTTAAACATAAACACACATAGGCATGCATCAGGCATCGTGCATGCTGCGATGATTTTCTAATATTCTTAGAAATCCTGTCGTACATGGTTTCAATGAACTACAGGATAAAGTAACATTTAAATGTCACAGCTGCAGAATGCCTTACATACAATACACCATACACACAGCAAAACAGGCTGGCAGACAATTAATTCAATGTAGCAGAGAACACATGTTAAACCAATCCAATTGGTCAACTTACTTTACTGCCTACTGCAAATCAACTAGGGCTCAGGTAGTGGGTAGGGATAAAAGGTTGCAAAACGTACATATTAAATCAAATATTAAGTTTACAGACACTAAATACAATACATCCTGGAGGGAAGAGGAGCGATTTTCACAAAACAAACACAATTGACACATTGAGAGTTAAATGCCTCAATACAGATTTCAGTGGATATAAATGATAAATAATAAAGGAACAGAAAAGGTGGAGCCCATCAAGTAAGGCGGTTCTATGTTCGCTGCAGAGTGCTAGCTAGCGAGCAGGAGTCTGGCTACACTACTGCTGTGCAGGTGGCCACTGTCGATTCTGACAAGGCACTTTTCAACTCAGAAGATGACTTGTACAGATAACTACAAGCCTCCAATTTAACATGAATATGGCATCTAATATTATACTGATGGAAGTCTCTGCTGCTATATGTTTTCAAAGGCACTTGGGAGATGTTTCATTGTTAAACAGCTATCACATAATAAAATTATTATCTAATACTTAAAATAAATTTAATCAAATCAATAACTAATACACATTAGGAGTTCATTTACCTTATTTAATGCTAAATACAATTTATGATAACTACTGATTAATCTAGAAGATATTTATGTTTGTTCTGTCTTGTTCTATTTTATTTTTATTAAGATTGAGTGATGAATAGTAATTCAATGCTTTACTCATCGCAAGAGAATATGTTTAGTTCCTAATATGCCACAAGTGATATATCATTTGGTGCTAGTTTCTTATAGGTAAATACTGCCTGGGTAACTTTTATACATGACCAAGTCACAGCAGCTGTAATACTACAGGACACGAGCTTTGTGTCCATGCACTGCACTCGACTACGCTGAGCTACGCTACAGGCTTGCTGGTTTCACAAGATTCAATACGTTGATGCCTTTGAAAAATTCTTTCATAGTGTTTTTGTACATGTTTATGTTGTTCGGCAGAGTATTTAATAGAAAAATGGTATAATTGTAAGTTGTCAAATTGGACAGTAAGGAGTGCCATGGTAGTAACATAGTAGTAACTGTATAAAGTCTCCATGACTATTTTAAAAGACAGATAATATTATGTCTCATTATTAATGCAATATTGGCATGCTGCTTGTGCTGATAATTCGGAAAATTAAAATATGAAAGGTATTTTTGTTTCCTGTAAAAAAGTATTTTAATGTGAAGGAAGAAAGAATTAACGATTCACAGAAATAGGCATTTTTTGGAAGACGTCCTGAAATGTCTGAGTAACTACAAGACTATGAAATAATGAATATTTTAAGTATAGAAATAAAAGTAAAAATATATTTTTACTTTTCATCACACACCATGCAATTAAACATTCTCATAAAGTGCAAAAATCAAATGTGCATTCATATTTAGTATTTGTGAGAAAAATAAAAATAAAAATAAAATATTTTCATGGTAAGTGAACCCAGCAAGCCTTTAAACAATTGACAAGACTCATACTAGATAAAACAATGCACACAAGTAATGTAAAGGAATATCTGCACCGCTTAGCAACAATGGAGATAAGTGCTGAGGCTAGCAGCATTTGAAAAGTTGCTAAAATAATAGTTTTTTAGCAAAACAATTATTGCTTTCTCAAAATAATCACTTTTGTGGCAAAAATAAGCATTCAGAGAATATTATTTCTTGATGTAATCATGAAACAATAATTTTTTGTTAATACTACAGTCGTCCATACCATATATATGTCTTCACATCTGGAAATTTTCATTATTTTAACACAATTTCATGTTAACCAAATTGTACCTTCAGCAAGGCATGATATAGTAGTTTTGTCTGTTTTTTAATGTCACTCAAAAAGTGTGTTATGCTGCTGGCATTCTGCCACAAAAATGTAAAGCATAACTGAAAGAAATAAATGCTTTAAGCTAAAAGAACTACATAAATCATTTGTACAGCTGCCAGTAATGCAATACTCCTTCATTGCTATAACTAGTTGTGGAACAAACACAGTTGTTATAAACTTGAAACTGTTAGATATTTATAGTACAGAGCAGGTCTGTGTGACTGCATTGATGAACTTATCTCAATGCAAGACAAGTGATTGCACGCTAGCACGCACGTGAGCACACACGCATTGTGTGATGCAAGTGTGGTGGTGAAGGAGAGGTGGTCTACTCGTGTGCTGCATGGCCCTATGGAACACAACCAAACATGAGGTGGACGAGCAGGGTACATATCAGCCACTGAACACCATCACTCAATACCACAGTATGGATTTAAAGGCATGAAATCCCAACAATAGATGAAAGGAGATAAGAGTACTTCACCTCAGAATCAATTATAAATTGAAACTATTTTTTATGTAAATCTTCACCTAAAATGATTACAATCCAGAAAATTAATGTTTTTCAATTAAAAGTATGATAAAATAAGTAATTAATGCGAATCATTTACAAGAAATTTCCATTTTTCTATGTCAAAAAATTTTCCTAAACAAAAATAAAAACAACAACAACAAAATTGTTTTGTTTAGCTATAATTATTGCAAATGTTATACACTGTAATAAACTGTAATATATCTAAATGGATTTATAAATCAATAACATGATAAACATTAAATAGATCAGTATTAAACTCTTCAAGCTTACACAATCTGGACCTTCAGTTAATTGTGAAGATTATTTTAGGTACAAAAAGAGGTAGAAAATTTGACATTTCCTCATGAAATATGATGTGAATGCCTCAAGCAATGAAGTACCAACTTATTGTAGTTGGGGTTAAAAGGAGAATAAAAAATTCTTCTGGAAATATATAATATGAAAGTATTTTAAGTGACTGAAATCATACATTCCCCTCCCCTTTCATTGTAAGTTGGTGGGTCCTGACCTTCGTTACTGATCCTTGTGGTATTAGTGGTGCTGAACAGGAACTTAGCCACAACATTACACACAGGGCTGATGCTCAGTGTGAAAGGAATAGCTTTCAACATAATTCAGTTAAATTGTGTTATTTTAGTTTTTGTTTCCTCAGTCTTTGTTTATTGAAAAATCAGTAAAAAAAAATTATTTATGTATTATATTTAAATTATATATATAATATGAATTATATATATAAATTATTTCCTATGTATTTGACACTTAAATATACATTCATAAAATGTATCCATAAATGATTAAAGAATCTTAATATTGAATATTTGAGGAAATATCTGAAAGAAAATTGTATTTATTATCATCATCTTGGATGAGTTAAAGACAGCTGACACACTAGGTTGCTATTTATTTTGCTCTACATTTGTACTTCATTAGTGACAGTTATTGTGATCTATTGAAAGGTAAAGGTGTGAAACTTGATCTAACTCTTAAAATTTTAGACAGTTATCGAGTTTGGAAGGAGATTTTTGTGGTAAAAATTTGACGTTACGTTTTCAATTTTCATTAAAAATTTAATTTTCTTTAGCATGATTGTCTAGCTACTATTATTCATTCAAACAATCTCAAACTGGTCACTAATAAAAACTACTTATTTTGAAGATAAACATGGTTGAACTGCATGAGCTGCCCTGTATGTAACATGTACATTAACAACAAAAAATACTTTTATTGCATTTCCGCCTCTGATCCACAAAAAGGAAATAAAGGTGTTATATCAGTCTGATGAGAGCAATATTACTAACAAGACTTAAGTGCTTTTTCAGATCCTTGTCCTGAAGGTCTGTTATCACAAATATTAACCCATTACTAGATTTATTGCACTATACTTACATGTTAACTACAGTTTACAAGATTGAAGATTGTGTTTAAATACCTAACATAAAAAATGCAAATTCAGCATTACAATTATTACTGGAAGTATAGCTTTAGAATTAATAGGTAATACTTTCACTAAAGATTTCTTCTTTTTATAAGTGCCAAAGAACAATAAAATCCTGCGAGTAGTTGTTTGTGATGATTTTATTTCTGAAGACAAATATGAGTGTGTGAGTCTTACTCTCCAGACTGACATTCACCAAAGTACAGATAGCAAGCTCAGTTTCTGCACGGGAAAGCTTCTCTTGAAAGAAGAGGCAGGTATCAAAACCAACACATGATACACACAACCTGAATGTCAAAGACAAGCAACAAATGGATTGAATATAATATTATTTTCACAAGCCAATACACAAAACCATTTTAATAAGAATAGCAGTACATTGGAAAAATCTGCCTGTTTAATTTCAGATGTATTATGCAAAAATATATTTGCTTTAAAATTAAAAGAAAATATAAATAATTGGGAAGGTCTAGGAAGATTTAAAAAATGTACTGCATGAACTTTTAGTTTTATAATGTATAAAATGCTTTAAATGAAACCTTTTATTTCGATAACAAAAATAATCAAGAGGCATATTGTACATACACAGAAAACACTATTGTGTGGAGGTTTATAGTCAAGTTTAACTGCACAGCCTACCACACATAGGCTGTTTGGCAAGTGCACTAGAACACATCTCATTTAAAATATGTTTTCTTTTATCAAGAATATTCAACTCATAAAATCAAATTTAATCCAAAAAATTGAAAAATTTACTATTATTTTACTTTCTCTGAGATGAGATATATACACTTTCAAAGATTTTTAAAAGAAAATTTGTTAATTAATAGTTTTGGAATACAACAATAAAATAATGCAGTTTTAGAAAGGATGAATGTGCATGATTGTTCATTTACATTTTAATTTTTATTTTGAAATTGCAAGTTAAATGTAGTAATGCCTGAGAGAATATAGAGTGAAACAAAGAGTTTCAATGAATGATATAAAGCAGCAAAACTGCAATGTCCAAGGGAATTTAAATTGTTCACAATTTTAATGAAAAATTATTGAAAAATCCCTACCCTATTAATTCAATAATTTTTATTTTCAGAACGACAATTTTACTGCACGTTCCAAAATATTTACAATATACATAATGATGAGAATGATCATAAATACACATGTATGATCACACTAAATTATGATGCAAGTTATTAAAGCATTTGACATTTTAGTAAGAATGCATCCTTCTGAAATTCAATGAGAGAATGAGTCCATTTGAAAATTATTTAATGAAAGAATAACTGTCATTTCATAATGCTTATATTGACATCTCCAAGCACCCATCTTCTATTATGGTAAAATAAATTGAAATTCTTATCATAAATAATTATAATTTTCTTATTAATTTAGAAAATTGTCTTACATTTTCTCATACAAATCAAAAAAGTAGGTGGATTCTATTAACATAGTTTGTCAATTTCATGACAAATATGCAATGAAGATTAAGATATGCAGCAATATCCCCGAAGACTTTGGACTTATCAATTCTTTTCACTAGACATTTTATTTTCAAGATATATTTTGTGCTTAATTTTGTTCATAAGTGCACTCAGAATACTTGTATTTGTGGCCAGGAATTGGAAGGGGTAGTGCGCATTACCTGGCCCCTCGCCTGATTGGTCGAGGCTCTCATCTTCCTCCTCCAGAATGTCCTCAAGTTCTTGCAATGTGAGGTCACCAAGTCCTCGTTTGGCAAGCGCCTCATCTGCAACACACATTCTACATCAGGCAACAAGGGAGCAATAAAAGCTCGAAATGTGAATCATGGGATGCTAGTATATCTGGAGATATTAATCATGACACAAATTAACCCAATGCTTATAGAATTGGATTATTACTTAATAGTTTAGCTGACCATAAGCAGTAAGATTATGAACAAGATTTAAACCATTGGATAAGCAAAATATGCCTGGGTGTAATAATGAGTTTTGTAATTAAAGTTATTAAAGAACCATGCAAATAATCAATGTCTCTTGTTTGATTAGACATTTCAGAAACATTCGAAAGTTCTTCAAGATATGTACAGTTTGAAAGTACTTTTAAGTTATGAATTATATGTATTGCAAATATTTTTAATAGTGTTACACAACTGCCCAATCCTATTCAAAAAATGAACTATGCAGAAGACCATTCTAGTCAAGGTAGAAGTACAATGACTTAGCTATGTTAAAAGCTGAACCAACACTGCTTTGGAAAATCTGCATCGATGTTTAATGTCATTTTTTATTTCTTTATTGGATTTTGAATGATTATGAACTTATTAATGGTCTTTTCTTGTTCATTCTTGGCAATAGTGAATGTAGTTAACAGAGCTAAATACTAGAATCAATAATAAATAAAATTCCTGCTATGAACAACCATATCTTAAAAATTACATTATACCAGCGTACATTAGACCATTTCGGGCACTAACAGATCAAATAGTTACTTAATAAAAAAGTCTTCAACACTAAATAATAAAACATATACATTTTTATTTATTATTTCATTTCAACATATTTTTTGGCAGATAAAGAATATAGGAAACAGTGTTACCAATAATAACCTCTCCTAATACAAAAATATTCTAAATATTGTGAATATTTTTTTCCATGGAATGAAATAATAATGTTTGCTTTTAATTATCTTTATTTATTTATTTATTTATTAAACCTCTCAAGGTGACTTGTTAAAAGTTGTTTTGAATTTCCAAAAGTCGGTGGATCTTCTTATGTACCAACTCTCTTCATTTTTGTGAAAATGGAATAGCAATGTTTTATACCTTCAATGTTTGTAAATCTCCAGAACACTGCCCATTATTTTCTACAACTACTCCTAGGTAGTATTATTGAACTATTACTTGTAAGTGGACCTACATATTAATGTTTTGTATTTCATTCCAGATTTTATGAGTTTGATGTTTTGTACAGAATTCTTTTATGAAATGAAAGCTGCTTGCGTGTTGGGGAATGTGTTGTTACAAAAATACTTACTTCAGAAAATTCAATGTTGAAAACAATCCAAAAATAGAAACTTTAAAAGAAAAAACAGCTGTAGCAAGATAAAATATCACAACAGCCACACAAGGGATGAGTTTTTCCATCAACATTCACAACGCACATGAACACTGTACAAAATATCAATATCATACACATATAAAACACTCTGATACAGCAGACACGCCCTGATTTCTACTCAGTGTCTAACAAGTGGTCATGGGGCTAAGGGTGGTACAAGGTGATGGAATACACTTCTACAATGTTAGCAGTTCATGCAATAACACCAACATATAGCAATACTAATGTACACTAAAAATATGAACATAATGACACACTGACAACACTACACACTAGGGGGCAGCTTTGAATCACTCTGAGGTAACAACAAAAATAAAAACAAAAATTGCAAAATTTTGAAATTATTAGGCTTTGCATGCCCTCAGAACACTTATCAAACAACACTGTATCACCTTTTTCCAGAAGACCTCACCCCTCCCTCCGAGTGATTCTATTTTCCTATGCACATCTAACGATCCTACTTTTCTAATATTTTAACATCTAGTGACATACCTATTAAGCAGCATATTCTATTCTGAATTACCTACTGATACACTATAAAGTCTTTCTAAGCAAAAACTGGAGTTAAGCATCTAATTTTTGTGCAAATAACAGGTGATATTGGAAGCAGGATTCTAAAACAATTCATGCCATATTATATACATTAAAGAATTAATTTTTATTGCTAAAATAATCATTACAGCTAATCTTAATAATGGAAGAATGAAAAGTATACAGACACTAACTCTTTGCCTTGTTGGATATAAATATTGGGTGTTTACGCTTCATTAGCTATTATACAGATGAAATCCAATAAATAAAGTTTATGCAATAAAGAAAACAAGAATGGAATTGAAGTGACATTTGTTCATATCTGTAAAGAAGGTAATTAACACTATTAACATTGTTTTTGGCATGATTTGTGCTTCTGTTTGAATCTATAAAATCCTAAGAAAGAAAGGAGCTGCATTTCCGTAATATTCAGTAGTTTTTCAGTTAAATATAATTATTTTATGTAGAACTATTTTGAATTACTTTGTTTTCTTTTTTAAATATTCTAGTACTTTTAAAATTATCATTATAAGTTAAGAGTATTATTTTTATACCCACCATTGAAAGAGTGCTCTGCAGCTCATCTTCAGTATCAATAAACCACAGCTCAGCATTTACAATAATGATAATTTTCTATTAGAGTTCATTTTACCTTAATAATATCCTTTATACCTTGCTTAAGTAGGAAGGAAAATTTTCTAAAATATATTATTCACTTAATGGATACACTCATGGTACAGTAGTAGATGGGTATTTGATGTAATTATACAACATGAAATTTATAGGCAGTGTGCAGTGAATGGCCAGAATGAGGCAACATGACTACACACAGATCACAAGCTTTGTGACAGCGTGCAGTGCATAAGCTATAGTCCACCCGCTGCTATTAATACTGCTAGATTTTCTGCTCATTAGATAATATTGCTATAGCACAATTTATTTATTGCTGACAAAAATACTTGTGACATGAAGAAAGTTGTAATACAATGAAATGAATTTGAGTTTAATAAACATTTTTTAAAAGATGTTGGACGGTAGGTACTACACTAACCTGAAAAACACTATTCTTTGAAAAATAAATCAGCACTATTGCAAATTTTCTCATGAGCAGGTTTTTATAGGTTCATCCTTACAAAAGAAAATTGCTTTCTCTTTTTACTAGGAGAAAGATTTTCTTGCAATGATGTAAGAGCTCTAGGGAAAACACAGGTTTGGCCAAGGCTATCTTAAAATATTGGATCAAATGCTCCACCCTAAGGGCTTTGGCAGTGTTAAGGAGTAACTGCTGGAAAGCAAAGATAGCCAGCAAGAAAAAGACTAGCACCTCACTCATCCCCAAGCGAGGTCTTGTCTGCTATTGTCAGAAACAATCAACACATTACCTAAGTGAAGTATTATATTGCCTTGACTACCCCTGTCAAAACGTGAGAAAGACCTATTGTAGTGAAGAAGAGAGTAGGCTGTCACCTATAGTTTTCTTTATTATTTTTTTTAAAGACAAATAATTCCATTTTGATTGAAAATGTGTAGTACCAAGTCAACATAAATATTGCAATATATCTGACAACCCAAAATTTGTTGCGGGGGAAAAAATAAAACTTCTTCTATATGTTTGATTTGTCTATTATTCTCTCACTTTACCCCATAGGTGACATCCCAATTTCCTTTCCTATCATGTAGAAACATATCCAAAAACTAAAGAAATCATTGTCTCTGAATGTCAATCCTTCTTGGCAGTGGCGTAACAATGGACATCCTGAATCCCAAAGACTAATTTCAGTCTGATAGAGAACCATCTCTGAAACACATGCTCTTATATGGAAGTAAGTTGCAATAAAATATTTCAGATTTTGTTCATAAGTTATTGAAAAAGCAAATGTGACTCACGAGACTAACTTTCTTGTAAGTGAACTCATCGCATTCTGTATTGAGTCAATCAATCTATGATGCTTTACAATTAGAATAATAATTTTTATTATATAGTATGGGTATTTATTGACTAAATTTGTATTTAATATGCAGTTACGCCATTGCTCCTTTGGTAATGTGTTATATGTGGATATTGAGAGACAAACGTACTAGTTGCCATGAGTCTTGGTAGAAACCGCCTGGCGGTTTTGCCAGATGTCAGCTTGTCCAAAAGTCGCTGCTTTGCCCCACCAAACCCTTTCATGGCTTGCAAAGGCCAGCGAGGCGCGCGAGGCCGCATGGCAGCATGGCGGCATGCACAGACGCACAGAACACGCTGACAGTCAACGAAAAGAACAGAGACACACACGCAGGGAACAGAGAATACAGACCACACACAAGTAAAACACACACAGAGAAGAAGAAAACTGAGAAAGATAGACCAGAAGATCTAATCATCAATTATGTTTTTCTTTAAGTTCATTTACTTTTATGTAAATTAATGCATAACACATTATATTTTATGTCCTTCAAGGTATAATGAAACATTTCTATTTGTTTAAATTTTTCACTAATTTATTGGTTTTACAAGGATTTTTAAACAAAGTGTAAATTCCAATGAAAAATTATTGATTTGAAATTTATTGGTGTTTAGATCTTCAAGTATGGGATGAGAATGAGAATAAAACAATCGCCTCACAGATAGCATGAGTGCACTGGATCAGGATGCGTCCCATGGGCCATCTGAGGAGTGACCGATGTTACATCCTTCATCGCTTAAAGCTGATTTTATGTAGACTTGCAATCACTGAGAGTATATTATAGCAGAAATTATCAATATAAGAATTTTTAAAATGAATTTGAAATTGGAATTTATTTCATAGTTCAAATAATAAGAAAATCAAATTATTACGTATGGTCATAATATTTTCAAAATATGCAAGTGTATCTATATAGTAATAGTAATATTGTTGTTCAAGTTAATCTGCAATTTTCTCAATGACAATTGCAAGTCCACAGACATCGGATAATGAAAAACCACCAAAGGACATTGAAGGCAGAAATGAACCAAACGGTGTGTGATCATGCAGGGGAAAGAGAAAGGATGGGCAGCATGGGTAGAAAGGGCCATGTCCAGTGTGCTTGCTGCTCCTCCCATCTCCCATGTGCTGGCATCTTGGTGATGTGTGGATGGTAACGCCTGGTGTTCCTACGGTGGATAGGGGCCATTCTCGTCCTGGTTGCCACATGTGTGAATGATTGCTATGTGAATCTCTGATTAACTGTGGAAGCAATGGCTTATATGCCTATATTTATGAATCTGAATGTTTTAATGTGAAAATAAGTCTGAATATTTTTAGTGGAAAAGTTATAATTACATGAAAATTTAAATAAGTAAAAAAGAGTTTATACAGATTTGTTAGTACATTGAATGGAAACCAGAATAAGGTAGCAAAACTGAGTGAGTAAATAATAAATATATATATTGCAATTCTCTTAGTATTTTACTCTGACATTGTTGTTTAGATATTCAATTCATGAAAACTGTCTATCCTAGCTAAATGTTTTGTTGTGTTGCACAATATGTGCAGTATACTGTATTCTTCCTAACTTGCTACTGTATACTAGCTATTTTTTTAATTTTATTTACTTTCTTGTTGGGATTATGGCAAAACAACAAGGTCAGGGCTTTGATCACACAAATACACTTGACAGAGCGTGCTGTAACAGTGGGAAAAATATGGGTGTTAGAAAAAACATCAAACAACAAATTGTGTATATTTTGTCTGTGATGCCGAAATTTCTATGGTTGAAAATGTGCTTTGAAAATATGTTTATAACTTGAAGTCATATATTTCTTATTTATGTCAACTTTGTTTTTAATGTAATTGAACCTCTTTGGGGAATGTTGTTTCAGCATCACCAAACATAAAAGTATTTGAAAGGAAATACACAAGGAAGACAACAAAATTGCAGTCATAGTTAGGAAATAGATTAATAAGAATAATATACATCAAAGAGAAAACATGAAAACATTCAAGAAGAGGAAATACAACAGGTTATAAAATTCAGAGCACACAACAAAAGCGCAACAGAAAGGAGAAAGAGTAATATGGCATCCAATTGCTTTGAAACATGGGGATACCTATGTGTTACTTATACTTTGGTACACAGATATAATTTTTCCAGAATAGTGATCTTTGGGTTTTCAACAATCATCAGTATCTAAACAATATTGTCTTTTAGAAGAACTTGATAATAAAATTTTAAATCCAATCATATTTCTCATTGTCTTGATATGCTTTTAGAAAATATGATTAAGATATTTTGCTTAATACTCCTGCCTGTGAACTATTAGTAATATATGTAACATTTTCTAACTTATATTGATATTGATTTCTTGAATAAATAGATAAATTTGATGTCAAATAATACTAGCGCACATGATCATTTAGTGCAGTTTAAATATGAAGTTTCTAAATTGTTTTAGGATTTATTGTCCCCTGTATATTGAGCTTCACATTATAGGAAGAAAGTAGTAACTTTGCCCTAATGTTGTTCATTTTGCATGGCTTTGAGATTCTAACAATGTTTCAGAGATAATTGGAAGTCAGAGATGAAAATGGAGAGAGCATTGGAAAAGTGAGTGATAAATGAACCACTTATATCACAGTATATTTACATTTTTAAAAAGGATGAAGCATCTGATTAAACTTAAATAAGACAAGTAATTTAGGAAATTGTGTTAAAACTCATGATATCAGAATATTATCTACAATCTTGCAAATAATTTGCCTTCCTAGAAGAGTTGCAGAAGCCTACTCTAGTTTAAACAGAACCTCATTTTTGAGGTAATATTAATAACAATAATTTGTTAATATTAAAATACATCAAAGATTTGTGTAGTTACATTTTTTTTCTAAAAATTTATTTAATGGCAACAAAAGAAATTTTATTGAATTTAGGAAGGAGCAAAAGTAACAGAGCCAATTATATTCTTGCCAATTTTCTGATAGCATTTACCCAAGTAATTGCATTGTTTTTCTTTTGAAATTTATAAAGATCATTTAATTACAAATTAACTTGTTTTAAATTATTTTGAACAAAAGAGAAATATTTTGTTTCCAAATAAGTGTACTCACTGTGAGCTTTTGTAGTTTTCAAGTTCCAAAGCTATGTGTAATGAACAACAGTTTTGGACTCATTATTAAATATAATCTTATAGTCTTTACTCATACAAAAATATACACCACAAATTCAAATTCTGTCAGAAATATACTTTCCGTGTACAAAGACTATTCAATAAGATGTAGAATTATGCTTTTTTTGAAAACAGCTTATAAACAAATTTCTGAAGTTTTGTTTTGAATATACATTTATCTAAATATATTTTTTGACATGAAGTAATTTGGTCTTTGCAATTCTTGTTGCCACCCAAAGGACAGAAAGTATAAATTTTGAACTTATTTCTTTTTGATAAGCTAGAGAGAATTTTTATAACTGCTGTTATATTCAGAACAAAATTAACTCTTGAACATGAAACACATCCTTGATGTTTAGTTGTGATCACTCTTCATAGCAAATAATTAACTTAACATTTGAATTCAATGACCTACATTTTCACCACCAAACAAAATGAAATTGTTTCTCATTGATGTTAGTACTTTCGTAATCAATTGCAAATAAATAGACAATGTAAAACTCCGAGTATTATTGTCATCTAGAATTGTTGAAATATTCTTTAATGGACAATGACGATATTCTAGCAACAGAAATCACAAAAGAAATCTGCTTATTCATTATACTAAAGAACAATTTCGAGATGCTATGAGAAGGAAGGCACATGATTTGCTGAGAAGAATCGCGGGCTCACTAGGCCCGTCGATACTGAGAAGAAACCGGTCGGTGTTGGCGATGGCCTCCGAGCGGTGGGAGGGCGCGGGCACTCACCCATCATGACGACGTCGTGCGCGGCGGAGGCGAGGTCGTCGACGGGCTGCCCGCCCGCCGCCGCCGCCGCCGCCGCCTCCACCGCCGCTGGGTCGCACTCCAGCGCCGCGGCGCGCAGCCCTTGCACCACCGACTGGTGGAAGTCGAGCAGGTCGTCGCCCACCAGCTTCTGGATGAAGTTGGACGGCACCAGGCCCCGCCGTCCGTCGAGCAGCTCGCCGTCGCAGAAGCCGTCCTGCGCCCACGCACCCCACCCCCTTCAGCGCTTCGCCCGTCTGCCCTCCCGCGCTCAAGGAGCCCGTGCAGGCACTGCTTCGCTCACGTTTGCCTCTTTGTTAGCTTATTTATATTCAACCGAATAATTTGGGCGAACTGTGTGAAGTGCCGGTTGAAAGCTGTCGACATGACAGATCTTTGAGTTCAGGCAATAGGGCTCCATTGTATAGTTTTCTGATTACCGTGTGGTGCCTTCTTCAAACATCAAACTAGAGAAGATAGATTTGTGAAATACATCACTGGTAAATGACTGTGATTTAACAATAAAACTAATATTTTTTATACGAGGGACGCGTGAGAAATGAAGAAGAAAACATTGAATTATGAAAGATCAGAAATAAAGCAGGAGTGAGAAGGAAGAAAATTGCCTTAGTTAATCAAGGACCCGAAAAAAACACGAGAAAACGAAACTGAGAACGTGAACAAAAAATACTAGGAGAAGAAGGAACGATATTCGAAAAAGATTCGCAAGAGAAAGAAGGTGGAAAACTAGAAAGAAAATATGGCGATAGGAGAGGGGAATGGAATAAGATAAAGTGAAGAATTAATTGAAAATCAATCTCAAGAACATTCGGATAAAAAGTAAAATAGAAAGAACAGAGCGAAGAAAGTAAAATGTGGAATTAAGATTTTAAAATAATCATAGGAATATACTACGCGAAAGCGCTTTTATGAAAACTGAAAATTATAAAACAATGTTAACACTCAATAAAAAAATGAAGACACTTGCATCTAAAATAGTCATGTTCGACTTTTTTCGAATTTTCCCCCGATTTTTTTAAGAGTAAATTATTAAAATATAGATTTTTAAGATATAAAATTCATCTATCATGTCTTTCATACGTGCCTAATGGAAAATCGTTTCAATTTTTCAAATGAAATCGTGAATATTTTGACACAAATTATTTTTTACAGCTTGTGCATTATGAACAGTATAATTGTAGATATAAGTATTAAAATTAAGATGAGTTTATTATTTTTAATATTAAATACTTTAATCTAATAACACTGGGAAACAAAATTTGTTTTTTCATACCTCCAGGATAAAAGTAGATGATTTCAAAAGAAACGATCACTCTAATTTCGAAAATCGTTATAAAAAGTTTCTATCACGAAGGGTTCAAAAGATATGAGTATATTGAGTATTAAAAAAAATCTTGTACTAATTTTTGCATTATCACTCCAGTTATATTACTAGAAAATTTTATGAGCATGCTTTTTATGAGGTAAGAACAAGTTAAAAATTTAATGCGCATATTCGTGCAATAATATTGAAACATTTTGGAAGGAGAAATTCCTTAAAAATCCTTTGCGCGTATTCTTATTAACTCTCTCTCACTGACAAGAGACCAGGAAGAATCTCCTATCATTGCAGGATCTTTACGCCCATGGTAATTCTTCTCCATTGTAGGAATATCTTTATGAAATTGTTCACTATGTTTATAACTAATATCATCCAAATTATGCGAAAAAAATAAGATGGGAGTAAAAAAAATAATTTTCAGGGATTTCTACACCTCATTTACTTGTAGCTTTCTAACCATTCTGTGAACAATATTTTATAATCGTCTTCTTCTTTTGTCCTGAGAAATACATGAACAACTCTCTTTAAGGACTGTCAAGTTGCTAACGAAATGTGTTACAATTTTTCTTCCAATATTTCATCCCACATGAGTTTTATGATTTGCGGACCGATGAAAATTCCTTCTTTCGATTTTTCATTACTCATAAAGGAAATTATTTTACTGCTTTGAAACTATATTTTGAAGAATCCATAAACAATTGTTATTTATCTGAATTATATCGAACACACCATTCATTAACTCCCACGAACCATTCATTAACCAGACACAAAATTCATGCGCACAGGAGGTACAGATCCGCACGACTCCGACTGACTCAGAATCTGCTGCCCCAACCGTTGGATACTTGTAAAATTGCGATACGGTAAGGGGCTAAATAATTCCTTTCTGTAATTGTTGCGCAGTAGAAAACATGAGGGTGCATGTGACTTGTTTTTAAAACATCCACAAAGACCTACTAAAACCACTAAGACTTACTCGTAATTGAGCGCGACTATAAGGCGACAGACGCGAGAATAAAGACGGCAATTTTCGAATATAGAATGTAAAAGCAAACAAACACGATAGCCTAATATTGTTGATATCTCATAAAAGTGTTATAGGTGAATTAAACAAATAAGTTGTTTTAAATAGATTTTATGCGTATTGATTCCACATATCTTTCATTTTTCCTTTTCTTTAAATGTATTTACATTAATAGCAAAATACGGCATGACACGGTATTAAGAAAGGGTATATTTAAAAACTGTGACGTGATATGTCGTTTTTATTGTAATAATCGTAATCTTCATATAAAACGGAGTACGTTGCGCACTCTACCTTCCTGGGGGTAAATATCTTGTCCCTCGTGTAATTTGTTCATAATTTTTATATTAATAACAAGCGAGAAAGTACTTCTGAAATACATTTCAACATCAACGTTTCTTCAATTTGGATTTTATCTTACTTGCAATTTATGAAAAATCGGTATTTAAGATTAGATTTATATGAAAATCAGTAGCGCATCCAATAGGGAGGCGATGGCTTCAGCTTCCCCACAAGTCGATGACATATATTTACTGATAGATTTTTACTAATTTTCTAAAGGAACGGATTCCATTCAATATCTCAATTAAATACGTTTTAAATTACTATAAATCGATAAATTAAATATTTTAAATTTAGAAGGAATGCTATTTTTTCAATAAACGAACGTGAAGTCGGCTCGACACCCGTGGAAAAAAAAAATCTTGGTTGCGCTACTGATGCAGCCCATTGGAGGCACTCTGATATGAAGTGCAAGAGTCCTACCTCGTCCATGGGCCCCCACACGAGCACGTAGTCTCCAGCGCCGAGGGGCAGCTCCGCCTCCGGGTTCTCGTTGGGCGACTGCGAGAGCGGGTCGTAAGAGTACCTGCGGACGCGCACAAGGACACATGCACTGGCTGGACCGCGCCTTCGAACCGCTCACGGGCGCCACGCCTTTCCATCTAAATGCGAGAGGAACGCGCCAGCTCTTCAAGGGAGATATTCACAATTGATTATTTCTTCCACTGAGGAACATGGGTTCAGGCCCGACATACAAGTCTCCTTGCGGTTTATGCCTCCAGATCTCACCCCTCAGCTGGGCACCGCTCCAGCCTGGGGGAAGCTCTAAGTTTCCGACTGATATACTGCAGTGTGCGGTAGTGCAATGTATGTAAGTGTGTAGATACTGTCGAAAATCCATCGCCTAGTCTCGAAACCTGAGGCCTTTCAACCTTTACTCTAATTGCGACAATCAGCTCTTTAAGGGATTAACGTTACATATGGGGTTCAATAATCAATGAATATCATAATATTCCCAAACATAATTTTTAATTCGTGATAATTATGGTAGAATTTGCAATTGTGCATAAACCAAAGCCTAATTTGTACAAGTACGCGAGCCCGTTGTACACTGACGTACGGCGGGTAGTATCCTTAAGCAGATTCGTTCGTGCTGAAAAGGTAGTTTGTTCACGTAGTGCATTGAAGTCGCTTGTCATTGAATATCGAAGCACTGAAAAAATATTGTGAAGTCAAAATACTTAAGATTAAGAAATATCGTGTGTCCAACGGTATAAACAAAACTCAAATGTAAAGTTTTGTTACAAAAATGACATTTGTTTACATAAAATAATCTATTATTATAATTGAACTTTTTCACAATTTTAGTTACGTAATTGTCCCTTAATACTGAAATTCTTTACAGCCTAAAGTAAAAGTAATACATATCATGCTTGTGACTCAATGTAAATTCCAAATATTGATATTATCTTTGAGGACAATGCGTACATAGGTATTAAAACTTTTAATGCAGTACTTAATATGTATCATACTATTAATTTCATATTTTGTTTAATATATTTTACAAATTTTCCTGCAATAAATATTCTAAAAAGAGCCAAATGACACTACAAAAGTAATAAGTGATATTTATTGTAATTCTCATGTCTAATTTAAGATTTTTGTTCATAGTTTAAGAAAACACGATGATAAAACCTTAAATTCAAACGTAACGTCAAATTAACTTCTCCCCATTGCATGTCACACACAGTTTTTAGCTGTTTTTAACGTAAATAAATACATAAACAGAAAACACGAAGTATTAATTCGTTATTGTTTATTTCCTATAATTTGTCCAAAACATTGTTTCTACAGTTAATTTGGATTATATTATTATTATTATTATTATTATTATTATTATTATTATATCTTTTTATTTCAATTATGTATTATCTCAAAGTATTTGATTACAAATTACATTCAATATAGTAATATGCGTCTTTTGTATTGAATATTTAGTGTCAATGCTTTCCATGTTAGCTTCATTTCTTTCATTCATTTTATATATAAGCAAAGTAATGCTAGATTCATTGAAAAGTGTTAAAGAGTTGAATGGGAAATTCACACTTGAAATGTTTTTCATGAAGAATGAAAGAAAACGACATGAATGTCTTTCACATTCAGCTTTATTCCAGCACGTTATTTCATTAATCTTTCTTAGCATTTTTCGCGCTGTTCATGCTGCATTACATAAAGATACGCTTGTATTCCACTCTAGAAAGAGAATTTTAAAATAAAATGACATAAATAATTTTTTCACCTTTCAAAAAACTAAAATGGTTAGAAACATTATATTTCATTCATTGTAAACTACGGTTTCAACTGCAGATCATGTTTAGCTGGTTAAAAAATATAGTTTTCTTAGATTTGACACTGAAAATACATTTTCAAAACAAAATGTCGTAAGAGACGTAAAATAAAAAGGTAAACACGTTAAAAAGCACACAATTTCATTCATTATTCCAGTGCTTGATATATAAAATTTTAGGTCCCCGAACGCACTCAAATTAACTATTAATTTAATAGAAATTGTTATATGTACAATTTAACAATTATAAATCATGTTTAATAACAATATGCTTAGTAATAATTATAGCAGTGGCCCTATGTAAATATAATGATAATACTAGAAAATAAAAATTGAGTTTATAATATTTTATCGTTTTTTACTAATAATTCTTTACGTTAGTAGAAATGATACAGTTAAGTGAAAAATTATTTAATTTTGAGTTTACGACCTAAAACTTGAAGTTGCCAAGTGTTTGTCTTCTGATTTTAATTGTCCCCCCCTATTTTGTTCTTGGGGTAGAGGATCGCCGTTCCGACACGTTCCGCCAGAAATCAAGCCTTGCACATTTCTAAGAAACATGTAGCATGAAACGTTGTTTCAACTCCGCCACGCACGTTTATCGTTCTTTACCAATAATTTTATTACGTTGGTAGAAATGATCAGTGGAACATTATTTAATATTGAGTTTACGGAAGTTGGTCGCACCAAAATTCGAAATGGCCAGTGTATGTGCACGGTTTTTTGTTGTTTTTTCGTTTCCTATTATGTTTTCAAGCTATCTGAACGCCGTTCCGTCGCTTTCCACCAGAAACCAAGCATTGCACATTTCTAAGCATCATGTGGCATAAAACGCAGTTCGCACCCCGCCAGGCAGGGAGGGCTCACTTGGCTATGAAGACGAAGCAGCGGCCCTTGCCCGGGATCTCCAGCATGTCGAGCTGCTTGTTGTCGGCGGTGAGCAGGTTGGCCGCCTGCGCGGGGTCCTGCATCGCGGAAAACACCAGGTTGCCGTTGAGAAAGCTGTTCCTCGCTGCAAGCAACCAAGCGACGGCTGGCGTGAGGAGCAACAGAAAGAAAGGCAATTCAATAGTTTTCTTCGGTGCCACCTGCGGGAAGAATCATTAGCACACACCGAGAAGCGACATCGGGTGGGGGGTCGGGGGGGGGGGCACACACGACACACGGAACGGGTCGGGGCGTGGCGAGCGGTCGGCGAAATGGGTCGGCGTCCAGAGGCTGGTGCAGTTCCTCTATTCCGTTGTAAGGTAAAATTAATGCACAAGTATTCAATTGAAATTTTAAAGTAATGCCTAAGTGCTAAGATAGCAGATATTAGAAATTGATTTTCCTGTAGAAATACTTGATATTTAATATATTTTCCCGATTAGAAATGCCCTTTAATGCAACATTTATGTTTCTTTAAAGAAAATGCTAGTCATAGTTACGATTTCACATTTAAAATGATGTCTCAAAGTGAACCACAAAAACCAAAACATTATTTGACATTTGTTTAATAAACTAACTTGTTATTAAGGCTGTGTTTATTACTGTAAGTCGCGATGGAACTCATATAACAATTTATAAAAGAGAATAAACGATCCATTACGAATCTTGGTTCATGCGACTCTTGTAGGCAATATAAAACGACTCATCATGAGAAATACACACGCCTTCTGTTCCATTTCGCTCTACCACTCTCAATATTTATGAGGTTCACAGAAAAGGAGACACGCAGTGATGAATCGCAGAAGAAGTAGAAGAAGAAGCAGAAATGAGAAAGTACAGTCTCATTTAACTTAAAGTAGTGGCTATACATATATGACACATTTTCTATTGAAAGTTTTCGTTATTCACAAACAAGTGTTAGTGTAGGTTTGGAAATGTGTATTTAATGACATACCTTAGTCGTAGTAATTCGTGTCAAATTGTTGCTGTTTTACATACGTTTCTGATGGAAGCTGACGAATGTGCTCCTATGTTTTTAGGGAGTCTGGCTGTAGTTTGGGAAGAAATGTTCTTGAATTAGATGCGAGGAATTAAAATATATGCCTCAATTAAAACTCAGTCTTAAATGCTTTATGTGAATATATTACTAACGTTTGCTGTTGATTAAGATTTGCCTGGGTTCTTAACGTTACTTTTACGTTTTATTCAAAACTGTTGCCTATGTATTGGGATCCAAGAAATTATAAAGTAATTTTCTTATCGTGTTTTGAGGTAGAGATAATAACCGTAAAGGAACTTCTGCAGATAGCATTGCAGAATCTACTCACGAGCAATAAACAAGAGTGAGAAATGTTCTTGTTTCCTCGAAATGTACATGATAGGAGCGGAGAGAGCAACCGGGTAGTTTGAATCGTCTGAGATGATTCGGTGTCAGCGCCCTGAGGCGGACGAAGATTCGCTCTGCAGCGGGAAGCGCGACGATGAGAGGGGGTGGGGGAAGAGGGAGGGGGAAGGAGGCCGTTCCGGGGGTCGATACACTTGAGGGGCGCGGGGACGGGGCAGTGGCGAGGGGACGGGGGTGGAGAAGACAGAAGAGAATGCTACGCGTGCGACAAGATGGAGAGAATAAAAGTGAGATTGAATGTGGGGAAGGAGAGTAGAGAAGATAACGGAGAAAGAAACGAAAGAGAAGGAAAGGGTGATGGCCGAAGTGGGAGGGTTTCACGATTGAAATAATGGAGAGACCCCAGAGTTATTTTGTTTAGTAATGTTAAATGGTGTAGTTTCAAATCAATGTAATGGAAGGGGGTAAAATAACTAGAATCGTTCACATTTTTTGATGCCCAGCAAATCGACTTAAAAAATGAAATATACCTATATCGATTCTAATTCTAGACCGTTATTACACACCGCTTCTCTACGCGCGGCAAATACGACATAATCGACGCCAAACTATTGAGCGAGAGTTGAGTTTATGTCAACATGTCAACGTAAACGCTCCAAACTATCAGAACGAATCCCGCTCGTCGATCTCAACAGCATGCCACTTGCCTCGGACAAGCGCGTTACAAAACACAACTTGTCTCCCGCGAGGCCGCAGCCAGTAACGGAGCAATTTACGAAACGAGCGGCTGCGTTCTTGTTTCTTTCTTTCCTTCCTTCGAGAAAAGAAGTTTTATTCTCTTGATATTTGAAGAGTGTCGGAAGCAAGCGAACAACTAAAACACGCTTCTCAGATCCTATTTGCCGTGAAGCAAAAACAAATTCTGGTAGGAATGGAGCATTAATCAGATTGATGAATTCGCAACTCTGAAAAAGTTATGCTCAGTTCCGAAAGCGAATGCATGTAAATGATTTCTAGCTTCTGAAACGCCTGCGTAGAAGTCGGAATGAAATGAAAGAATCAAGAATTTATCGCTCGTTGTACCAGTGTAGTGCGGAACAGAATACAAAATTGTTCAATTAAACTCGGAATTAGGTGTTGTAGGAATTAACTTGAGTGAAGTTATGAGTTGAAGGCGAGGAATATCTTCGTGACTGCCCGAGAGAGAGCTGTGAGTCGCCATCTGCTCCAAAGGACGTGCTCTTCTCTGTAAAACATCGTCGCATGCGGCTCCAGTCTTATGTTCGTGTGAGAGTTGTCTGACACTTCTTCATGGAAAAAAGGCGAATTGCTGTCTTCTTTGATCGTGCAACAAAGACGTTCAGTGAGACACAAGAGAAACAGTGATGCTTGCTAACCACTGACCACATTTCAGCACAAAAAATAAGTTTGTAAGCATTCTCGTAGATGAAAAAAATGAGGTATTAGATATGAAGCTCTTCAACTAATTCTATTAAAACGTAAGTATAGTATACTTTGTAAATAAAGTAAAACAAAATATTATTTAAAATAGATAATATACAGTCTATGAAAAAACAATCACTAACTTTCCACAAAAACATTGGTAGCATATATTTTAGATTAATAAAAGCATGGAAACTGAATGTATGGAAGCCATTCTTCTAATGTTAGAACTGCTGGTGTTTGAATCAAATTTAATTTTTATTATATTCCTTTAACTCTTGTTTTGTGCTATACAATTGACAGTGGTTAACAAGATTCTAATACACAACATGACACTCTACACTGAAAAATACACAATACAACACGAGACAACACAACATGCACTTCCGTACATATCTGTACAAACAACACACGTATCAGTAGAGACACAAAAGATAAAGAGAGATGAAAGCTCGGATAGTCGGCGGTTAGAAACCGTGCTCTGCTTATATTACCTCATAATATAATAACGAAAAAATAATTTATATTGTAATATATTGTTCGGCAGTCCAAATGTTTTGACCAAGTTGAATTCTAAAAAGCTTACAGACAATTAAATATCGTTTTTGTGATAACTATTTTTTTCCCACAGGTTGGGACAATGAATAAAGCAATATTAATATTAGAAATCAAATTTGAGGGTTGACTATGTTATAAATGAGCATGAAACTGATTAATGCAACTCTTCAAATTTTAGGATTTATGAAAAGAAGATAAAATAAGCTCAGATAAATGTTAAACAACTAATTAACTACGTTAATTATGTGAATTTTAGAATCTACTTAAGTATATTTTGCGAACTTTCGAATCTACAATGAAAATAAAATTTTCTTTTTCACATATTTTTTGACATCAGACTTGATCACTGGTGTATGAGAATCATGATTAAGTTTAGATCTGGTAGTGTGTATAATTACTACTAAAAGATTTCAAACGGGGAACGTTTCTCACTCAAATTATTAAAGAGACGTCCAGCACTTACAAAAATAGAGGAATTTAGTAACTAGAGGACTATATTTAGTAAATTGGCGAAATAGTATAATGCCAAAATACTATTTTATCTTTCCACTCGGAGATAAATCAAGAATGACTCAACGGTCACTGTCGTGGCTTCACAACACGTAATCTATCTCTGTATTTTCACCTCATGTTTATGGCATAGAACACAACTGTTGACTGATAACACTACTGCTTCTTTAAACGGAGTTAATAATCATTTATTTCATATTAACTTCCCACAAATATAAAAAATAATTGATTGCAAATGTGTCGTTTCGTCATGTCTATATATTTACGTTTTACAATACGGAAACAATTTCAAAACAAATTCAAAATTATAATAATCCCTTACATATATTACAATAACAATTAAAAGAAATAGGTAACCATTGCATTAAATAACTTCAGTTCTTATATGTTCATAATCTCGCCGGTGTTTGGTAACCTAACCAACACGGTGGCCACAGCTCGAAGCACAAGCTGCATTCCCTCGAGCAGAGCGCGGCCTCGGCGCCGGAGAAGCTACGAGCGCCGCCTCGCGGGCGAGTGCGGGGTGGGGGGCGGGGCTGCGGGGTGCGGGCGGGTGCAGGGGGTCCGGCAGTGCAGGGTGCTCACAGCGCCCCGTGGGGCGGCGCCTGGCGGCGACCCAGCTGCTCACGCTCTCGCCACTCGGCTCGGCTCGCCTCGACTCGCTTGGCGAGCGCTCACGCGAACACCAGCGTACGCCCCGATTCGTAGAGATTCGCGTGGAAACCAACAATTAATTGACGCAAATGGGAAGATTTATTAGGAAAATGAGAAAATTATATATTTCCGTTCATTTTGATTTCTTGAAAGTTAATTTCTCTTACAGTCGGTTAGTCTTCGTGATTTGTTGAAAACATACTAAGAAGTGAATTACTTAAGAATAGCAAAAGAATTCCCCTCATATATACTAACATCATAGAGGACTTTATCTCTTAATGGCAACGACATTTTCCCAATTGTCGTAAAATGATTTGTACCTATACCTAGGAGAGGTTATACACTCTTCAGAGTAGCTATCCAATCTTCCAAGACAATTTTCTATTCTAACTCAAGGCATTATCTTTCGCTACATCGATCATTTCGAGGCCCTTGGGGCACGCCCTCTTCAATATCAAGGAGGACTCCGGAGCCGAGTGGTCCCGGCGCTGCCGCCGGCGCCGCGGCCGCGTCCGGCGCCGCCCCGTCGGGCTGGCGCGCGCGCGTCGTCCACTTACCGTCCAGGTCGGCGTACTGGGCCGCCAGCAGGGCGCTCATGCC
>BOPP01000061.1:5133183-5167522 GCA_017312745.1 Gryllus bimaculatus
ACACACACACACATAATGAGGAGTCCCTTAGGAACCGCTCCCTGGACGTACGATGGACGTTCCTGCTGGCGATATCAGAGGTCTTTCAGTTCTTCTTTAGGCGTTCGAGGTACGTGAGAGAAACTATCACTCTTTCTGATAGTTTTTTTTTGCATTTCGTGAAGACGCTCGATTATAAACGTAAATACATAAGACTTCAAATTTTTGACATTTGGTTGCAAGTTACTGCAATTCGGTTTAATGTCATTCAACATCAATTCAAAAAATTGAACCGAAAAACAAAAAGTACGAATAAAAACACATAAAAATTAATGCCAATTACGTTCTAAATAAGTTTTAACTGTCACAACAATGAGAAATGCTTTTTTCATATGCGAAAGTCCAGGATAGCGGTTCCCCAAAAGTTGTTTTATAGATGATTTAATCGCTGTTTAATTTGCTGTGGGCGTTATCTGAAGATAATCCGTTGGTGTGTGTTGCTTTATTAGTAATGAATTGTCTGTGGTATTTGTGAGTAGATTGTTGATGGAAATCGTTGTATAATAAAGTGAATTTTAGAAATCAGTAGTAGATGAAATGACGGGAACATTCTCGTTTGCATTCTTCATGAATTCCTTGTTTCGTTATTAACACGTTTCTCTTATTCTTCATAAGTTTTAATTAGATCTTCTTTTAAGATGTGTTATCCAATGTCATATTAAGTACAAGTTTCATTACAAGAGATGTCAAAGCATTACAGAGTATGATTTACATCCTTTTATTCGATGTTTAGGTGTCCACATATGCTTCTCAGGAAGAAGTAGGATTGAAAGATTGATTCTTTGTAGGGAGCTTGGGAGTAGGACTCAATCAAATGCACTTCAGTCATTGTTACTATATTTCTGTAGCTTGAAACTCTTCCGCTTCAGTAGCACTTCAGACTGAAGCCGCCAGATTGATTCCGAGCTCCGCAGCCTTACATCAAACATTGAACATTGAACGTAGACATGCTTACAGAGAATGGTTGACCACTTTCAGACAACAGTTCTGCTGTAGGATAGTACTGAACGTTTTAATACTGAAATATAACCATCACATTAAAACCATCACTTTGAATTACAACATTTAAAGTTAATGTTAATGAAAATGAGAATAGAATATTTCGTCTGAAGCAATGTAGAATTAGTAGTATTTGTATTTAAATATTCATTCATGATAAGTTAAAATATGTAGAATCAAGAAGTTGCCATTTTTATTTAAAGTAGTTTTCTGACAATTCTGGTCTTGCTATTCATTTAAAATATGAGTACTGAGATGTTTTTGAGAATTTTAGCAGAAAAATATTTTATTTCGTTAGAATTACGAACACGAAATCGCAGCAGGCGCTGAGCTGAAAGTGGAGCAATCAATAGGGGAAAGGTTCTCCCGCAGGAGTGTCAGGAGAACGGAGATCCACAATGTGAACGAAACTCCAGGGAATCATCTTGAGCGGCGGGCACCTCGCAATGTAGACTTTTGTTTTCGTCGAGAATATCTAGCCCCGAATCTCTCAGTGCTTCGACGATGTGCCGTATGATTCCCTGTGAACGCCGTCCAAAGAGCAGGATGCGAAGAGAGCACTCTAGACCAGTCAGAGAGAGAGAGAGAGAAAGAGAGAGCTTGTGGACGAGGAGGGCCTCTCATTATGTTCCGCCGGGAGGAGAGTTCGGCGCTACGGGAAGAAGCAGCCAAGAGCGAGAGAAAGAGAAAGAAAGAGAGAAAGGGGGGAAGTGCGAGAGGAGAGCGAGACTAGAAAAGCGGCTAGTATCTATGCAAGCCAGGCACGCAGCATGTGCGACGCGATAAAGATATATTTACTTCACTCCTTTACAACAGAAGATCAGAAATAAAGAAAAAAAGTCCAATAAAATGTACCAGATGAGAGCGTAAGCTTCCGCGGCCGAAGTCAATAGCTGCTTGACTGTTAGGGAGAAGCAGCGTCATAGGCACAAGAGCCATCGTTTCGGCCGCCATTCTGCGACCTTTCTCGGAGCGAAATGCCCTGAGGAAAGTGGAAGTTGGCGGCCGAAACGTTGGCACCTGTGCCTAGGACGTAACGTTTCCCTAACAGCCAAGTTGCATCAAAATGTACAAGAGACCTCGTCATATCTTTGCGTACGTACGCGTGACAATTAACATTTTTTTGTCAGGATAATAATTGTATTTTCTCCAACATTGCAGGTGGACATTATTTTGCTGAAAAGGAATTGAGAAAATTCTTTCGTTGAGGAAGATAGAAATAATTCACTTACTTAAGAAAAAAATGTATTGCTTTCACACGCAAGTGCTCATAATTGTTCAGTGTTCGCGGATAGTTCTTAAAACTTTTAATCACTTATAGGTGGACCGAGAAACAGTTACAATCATTTCGTTGTCTTAATTTTAAGTTCCTTTACCAATCAGTAGCGATACAATTTCAAATGTTTTTTTGAAGTGTTTCATAAAAACAACAAAACTTAACGAAGTTGTTTAATGGCACTAGTAAAATACTCTATGTCTACTGAGTTCCGATGAAAATTACGAAATGTATCAAAGAGTGCTTCTTAGGCACGCATCCATATGCATTACATAAAAGACAAGTGCATGGCGTGTAAATGCGTCTAAGACAATATCAGACATGTTTACACAACTACCATTGGAATGATATAGGGCGTGTTTACGTTTTTAACAAATTATCATTAGAACAAGCGCTTTTAATAACTAAAACGGTTCTAAAAAATATTCCTCTAGTGGGAGCATAAGAGATTGTGATTAAATACGAAACGTGGCCATAACGTCAAAAAACTACTTACTTACTCAAATCCACTTGTTAAATAAATATAATAGTTTTTGAGGTCGCCAATTGGAATGAAAGACCTAATGTTAATGAAATGGATAGCGTAATTGCAGATTGCACCCGATATTGTAATATTTTTTTCTATCCCAGAATATGTAATTTCGAATTAAGCGCTCAAATAGCAAGTATTTATACAGGAAACTAATCTTATGTATATGATGATTATGTAGAAAAAAATCAAAGTACTTTTACACGTATGTTATTACTTCTGCAAAGATACATGTTGAGGAACAGAGGTTCTTAAAATTTTGGGATTAAAACTCTCAACTGCAGCTATCCGCACGTAAACCCCGATTTCTTTGAAAGTTTTAATTCAGGTAAAATTCAAACCAACATTTAGGCTTTGTATTATATTTCACAATATTCTACGTATATTACTCCATACATACGTACATATAAGAGAAAGTCATATATTGAATTGAATTGTAGTTCATTAGATTTAAGGTAAACTTGTAACATCTATTTTAGACCAAAAAAATATTTGTCTTCAAGAGACACATTCTTTATTGCAGGGGTCAGCGACTACTAATATTAGTTGTTGCGCAATAGCACTGTTTAATTTCTTCTCTAGCGGTAAATGTGCATTCTGTGAGCAAGCTAACTTATATGTTTCTTAGTTTACGAGTTCTTCAGAAAATAAACCAACAACACACGAACCGATGTGACGTGGATAAGTTGGAGGATTGTACAAGCAGTGTAAAAGTACATAGACTACTCAACTTATTCCCAGCAGCCTCACACCAAAAACACTGATTATCGCAATTCATTACAAGAAATATTAATTGTTGCCACTCGGGGGGCTCATGAACAGAGTGCTAGCTTTCCGTGGTGTGAACCCGGCTTCGACACCCGGTAGGGAGAAAAAGAGCTGTAGCTTTCTAATAATATAATCGTATCAGTTTCTACAACTGTTTGGTGAAAAAAAAGCTCAAACAGACAAACAATGGCAGATGTCATGAAGGGAAAATGTCATACCCTCCACATTCCCCCCAGATGTGGTTAATAAAAAACAGCGAGTCCTGGGGAATACCACTATCTGGCAAAAGTCGGATTAATCCGACTGCAAAACGCCAAGTACAAACAATATTAATCGATGACGTTTTGGCCACGTGTTCGCGATTCGGTCCCAGCGCGCACGGCGGGAAACTTTTGGGCGGCGCGTTGTGCCCACGTCGCACGGGGCCCGCGCGAGCGCGTCACGTGACCGCGCCGGCCAGCGGCGTGCCGTGTTGCGGTTCCGCAGGTCGCGTTGCGTGCGCGCGCTATCCCGTGCGCCGTGACAGCGCCGGGTGCGTGACAATCCCGGCATATCGGATGGTTGCGCCGCAGCGAAAGCCTCCCACCGCACCGGCTGGGGTGAAGGCGATTGCGTCCGGAAGCATTCGGCAGTTCAAGCCTATCTGGTTTATAAAATTCAGCTTTCCTGTACCGGAAGGCTTTGGCAGTTGGCTCTGGCAGTTCAAGTCCATTTGGTTCTTATGTGTGTACATCCGATTTTCTGTACAGGGGTCGTCCATAAATTGCGTAACGCAATTTGTATTTTGGATACCTCCTCTCAGTTTCTACAACTGGTTGATCAAAGAAAAGCTCTAGCAGGCCAAGAATAACGCACCTGTAACGTGAGCCTGAGTCTTACTAAATAAATACATAACACTCGGTGCCACACCATTCTAATAATGAAATATGAAATATAGAGCAGTAAAAAAATTGTATTAATATTATTTACATTATATATTAAAATTTATGATAATTTAGTCAGACTTAGCTAACGATGCGGACTGCATCTATACATAAGGTGAAATAATTTTTGAATGAAGGAAAGACGCATTGGCAAGACATCAGCCTTGCACACGCGGTCGTAGATGCACGATGGTCGAGAGTTAGGTGTGCCAACTAGAATATAGACCGTTTTGAATATTTTCTTCCTAATCTACACATTCAATTAATGAAAAAATACTTCAATTTATTTTAACTATTTGAGTACAATTACTTTTAAATTTATTATATTTAACAAATAATATGTTAACATTTTAATGCTTTAATATAAGATTAAATAAAGGAAATTATTTCAGAAAAGATTGAAATAAAATAAATATCGACGTTTCATAACAATAAATTAACACCGCCTACCCTTACGTAATGCAGCATAACTTTACGTTGCCTCATTTTAGGATTAAGAAATTTACGGACGACCCCCAAGCCTACGAGAATCGGAAGATCAGTCCACATTTTTTGTATCTGAGAAAAGCATTTAGAAATGTCCAAATTCATTAATCATCTTAATACATAGCCAAATGTACTCAATAAGTCATGTAAGGATCGAATAATCAGCTGTAAGTTTCTGTAAAGTACATCTTTCTACGCTTATCACTGAACATTCAATACAGAAAAAAATAAAATATAGAGAGAATACGGAGAGAAAATACCCCCGAAAAAAAATATATTTAGTCAAAGAGAGTTCAGTTTATATTATTCGTATTTACCAAATATCCTATTCGCACGGATAACACTAATTACATTATTATGTCATAAACAGAAGCCATGAAAAAATGAAAATGTACACAAGCACGAATCGTTTAATGTTTGTATTGCCCTTTGAACAAAATCCAATATTTCTCAGTTCCATAGAACTTAAGTTGGAAAAAAGTATGTTTATTTTAATAGCACCACCTAGTAATTGGAATTTGGCGTCCTGAGTAATCTTTAACTTGTAAATATCGAGGAAACATTCCGAATCTTATTCGAGCGAAGAAAGCAATCGAAAAGTTTTGTTGGCAACGGCCGCCGCTGTGGACCATCACGCGGTGTTCGGGTGCGAGCGAAGCCGGAACAAGCCCTACGCTTCTACGCTACTACTCTACACTACAACTCTACTTTCGAGCAGCGTGCGCTACAGCACGAGCGAGGCGCGGGCGCGGGCGCCGGGACGCCGGATCGCTGCGAGCGGATGCCCCTAGCCTGAACGCGGCCGGGTGATGCCGTCCCTCAGTCATGCGACAGTGTCGTGCGATTCAGTAGTACAACCGGGTCGCGCAACCAAGACGAGCAACCAAATCGCGCAACATGGTCGTGCGACTGAATCATGCAACTGGATCGAGCGATCGGATCATGAGACCGTCGAACAACCCAATTGCACTTCCGAGTCGCGCGAAGCTAGTTGCAGCGCCATTCCTTGCGGTGAAAACCGCAGGATGTGCAGTTGCTACTAGCGAAAAGTCTCGGCGGTGGCAACACCCGGGGGCTGAGCCCACAAACTGAGAAAAAGTGTAATCGCAACCCGAAGTTGGCGCAGCCATGGAGATACGAATTAGTCACGATTACGCAACCTTCTAAGGCTAGTGAAGTGCAAAGGAAAGCTATGTGTTCCACACAACTGCGCCAACGTAGCCATTTCATTGAATGCAGAGCAGAACTTCGTACGTAAAAGGAAAGTTAAAATAATATATTACATGACATATTTCTGGAGACAATTTTGTTTTCCAAAGAAAAAATATTTTTAAACTTACAACGATATTCTGTTTTACAAAAATATCAGTAATTTCCTAAATACTTGAAGAAGTTAAGGACACTAAAAGTAATAAAATTTAAATAAATGTAAGCTGCGTAACTTAACCACTCTATTACCTTCGAAAATACGTGTGAGAGAATGTTTTGAGAAACTTGAAGTTGGCTCGTTAGTTATTAATCTTCTTTTCTGGTAAACATAAACAAGTAGTTTTGAATCTATTGTTTTAGGTACGGTCGCTCTGATCTTCACTGAAATGAAATTGACAGAAATACCGGAATATCATTAATTTATTCTTGCAAGCCCACAACGATCCTGCAACCTCTGCCGTCTATTAAACATCAAATGACAAACAGACGAGTATACACATTAAATGTCAATAATAATAATAATAATAATAATAATAATAATAATAATAATAAAAATAGAGCACTCCAAGAAAGATGCTTCATCCTGCGTTATCTGCCATATTGTTTATAAATAATACTGAAGTGCAATAATCAATCTGGAAGATGGCATAATGCAAGTTAGTCCAAGCTTGTGAACTGTTTTATTCAACGCAACACACTATGTGCTAACACGTTTAATAAAACAGCTTTTTAATAAACGAAAATATGCTAAAACTTGTTTCGATGACAAATGTTTCTTGGAGCACACCCTTGAAAACACCAATACTTACAATACATGAACATTAATATTATTTTAATAGATATGAGTAAAACTGGGGAAAGGGCAAAAGGAACTTTCAAGGAGAGACCACGTGGGTAGCCCCGCGTCACCAACCCCAAGCAGCTACAGGAAGCTTCAACAGAACATCACTAGAGGCTTCCTAAATCCTGAACTGGATTCAGGTATCATTATATTGTTGCGACAGTAAAACTCAGATTTTTGCATCGGAACGTGATTTATTACAAACTATATTTAATTTGACAAGTTTTGAATTACATCAGATCTTGATATTATACTAATTTTAACTCGTCATTATCTGATAGACATAGTCTGTAAGCGGTTACAAATGAGGATTGCTTCTTGATTGTGGCAACATTTTGTTACTTAAGAACAAATGCTACATTCAATGAAGACTACTAATACGAGACAATAGTTTTTTTAAGAATAAAACTAGTAAAACCAAAATCAACAGTATTACCGAGATATCTACGAACCTTTTATCTACTTTTTGATCAAAATTCTAAATTGGCAGCACTTCAGCGAGCACAATGAGTTCATATAGAAAGTATACCGGAGAGAAAGCGTCATTGCAAATGAAACGGCGTCCAAACTGGCAGAGCAACTTCGGAACAACGTTAGGATTTCACGCTAACTAGAGATATCACGCCCGTCTGGGATTGGCTCACAAGTTAGGAACTACATCTCCACTCGCTAAATCCGAACTGGTACCGCGCCGAAGAAATCATCAAGTTAAGCGATTCGCGAGTTGTGACAAAGCAATTAACATCGTATTGGAGTTCCAGAGAACTAATGAATGTCAATTTCTACTGATGTCGTAAACTTGTCTTGATTGCACACTCAGTTTGTGAAGCTACGTTGGTAATAAAAGTGTTTACCAATTTTTGAAAGAACATCTATGCAATTAAAAAAAATGTTTTAAATTCCTTGAACTGAAACAGTATTCATGTCAGAAAACTCAACTAGAAAAAACGTTTGATGATCAATTATTGGCTTTCAAGTCAATGAATTAGTAGAATGTCTTTCGCACTTTGCCAGTACAAAGTTCATTTGAATTTAACATAGCAGCACGTGATCGGTTATCTCTCCCTACCAAATTTCCCAAAATTGATATTAAATTTGGAAAAGAAAAGACAATGAAACCTATTGAAATGTTTCAATGTTTTCAATTTTTCTAACACGAAAATTCATCATTCTATATTACTTCTCTCCAAAGTACTCTCTAGCAAAAATAAAGGTAAAGGTAAAGGAAAGAACAAAAGAATATGCACATCGAATCATCTTTCTCTAATATTTTTTCGAAATTCTTTTATTGTAATCCATTTTTCTTCCATTACTTAACGATAAAATTACTAAAATAATATTGAAAAAGTACACATATTTGTGCAGGTAAGGTTAAAAATTGTTCCATCCAAACATTCGACCAACGCCTCATTTTCTTCACTTTCAGAGAAATGGCAACAAATTTAGAACGTTCACATTGAATTTAATGATATTCGAATAAGATTGAATGTCTTTTTGAACTATTCGAGAAAACTCTAATCGTAGCATTGGTGGTCGACTGTAATTTCAACATTGCCGCAAAAAATATACAGCAGCCTTAGATGACATCGCTGCCTCATGATGTGAAGTATCTAAAGCAATGCTTAAATATGTCGTTTTGTTCATAGAAGGTTTTGTAGTAGTCTGTTTGAAAACTTCGAATATGTTGTAGATACGACAATAGATAGTTCCAACAAATCAAAACATTTTCTGATAAAACCTCAAATAAAATCCCGATAATACCTTATCGTTTTGAGATTGGTGTACGCTATTATTATACCTTTTTCTTTTTTCGTTTATCGTCACATTTTTTCCCGTTTTCCACGCGTAATAAATAAAATAAACGACTTCCAGCTGGCCACGTCCGATGGCTGATTCCACCGCCGCGCAGGGGGCGTGGCGTGAAGCTGGGGCTGCCCGCGGGGCGAGGGCGGTAGAGAGGGGGGTGCGACTGTGAGAGTGGTGGGTGCGGGGGCTACCTGTCGCGTGCGAGCGCGAGCGCGACGCGGGTCAGCAGCGAGGTCCACCAGGACCCGACGCGCCGCCCACGCGACCCGCTGATCTGCAACAGCGGCCGCCCCCGCCCCTCAGCTACTCTACACTACGCTACCCTCTCTACTCTACTCTAAGCATAACACCTGCACACTGCTCCCTTCCCCCCAATGGATTCTCACACACGAACCTTCGCGTTTGAACAGGTGAAATGTCTCCCGTCTGTTTCATGACTATTTTCTTTACCTACTCTTAAGATTTATACACACTACTAGTCGCTAAAAACGTCAAGTGTAACTTGTTTTAAAACCTAATTCTATTTAACACCTATATACCCAATATTTGTTTCATACTCGTTTACATTCAAATTTTACTTCAACCATTTGACCTACAAATTTCGAAAAGTTTACGAAACGACGTCAATGTATCTAACAAATTTAACCCAAAGAAAATTATTGTTTATTATATATGAATTATTATATATTTATTATAATATTAAGAAATCGATGGTATCGACCACAAAATCTTACTGAATATCCTAGAGAATTTTAGAATTGACACATCCACTGTAGTCCATAGTAAATGCATCCAGCTGCAGTATATGGAAAATAGTAATTAGAGGATCAATCAACTCAAGATTAAAAGAAGCGATTATTCAGTGCACTGTTCCTGTAAAAAATAAGAAAATTGAATGAAAATTTATATTTTGACTAATGTTATTTACGTTATTTTGGTTTGCAAACGATGGTATAGTAATATTTTATTAGATACTGATACAAGTTATTGATACACTAAACCAATTATCCAATTATCGCTTACACGCTACTACGATTTTTACTCGAGATGTTACATTAGTATGAAATAACATAGAAACCGCGTGTGTGGAAGACTCGAAAGCTTCAACCGAAAGAACGCAGGTAAAGACACTGTTGAGAGGAATCATTTGTAGCGCTGCTCCGGAGTGGGAATCGTGGGCGCCGAGCGGTTCAATGCCGCTGGTGCGGAGGAGAGACACTCGCGCGCGGGGCGCGGGGATCGACCGCGCGGGTCCAGAGCGCGCGCGCCTGAGCGAGAGAGAGACAGAGCAATATTCGCGCCCTCACCCCCTCGTAAAAATCGCCACCCTTCGGCCTTCCTCGGCCCCGCGCTCGCGCACTCCTCTCAGGAGTCATTACTCCGCGCCCGCGCCTGCCCTGTACTCGCGGCCCGAGCCTCTCTTTCCACCCCGCCCCTGATCACGCCTCGTCCACGCCCTCGCCTTCGCCTCGCCCTCGCCCTGCCTCGCCCTCGCCCTCGCCCTCGACCCTGCGCACCGCCTTCGCACCCGCCCTCGCACCCGCCTCGCACCCGCCCTCGCACCCGCCCTCGCACCCGCCCTCGCACCCGCCTCGCACCCGCCCCTCGCACCCGCCCTCGCACCCGCCCCCACCCGCCCTCGCACCGCCCTCGCGCACCGCCCTCGCACCCGCCCTCGCACCCGCCCTCGCACCCCGCCCTCGCACCCGCCCTTCGCACCCGCCCTCGCACCCGCCCTCGCACCCCCCGCCCCCGCCCCGCACCGCCTCGCACCCGCCTCGCACCCGCCCTCGCACCCGCCTCGCACCCGCCCTCGCACCCGCCCTCGCCACCGCCCTCGCACCCGCCCTCGCACCGCCTCGCACCCGCCCTCGCACCCGCCCTCGCACCCCCCTCGCACCCGCCCTCGCACCCGCCCTCGCACCCGCCCTCGCACCCCCTCGCACCCGCCCTCGCACCCGCCCTCCCGCCCCGCCCTCGCACCCGCCCTCGCACCCGCCCTCGACCCGCCCCGTCACTGAGCACGCTCAGTTGACGCGTTCCAAGGTGCGCACATTCAGAAGGAAATACATATCCAAGTACTTTTTAGGGGTGGGTGCACGTGGATTCGCGTCAGATTTTTGTTCACTAAAACTTTTAGGTAATACAAAAAATACCTTCACACGCGAGTTGTACGCTTTATGAAAGACATTCTTTAAAATTACAAGTTTGAATTCAAACTTTAAAATTATACGTTTGTAGCGGTCGAGTATGCTTCTACCCTCCCGCTCCTGCCCCGTACTCGGCGCCCGAGCATCTCTTTCTACCTGCCCCTTCCTCCCTTCCAGCCCAGCCCCTCCCCTCCACCACCCCGCTGCACTCTCCCCGCAGTACACGCTCATTCGCATTTGATGCGTTTCAAAATGAATTCATTCAGAAGCGAAACAAGTATTTGAACTTTTTAGCGGTCCGTCACGCTGTTTCAGTCTAAATTGTATTCAATCAAAATTATGCCTGTTATATAAAAAAAATACGCGAGTTTTACTATTTCTTTAAGATTTTCTTGTGTTAAAAGTACAAGTAAAAGGGCAAGTTTGGAGTGGTCGAGTCTGCTCTAGCCTACCCTGCCACTGTCCTCTACTTGGCGTCCCAGCTTCGCATTGGGTCAGCCCTGCTACGCCCCTGTACGCACACGGTGGACGCGGCCAAACGTAACTACTTTCAGAAGAGGCAGGACAATGTATTTTCGCTTTTTAGCGGACGGACTCACGGTTTCAGCCAGAATATTATTCAACCAACATTTTCCATGCTACAAAAAGAAAAAAAGAAACAATCAGAAATATACTTACGCGAGTTGTACTTTTTCTGTCAGATTTACTTTTGATAAAATTATGCATTTTTTGCGTTCTTTATTCGTTTTCAACCAGAATACCTAGCAAGAGCGTGCTGGAGAAGTAGGCTTGAGGAAGATGACTTATTGTTATAAAATATGGTAATTCGCTCAGACTAGATTATGCTCTAGTTCTGCATTCACAATCGAATATGGACTTTAGTGAGCATGAACAATTCTTTATATATTTAAACAGAATATCAACAAGATATATTGTGGATTGAGCAGATACATGCCATCTCTTCCAAATTTTGTGTCATTCCCTGCTTATGATAACACATATTGGTAAAGTAAAGTTTAAAAATATTACTACACATACTTTTGAAAATGTAAGATAATTGAATTAATGTCCTTCCAAACATATCAATAACAATATATTACTATGACAAAGAGGGGTAAGTTCTCATAGACAGTAAGTAACTAACAGAATATATAAATATTATAAGGATTGAATGTAATATCAAAAAGGAAATTAACATTTACTAAGCTTGGACGGAGCTAAGAATATTAGATTTTTCCATGATGCACCAAAATTAAAATACTCATGCTTAATCTGTAGTGCAAAGGCATAACACTACGAAACTAAAACTCTAACTAAGGTCGGAAATCGCCCTTAAGAGGAAGAATTTTTGTTGTACAATATGTCAATTGAATTTATTATCTTTTAAAAATTGCTGGGGGATGATTTAAAAAAGGAGTGTCCGCATGAATTCAATAATAAGTGCAATTGTTCGTATAATGCATAATTTTCTAATAATTTTACATTTTCTTTTAATTTGAAATAAGGTATAAATCACTCGTGAAGATAACTTCTATTTCTAAAATTCTATTTAATATATTTCTGGAACGCTTCATGGAGTCAAATGGAGACTTTATAATGCGACTAGATATTATTATAAACATTCTTTTATGAATTATTCCATATAATGTGAACGAAAGCAATATTTAGTGTCGGAAAAAAGATTTTACCAACATCTTAACAAAGTTTTTGACGAGCCAGAACAGAAATGGAGGATCGTATCCGTATCACTGGAAGATACAAACGATGCGATTGGAATTAATACGTACTAATGAATTTATGAAATATTTTTATAGAGTACCGGCTATTGTCAGAAGTCATAACTAGAAATTTATTTTTATATGAATTCTGTCTGCCAATATTCTAAAGGACATTTTAATGCTAATTTTAGCTTATATCTTACGTAATTGGTCTAAAATATTATCCAGAATGTGTTTTTTAGCGTAGCGTTATTTAAAGGAATTCTTTTATCCCTATATCACATATTTACTCAATGAAGCCCTGAAGAAAAATTAATTCGTTATATTATTTGTCCTAAAATTCATTGTTAGGTCGAAAACAACTCATCGGTAACAGTTCGAAGCCTCAGAACCTGTGCTTTTTGTGCGGAGTGGTGAGGAATAGTGCTAATTTTTGTGGGGCTACGTAGGAACGTGAGGGGGCAAAAGGGTCATAGAGAAATATTACGATATTGGCTGTCCGGAAGTCTGCGCTGATAGCAGATTATTGTTATAGATATAATAGTAAAATTCAATTTAAAAAGTATTATATAAATGGAAATGTGCATTAATTCGAGCCATTAATGAATACGAAAATTATGATAAGCAAGTTTTTGCAAGAACTTGTTCTGAGTAATCAAAACTTATATTTCATTGGAAAAATTGATATGAGAATGTCACAGTCCATTTCAACAAAGTGAACACTTTGGTTACGTGATAGTACAAAGGCTTGCAAAAACGATAAGGATAAACAATGTTATACTCCAGATGAATATGTTTTCCAATAAAAATCTAAATAGTAATGCTCTCGAAACATTACACGAATATACATTTTGTAAAAAAATGTTATAAACGAATTTTCAGAATAATGATCAGAAAGCGGAAAACGGAATATTAAGACAGCGAGGTTCTCACCACAAACGCGAGATTATCACGCTACATCAAAGCGGTAACTTCCGAACAACCTAGATTATCAGTGCAGATCATCATACAGTTAAATAACTGCGAGCTCGGCCTCCGTTACAAATAGTGAAGAGACGACAAACAAGCGCATATTTTGAAAATTTAGAAAACAACGCTTCCAGTGCCGATCTTCTTGTAAGACACTATCTGATAAGACAAACAACAGGGGCACACAGATCTCTACCCCAGCTGTCGCCGAAGTCGCAGATATAATAGGTGCACAAAAAGTTGACCCAACTAAAAATGTCGTTTTGAGAAGAACGCTTTAACATGTGCGGTGTCAGAAAATAAATGTTATAATCTTCTTGGATATTATAATCTTCTAGAGTCGATGATCACTTTTTGCCACCGAACATGTCACCGGAATTGCCACCGGAGATGTCTTTTACCGAAGTTGCACTTGTGGCATTTGACTCTGATTAGAAGGTAACTCATTTCCTATAGGTATTTGGCTAGTACACGTGACGTAGTCGAAGATATCACGTGCTACGCATCAGTGAAAAATGAGTCACTTACCAATCAGAGGTAAATGTCACTAGTACAACTTCGTTCTATGATGAAATAATTGAAGTAATCATCTTCAATGGTTGCCTAAGGGACATTAAGCTGATGAAGAAAACTTCAATTATTTTATCATTTCATTACGACAACATCTCATCAGCATTCCAATAATTTGTTCTATGAAATTTTTTACAATAAATTCGGCGACAAAAAGTGATTTTTGACCCAATAAGACCTAGACCTACGCAACCTAGAAGATTATAACATTTATTCTCATTTACCCGGAACAATTTTCAAATACATATCAAACCCAAAAGTGACAATTTATGAGGTGCGTCACTTTTCTTGTGCGATGTGACGAGTGCATGCGAGAGGCGGGACCAAAGGGATGGCCGCGCTGGGCGGAGCACTCACCGGGGGTAGAGGTACCCGACTCGGGCGACGTCTGCACCTCCTGGTGCGCGGCGCGGGAGCCCTTCCACGAGGAGGAGCCGCCGTGCGAAGCGGAGCCGGCGGCGGCGGCGGCGGAGGAAGAGGAGGAACCGCCGGCGCCCGCGCCCAGCGCGCCCAGCGCGCCCACCCCACCGCCCGCGCCGCCCTTGGCCGCCGACGCGCCCTGCGCCGACCGCTTGATGGACGCCATCTCCAGCATCAGCTCCTCGTGCCGCACGTTCTGCAGCTCCGCCTTCTTCTCCAGCTCGCGGATCTTGGACTGCGCAAGAGCGGCTTCTTGGATCTTTGGATCGCCAACGAGCGCAGGAGCGAGAGGAAGGGTTAATTGATTAGTGATTCCGGGCGCGTCGACTAATAATGTCGTTAGTCTCGTAAGTGTAGTGCATGCTCGTTTTAGCGGGGAAGGTGTCGATCTTCCCCGCTGGATAGCGAGTTCCGACGCCGGCCTACATGTCGTCATGCGGAGTTTTTCCTAATCAGGGATCTTCAATTATCAGAGCACCACCCCAGCTGGGCAAGCTGTAGGTTCCCGACTGTTCTTCCGACATGTGTGGGTGTGTAGTGCACGTAAGTGTAAGGGGTGAGAATAGGACATGAACGAGGAATAAAAGATAGCACGCGGTCCCTGACCTGTTTGTTAGAGTACTCCTCCGGGATTCTCCTGGTCTTGATTGGTATATTTCCGAGCTTTTTCCGATCACAACATCCAGTCACTAGAATTGTTATCCAGACAGCGCCTGAAATCGACCTAGCTATGCAAATAGTGCCGAAAATCCTGCAACTGTCGGGATTTGAATCCTAGGACCTCCAATCAGAGACACTGTAGTGACATCAATTGATGCTCAGAGCCATCTAAGCTTGTGAAGAGGAAGGAAATGAGGTGGCAATACATTTATATCTCGTATGCTGGGAATCCGATAGACTCGTGTTTACGAACCTTTCAGACTGGAAGGAAATCAATGTCTGTTTCTGAAGCAGAGATTCTATATAATCTGTCACAATGGAAAATGTGTTTAAATGAGCATAACCGAACTGTAGATAAACAGTTAGATTAGGGATCCCAGAGATCAATAAAACGTGCACAGATTGCACTTCTGCCACTATTACCTCGCATTAAATTTGACTGTTTTTATAACGTTAAATAAATCAATAAAAATGTACAGTAGTTCAGAATAAATATTACAATTTTGTAGGGCTTGTAAGAAGGTAAAAGAGAACTACTTTTTTGCCACTGAACAAGTGGTAGGAGCATCTGTATTCAAAAATCAAAGATGACGTTTATGACGTCGCGCCCCAGGTTGGTAGGCAACATTATACTCGCTGACGTTTGGTAGATACACGAAATCTCAGAGGCTGACCTGCCCATCGGTAATGTCAATAATTTGTTTTTTGTCTTTAATGTTCATACCTGGGTGGAAACGGAGATCAACGTTTTGGTACAGTCAAAGGTGAATAGTAAAGATAAAAAACTAAATATCATTAATACTGGGCTGGTCGTCCTCTAAGAATTCATGTAGCAGTGCGAGTTGCTTACCAACCACAGACGCTTTTTAAAAAAATGTCACTTGCGTAACTTCGTTATAAGAGATTTAGAGCCTCATGTTCGTTGCCAAATTATGTTCCTCCTTTACCTCTCTAAACTACATAAACGTATATAATATTTATTTTGAAGTAAAACTCACTATCATTCGATTCAGTTTTGACATGTAAATAGTGTTTGGTAATTACAGACATTTGCATGTTCTCAACCAGATCATAAAATATTGATAATTGTTTTACGGCTTCATTACTTCCACATTACCGTAAGTAAATAACACATCGCACAATATAATGCAAATCATTAAATCATTCAAATCTAGAACATTAAAACATTCAATTTCACTTTTACACATCTCTTTGCAATATCACCAGGACATTTCATTTTCAATATCAACAGACCGCACAATGTTAAAATGGTATTTAATCCATTAAAATTCTTAGAAGTCATCGTGGTCATTCATCATTCAGTATTGAGCATTCAGCATGTAGATATCTGTACGGGTAGACACAGATAATATGGATTCATACAAAAAATAATATACACAGAAGATTCACTTTCTATTTATTACACTTGTAAAGTATTAGAAGACTGTGAGGGACATGTAACTACTTCGTAATCTTATACACGCAGGCGCCTCAGATGGAGAGGACGTCACGTCAAAGCAGGCGATCGCGTGAGAGTAGGGTTGCCACAATCCACAAATTCAGAACCAGGACAAGACACGCGAATCACTCCCAGAGATTGATTTCGTGGCGACCCGGATGCAGAACCCTATTTGTTACTAAATGACAAATAATTTTGTGTAGCCTATAGTTAGCATCAGTCCAAATCCTGTCACACGTGGAGATCGTTGCGAATGTAGATGGTATATGCGTGAAACGGATTATGTTGAAATGTTTGGTGTTGTTTGCATTTAGTTGGGTAACTATTATTGTGCTACAATTGTTTCTCAGAAACGTTGCGACTGGTTGGTATTCGGAAGAATCGTAGAACGTTCTATAAGAATTTTTCCACATAAATCGGAAAGCTAACCTTATATTTTGAAGCGAGTATGTTTCTGCGAGGCTTGAGTTTGAAGAGACTAATGTGAGAAAAAATGTAGGGTTCCGTCATCTGAGACAACACACTCGACGTTTGCGTATGCAAATTGCCTATTCTTGAGGCTCTCTGTTGGCGTTTCCTAAGAAAACTTCAATTCCTAAAACGAACAATTGTTTTTGGGAATGATATGAAAACACACTCCGGAGACGTGTCATGTACAAATTATTGCTGAAGAAAAGTGTGCGAATCAGTATTTACCTACGTTCGTAAGTTTCCATTAATATTTTTCAGCCGGGCAAATTTGTGATCTTAACATTTCCTAAACCGACGTCGCACAGTAAAAGGAATAAAATAAATTGTTTATACTAAAAATAAAATAAACCCATAATGCTGTCGGCGGCCCGACGTGGCTCACCTGGAGAGCTTCGATGGTCTCGTAGCTCTTGGCCTTGTCGGCGGCGACGGCGGCGGCCGCGGCGGCGGCCGAGGCGGCGGTGGCGGCGGAGGCGACGCTGCTAGGGCGCGGGGTGGCGGAGGCGGAGGCCGGCGAGCCAGCCCCGTCGACCCCCGCCCCCGCCCCCGCGCCGCCCTTGGCCAGCTCCGCCTGCTTCTCGCGCAGCTGCGCCAGGGCCTCGGCGTGCTCCCGCTCCAGCTCCTTGCGCCGCTCCGTCGCCTCGCGCATTTGCTGCGGCGCAAACACACCCGCCCCCGTCACACCCACTGCACAGCTGCCGCAGAATAAATGCTATTGACCAGGAACAAGTGCTACATAACTGGTATAGGACATGTTCAGGCATGGGAGTAAAACTTGGAGATGAAACCTTTCGCTCCATTCTACTTCCTGACGACCAAGTAATCTTTGCCCAAGACGAAGAGGATATGATGTATATGGTAAGGAAACTAATAGAAGAATATAATAAATGGGGACGTTTTAATAAAACAGAATGTACGTGTATTGGGCAATAAATTATGGATATATACATGAATGGTAACACGATCAAATGTCTTGAATCTTTATTAAACAACTCTGATACATGGGCCACCGATCTTAACTCAAGAGTAATTATGGGGAAGAAAACAACTAATGATTTACATGGCATATTATGGAATAAGAATATCCGCCATGATGTCAAAAGAAGGTTATTCCATTGTATAGTAGAAAATATAGTCCTGTACGGAGCGGAAATATGAACACAAACACCAAACTTAAGCCTAAACTTACTCGTAGGGACAGAATTAGTAGTGAAAAAATATGGAGAAGGATGAATATAATTTGTTCTATTACAAAAACCTTGAAAAATAGAGAACTACAAAGAGGAGACGTCCAGAAAATGTTGGAAAAAAGATAGACACAAAATTATTAAAATGGCAACCACTTGAGAGGAGAAGAAGAGGAATAACGGTTTTAGAATGTGGAAAAATACATACCGGAATCTATGGAGGATAGAGACCTCAAACTAGGTGATTGGGAGGACCGAGAGCTGAGAAGAAACAAAACGGCAAGCTCCTGAGGGGAAAATGCCAAAGAAGAAGAACTTTTATGAGGTATAGGAGGTTTTCAATGACTGATTGATTAATTGCTATTTCCTGGCACGTCAATCGCTAAGTTCATTAGTTCCGATGATGCATGTTACCACTAGGTCGTACATGCTGCAGGATGTTATCTGCAGATTTAAAAAGACGCTGCAGATCTTATCATTTATAAATAAGTACAAAAAGCAGAGAATACATGGTTAAATGACCAACTGAAAACCCTCTTCCAGGAATTTATAATATAGTCTTGGATTATGTAAATGAAAAATTAGGGGAACTGTGCAAAGAAAGAGACACTTGCTCAAACATTGTTGGTGTACATAATAGGAAAAATAAAGAGTAAGATATAATTTACTATCCTTGGCACATTGATAATCCAAAATATGCACACATTTAATACTGCGAAGCACTTTTGGCGTCCATTATTTCTACTTTGAATGAGGTTTTCGTTCAGATTTCCTCGTTACTAGAGCAATTACTGATACGATATCTTGCTTGTCCTTCGATCATTAAATGTTGTTTTACTTCTCGCCACAAATGATGCATTTAGCATTTACGGTGAAATACAATAATTCGGAAAATAAATATTGGATCTAGATAGTGCAATAAGCTCAGTATATAGAATAATTCAAAAGAAACATGAGCTATCTCTTTTTATTTATAATTGGGTAATTACTATGTGAAAGAACAATTTTGTACACGTCAGATTCATTACTAAAGACGCGTCATTGTATTTTAATTCTTTTCCTTATTGATTAATTTTGCTTTCTAAGTAGGCAAATACGAATTACATCTTTAAATATGTATAGTAACCTCATTAATATTCGTTAACGCCCTAGGTCCGATGAAAGTGTTATAAGTCACGCCATGACCCATTTTTTAAATATCTTTCCCTCGTCCTAACACTAAAACAAATGAATGAAGGAAAAACGTCCGATTGGTCGTACTTGCAGAAACAAAGTTAAACTTTTCCTAAGAAATTAAACGCGAGTTTTTATTAAAAATACCTTGTAAAGATTAAATTGAAATGCAATACCGTTTTAACTGTAGCTTATTTCTAACATTAGGTAGAATGTCTTTCTCACAAACCGTTCAGTCATCGTACTGTTTAGAAAGTCGAGCGGGGTGTGTCGAGTTTGAATACTTGTAATGCGATCAAGGCGCAGGGTCAAGAAAAACTCGTACAAATGAAGAGATACAGAAGTTCAATAACCATTAATATAAGTAATAAGTGATAAGGTAACTACCAATGTAAATGACAAATATGGCGAAATGAATTCGAAAGAAAATAATTTTTACTAGCGTCCAAGTGACTTAGTAACAATTTTATGACTGTTGCTGGACTCATTGCCAATCTACGACCAACTTGAAAGAAATAATAGTGACTCAATCGTTGGAAATATCTACAGTAATGGACAGACTCAAACAGACGCAGCAATTGAAATTCATCATATGTGGGTGGGTCTGAGAAAACTCAGTACCGTCTTCATACTTGCGCATACTTCTTAACTTCAAAAATATTATTAAAACAGTTAAAACGTAACAGATAAATGAAAATTATATACAAAATATTAAACAGTTTAAATGTATTTTTATCTCATTTTAGGTTTTATAATCCAATATTCAAATAATTGTTCCTAAGTGGCCACTAAATCACGTTACTACGGATTAACAACAGCGTGGAAAAATTAATATAGGAATAAAATTTTCACTAAACTTATACCAATAAGTGTTCTTCTAAAATGTTACTGTAGCAGTGAATCAATTGATTGCACTTCATGCGTGTTCGCTTTGTCTAATGGATTTCTCAAACTGGACGAAGTGATTGGTTCAGAAATCCATCCCGTCTTGCACACTGTCTTTCAAAAACTGACTTAAATCACGAGTGATTAAAACAAATATTTGATTACGAGTACCAACATTGTAGTAGTATTGCTGGCATAGAAGGGGATTAGATATTAAGAAAAGAAAAATTGTAAAAGAATAAGCGACTAATGTGTTATTATTTGCACACATAAAGCTATGATATTTCATTTATTCTTTTCAACGCACATTATTTCACACAAAAAACAGTATCTAGAACCTACGCTAAATAAACAAAATCATGTTACACAATGCAACCAATACAAAGCCTGTGGAGAGGATAGATCTTGAGATTTTCTGAAAAAAAAGTTACTTAAGTAATTTTGAACACAAGAAATGCTGACAATTGTAAGTAAACCAAAGTAAAGCTTGATTTATTTATTCATCATACTAAATAGAACATTCTTGACAAATAAAACTTTAGATAAGGTAAGGTATATTTAACTGAAATTGAGTACAACTCGACAGTAGTATTTTACAAATAGTTATTTATGCACTGAGGGCGTTATAAGGATACTAACCGTCGAGCGGCGTCAAAAAGCACGAAGACCTTTGGCCCTACTAACTTTTTGTTGCCCGAGATTACTAGTACTAGTTAACCCCCATGATATATATATGATTTTATTTCTTCGCAATTTTAATGATTTGTATAGAATTTTTTACGAATTAACGAACTGTTTAGTCGGATCGGTGTGTCTTTTCATGTTTCCATCCCATAATTCCCTTTCATAACTCCTTCCGTAAGAGAACATGAAGCGTCATTCATTCAACTATTTTCAAATTTCCCTCGAAGCACGATCCTCGCGATCCAGGTAAGTTATGCAGCTCAGTGTCGAAGGCAATTAGAAGCAACCGCCCCCGCCGCCATCCGCCGCGCTCACATGTTGCAGCTGCTGCACCTGCTTCTGCAGGTCACTGTTCTGCAGCGTCAGCTGCGTGTTCTTCTCCAGCACCCGCGCCAACTGGTCCTCCTGCGCACGCAAGACACACAAACACGTCAGGCGTTAGTTCGCTGGGGGACTGTTCTCGACGCGCAGGGGGGCTCGGAATAAATGATAAAATCTTCTAGGGCATCTAGGACTGACGATTGAGAGACTGATTAAAAATTCCGGGCGCGTCAACTGCGTAAGTCATTAGCCAAGCAGGTGTAGTCCATGCATTTTCTACAAGAGTTGGCGGTGATCTTCCTCCGATGGATGATGAGATCCGGTACTGATACTCATATTGGCTAATGGGGGTTTCCCCCAACAAGATCTCGTCTTCAGCGGGGCACCGCCCCAGCCGGGGCGAGCTCTAAGCTCCCAACCGCTCTCCCGACATGTGCAGTAGTGTAGTCCATGTACGTGTACGTGTATGTACTAAGTTGGGGTGAGGGTAGGACAATGAAGAGGAAGTAAAGGTCGCGCGCGGTCCTTGGCCAACTCGTTGGGGCACTGGTCGGGCATTCAGCTGGTATTGATTGGAGAAACAACGGAATACTATCGATCAGAGCAGTCGGCAGCTAGAATTCCCCTCCATAGAGCGAATGAATTCAGCCAAGCTGTTTAGCTAGTGTAGAAAATCCTGTCACAGTCGGGATTCGAACCCTTGGACCTCCCGGTCAGAGGCACCGCAGTAACGTCAGTTGATGTCCTGAGTAACCTTTGGCGGTAGGGCGAGTGTCGAAGACGATCAATTTTTGCTAATGAAAATGTGGTGGAAAATCACATATTACTAATTAACACACGTGACAATTATCTCTATTGCACTTATCTTGGATTAGTGCTTGAGGGGTTCACGAGATATCTGACTGCGTCTAACAGAAGTACACGTTGCGTTGTTTACCACTCAGAAACAAAGTTACAAATGTCACATTGTTATACGAGATTTTCCACAGCATGTTCATTGATAGAAAGTGATCATCCTTTACCCCACTTATTTACCCTACATATTTGTAACATATGATTTTTTTTCAATGAACATTAAAAACTGCATGTTACGTAGGGGAGAAAATTAAAGTATGCGCACGTTTTCGTGACCTCTAAAATCCCTTCCCCCCTTTTTAACACTAAATAGTTGAATGATGATTAAAAGTACCAAAAAAATGTATTCTGAGATATCTCATACCAATAAATAATGGAATGAAATGAATGTGAGCTAAATATATTCTAAGACACAATAAAGTGAAATATTTCTCGCAAAATACCACATTTAAAACGAAAATAAGTCACTTGGATCACTGAAGTGGACGATTTTCATTTTGCAAGTATTATTAGTTTTAAGGTAAAAATAAGAATGCTCTCTGTCAAAGACCCACATTTACAAGGAAAAGGAAAATGTATCATTCGCGGAAAACAATCCGGAATTAGAACCACATTTAAATTAATAAAAATGTATGGAAGTGATGGAAGGAGATATGCTGTGAATACAACTGAATATCATAGTGAACAATTTAAATATTATAACTAGAAACAGATAATGAAACCTGGTGGTATAAGGTATTAAAAATATTGGGGTCACACACAGCGATAGAAATAAGAGAAATTCCAAACACGTTCTTGAATATTCAACAGAATGAATATCTTTAAACAAACGTCCAACATGCGAGACGTAATGTCATGCTCCATTTTCAGTGGACAAAAGAAGTGCACCCATGACTTCAGCAAAGCTAATCAATAATTATCTATTCAAATTACAGAAGTACAAAGAGTAGGTTCTTCTCTAATGTCATGAAACATGAACGAGACACACTTAGACCCATATTGATTGTAAATACAGCTACATCAAGATATTCAAAAGCGCAACTGAATCCAATTAAATCTGTATGTAATTTGTGTCTTAAGAATTATTTGTTCCGAGAGGCAATTTATATTGATAATACCTGTATTATTAAAAATTTAGAAACCATATTATTCTGTTGAGTGTTAGCAAACTTTGACTTACATCTTTTTGATTTCATTTGGGGTGCAACCGCTAGAACGATTAACGAATACATTTCTGTTTGCAGGGGGTCAATAATATTTTTGTTAGATCGACATTAGGGGATGTCGATTTTTGTGCAGTTTTTTTGTATCATAAAATATTCAAAGTAATCGGCCTATCCAACATTCATTCTGTGCACCGTGAAAACGTTCTTCTGTTTTATTTCATGAGGGAAGTTTTATATTTATACATGCTTGGTATTGAATCACCCAATAATATTTATTTTTAAACAAAAGCATAGAGATGTTGTGAAAAAATATTGAGGCACATTTTCCAGAAAAGTTTTGGGGGAGACGCGCATAATTCGTCCATTTTTTAATGTAGTAGGAAATGAATCAGAGAACGAATATTCATGGCAAATTGAGTAATTATGAAAAAATAAGTTATTTGAATGATATAATAATAATAATAATAATAATAATAATAATAATAATAATAATAATAATAATAATATGATGATGATGATGATGATGATGATGAAAAGGCCCTAGCCTTAACTAAGAATCAAACCTTTAATTTGCACCATCTGCGCCATCTGGATCGGTATCCTAGAATTGTAGAAATATTCTTCTGCATGTCTACAGAAATAGAAATACTGTTCCACGTTTCAACAATATTAACGGGGGAGAAATAAACGAAAAATCTTGATGTAAGGAAACTTTCATTATTTTCGCTCTAAAATGGTATTACGGCCTGCACGTTTTTAGCGCCAGATAATAAGCCGACACAAGCAACGCGTATTCCGCAAATTGCTTTAATATACGGCATGTAAGCTATTGAATGTAGTGACCAGTTTTCATACGAGAGTCTCACTGGGTGGTTAATCAGAGCGGGTGATCTATTTGATAAGATGATATTTAATTTTTTATGAAATGTTTCGAGACAGGTTGCGAATAATGTTTTTCTTCACCTTTTGCTTTTTTTATCATTCTACCTCAGATACATTATTCATCCCCCATAGCACTCATTCATTTATTCTCAGCGAGTATATCATTGTAGATAGTTTGTATTCTCACCATTTTATGGTAATATCAAGATATTCTCTATTATTTGAAATTGATTAAGTTTTGAACTAGAAATATCCACACCCCAGGAGACCTTCATTCATTACAATATTACCACTACACGTAACATAAGCATGGAGCCTTGCATAAATTGGGATGTATAAGTACAGGAGTGTAGCATGATATAATCCACAAACAAAATTTTAATTTCATTATTTTGTTTTATCCATCTGTAATCATAACGAATTTTATACTCAATAGATACGTTTTTCTGAATCTGTTAGTTCTTTAATTCCTGTCAATCTTTTCGACTTTTAATGGACAAATGATTATGGAGCAACGCATAATAAAAATTCAAAGCGTAAATGCAAATGGAGAAATTCCGGTGTTTCCGAAATTACAGTGTTTACAATACATTTGATGTTACTTACATGTTTTATTTCACTTTAGCATGAAATTTATTCCACAAGGACAAACATTTCGAAATATTTCATTGCATAAGAATATGGCAACTTCGAATGAAAGAAGTAAAGATATATATTTAATGGTTATTTCTCAATTGGTTAATATACTGGTATTTTAACTTTCCATTGATGTTACTTCCATTAATGCTAATGAATGAACGATCGAAATGAATGAATGAATGAAGAACACCATTAATTCCAAAGGTGAATGACATGCGTGTCACTTTGGGGGATTATTTTAGTACGTTGCAAAATTGTGCTAAGGGGTTCATGTTCCTTAACGTCTGTTAAACGAGCTTCATATCTGGTAAGGAAAATACAAAGTACCCGGACTTTTTAATGGAAGAAAGTTGTTGATAAAAGATAAATACATATTATGACAGAAAATGAAAACTTCAACAGCCTCAGAATTTATGCAGAAAGTTCTAAGCAAAGGTCAGGAGATAATAATCGTAGTAAGTTTCGAGAACCACTCATGAAATTATTTTGCTGCGAATCAGTTCATGACTTGTATACAGTAACTACAATTTCCCAAAACTTGTATTACACTAAAATTACTTTTATGAAAATCACACTAAACAATGAAAATCACTTGTATGTAAATCATTCCGCAATAATGCTTGATTAAAATTAACTTAAAAACCAAGACATTTAAAGTCGATCAGTAACTCCAGGGCTGACCTGATGAATGGGCCCTACAACGAAAGTGCAACGTAGAATTCATGATTAGGTTGCACTAATTTATTACATGTTTTAACAATTTTTTAGTCTTAGAGAGTCCAATAGAGTGTTATTAACAATAGTAGATGAGACCAGAACGTATACGTAAAGAAAAATAATTTTAAATTCAAAGTACATATGCGATTCAAGATTCGATTTAGAGCTCTCAATCCTGAAATAAAAATAAACTCCAAAATAAATTGTAAATTACATTCGAGAGTGTCTTGAATTAAAATGAGCGAGATCACTATTATTTGTTACACAAATTAAATTTATAATAAGAAAAACAAGTGAACTTGTAACCAAACCATTGTCATTCTAGAAAATGTATATAAAACAATATTGACTAGTGGACACGACATATTGAGCATGGAAAATAATTAAATCACTAAGAATGCATTGGAAAATGAGTTGGAAGAGGTGGAGTTTTTTGGAACCAACTCTGATTTAAGGTAAGGTAGATTAAAAATTGCATTACTGATACGTATACACTTTCAGAAATAGAGGGTTTTTTCTGAGAACCTTGATTTATACTTATAACTACGAAACTGTCTAACGCGTACCTTTTTAAAAATAGTGTTAATTTAAGATTAGAATATTGTTCATACTCGGTTCCACTGAGCATGCATTTCTTCAAAGATTTCATAATTTTGTGCTCACTTCAACACAACAAAACGTATTTTAAAATGAATTTTGTCCATGCACTTTCACTGGAGTCATCAACAATAGCCCATTAATTGATAGAAAATATTTTTAGTTAACTCTTTTCAGTCTTGACAACAATCATAAGTCGAAAAATGCGTTTTATTACGATACCTTAAAAATATGAATTTGAGAATGACGTCATTCAATAAATGGCTATGTTTATGCATTTGTTGTAAAAAAATATTATGTCTTAATTGTCTGATTTTATAAATTGGAAAACTGAGCAGATAAATGTCAATGTTTGCTTGAATCATCAAAATAATTTAGAAATTAGTTAAACATTTTGTTTGATGATTTTTGACTCTAAAATTGACGACAATGGTTATTAGAAGAAAGAGGTATTGTGCCGAACATATGTGGCTATTTTAATACGCGTCTCTGAATATATATTTAATAGCAGAAGTGAGTCTGATTGCTAATTTGTCGGGTAATTTTGGAGGAGTATTTCCCTGATAACGAACCTGATTGGTCCATTTGGTTGTACTACAGACTAACCAGAATAAAAATGCTCTTTCACTGTGCATAATGGCGATTGAGACGTATATTTCCATGTAATTTACTGGTGTCGTTTGAAAAAATAGAAATGATTACGTATATATCACTATGAGAGGTACACAAAACCTATTATAGTTTTCAGGTTACTTTGAACCTTTAAAATATAAGTTAAAAGATGTGGTATAACATTTAGCCTTTCAATGGGTGCCATGGAAAGAACAAAAATATCATTAGATAAATGAATAATTTACGTATATGATCAAATCTGGTTTCATATTTTAAGAGTGTAATTTACGAGTTGAAATTGTATATTTGAAAACCTTCGAGAAATAAAAAAATAAACAAAATGTAAGTTTTCATTACATAAACCTTTAACATAGTACAGAAAAACACTAGCCTCACATTTGTTGCAATTGTTGTTGTGAGAAATTTGCAAAAAAAGTAATAAAGACATCGGGAGAGGAATGGAAAACAATGAATGAAAGAACAAATCGTGTCGACAAGCCGGCGATCATAGCAGCGGGGGCTGAGAGGGGTCGGCGTAGGCGCCGGCGTCGGTGTCGGCGACGGCGTCGTCGTCGTCGTCGTCGTCAGCGGCGCACGTGGCACGGGAGCGTACTCCGAGCGGTGGGGGCGGAGTGGGGTGGGGGCGAGCGGGAGCGACACGCCCTGTCCCAATGGGCCGGCGGGGCTTACCGAGTGGGGCGATGGTGACAGCGGGTGGCGGCCGAGGCGGCGAAGGGCGCAGCGGCGGGGGCGCGGGGGTGGTGGGCGGACAGGGGCGGCAGCGGGTCGGGGGCCAGCCCCGACAGGAACAGAGCGGCTGGAAGAGGTCGCTGGACGCCACGTTAGCCGTCGATGCTGGGCGGAGAAAACACCTGCGCGCGGGGGCGAACGCCGGCGGCGCGCCCAGCCCGCCAGCCCGCCAGGCCCGCGCTCGTCGGAAGGCCCGGGTGCCCCGCCGGGCAGCCGGGCGCGGGCCCCGGCCCGGGGATTTTTCGGGCCGACCCGCGGGCCCCGGGGCCCGCCAGGGCCCCATGCCCCCGTCGCGGGCGTGCCAGCGGAAGCCGCTGCTGGCGCCGCCGGCCCCGGCGCCGATCACCGGCGCTTGCCTTCGGCCACGCGCTCGCCCACGTTGCCGCTTCGTACGCGGCCACGGCGCCGCGGCGTGGCCTTCCTGTTGCCCATGGCGGCGCTGGGCCGGTGCGGGGGCCGCGCGGCGCGGGCGGTGCCCCGCCGGCTCGATCGATCAGACAAAAAAAAACGCGGCCGAGGCAGAACGCGGCTCCGCACGCCGCACGCGTCTCCGACGCGACGCGACCCGAACGACGCGACGCGAACGCGCCCGCTGAAGCTTCGGTCCGGATTCCTTCCTCTCTGCTTCTTCCTCCTCCTCCTCCTCCTCCCTCCTCCTCTTCCTCCCTCTTCTTCTTCTTCTCCTACGTCTACTTCCACTCCCAGGCGAATCCTCACTCTCGTCGCACCACTCTGCGTCACTGACTGCTCTACTGCCTACTCTAGGACACGCGTGGCGCGCTTACTACGATTAGGCCGTTGCGGAGGACAGGTCTGGAGAGCGCGGGGTGGGCGGCAGAAGGGGCGGCGTGCAGCCCGCACCGGGCGCGGACACACACGCACTAGTGCGAGCGCGGCGACGCGAACACGACGCGACGCGGCTGCCTCCACGCACGGGCACGCGCGCGCCGTCTCGCTGGGCGCACTGCGCTAGCGGCTGCGCGCAACACACACTGCGACGGGCGGCCGCGGCGGGCGCCGCGCCGGGCCGGCTGCGATGGAAGACTGGGACTGAGACGTGGGAAGACGGCGGTGGCGGGCGGCGCGTGGCGGCGCGTGGGCGGGCGCGGCCGTGGGCGTGGGCGGAGGCATCGCGGCCGCGCCCGCGCGCGCCGCCGGGCGGCCGAGCGCCGCGCGCCCGGGGCTGGGCGCCGGCCTGCGAGCGGTGGCGCCAGAGCGCCCGGGGCTACGCGCCTACGGAGCGCCCGCCGGCTGGCTGCGGCGGGGCTCCGGCGGGTGCAGCGCCGGCTTCGGCCGCGGAGGCGACCCGGAACCCGGGGCCATGCGCAGGCGCGGTCGGCGGTCGACAGGGTGAGAGAGCGGGCGCTGCGCGCAGGTGCCGCGGGCGGCTGCTTGCCGGCCGGCGGGCACTGCGGGCGGAGGCAGCGCGCCGCCGCACGCGCCGGGGGCGCGCGGGCCGGGGGGGCGCGGGCGCGGGAGAAGGAAGGAAGCGGGGAGAAGGGCGAAGCGGGCGGGGAGAGGGCGCGAGTCGCAAGGCCCGTGCTGCGTGCCGCGCGGTCGCCCCGCCGCGCCGCGCCGCGCGCTCGCCGGATGATCGAGGGAGGACGGCGGCGCTAGTGGTGCGGCGGGGGCGGCGCGGAGCGGGCGAGGCCGGCGCGGGCGGGGGCGGGCGGTGCGGGCGGTGCGGGGCAGTTCTCCATTCACTTTGCTACTTACGCTTTTAGCTTTATCGTTCACTACTCTCCAATTGTTCTCTTATCAAGTAACACACGTATGCCTCATTGCCATATTCTCAGACTTACAACTACTACTCCGATCGGGCGGGGCGGTGCGGGGCGCGGCGCAGCGGGGGCGGGAGGGCGCAATGGCGCTCGCGGCCGATCGCAGGCGCGCGCTGCCACCACGTGCTGCTGCCGCTGGCGGAGGGCGATATCGATCTGGGCGCGCGCAGCCCTGGAGATGAGGTCTGCCTGCGCAGGGCGGCGACGGCAGCGGCGTGGCCGGGCACACGGCCAGGGCGCGTGAGGTCGCGGCTGACGCGGCGGCGGCGCGGTCCTCGCCCCGGGAGCCGTCGACCTCGCCGCGAAGGGAAGAGGGGGAGGGGTGAGGATGAACCGAAGGGCGCGCGCTCTTCGGCGACGGAGAGGATAGGTCTCGAGTTCTTCCCTGGAAACGCGTTGGCGGAATCGTTCAATATTGCTCATTATATGTCGACGATGCCAGCACAGTTAAATATCGGCAGTACATTTCTAGGTTGGTAACAGTTTCCGAAGATCTGTTTGATTCTTTGTGGCCAAATATTATCCATTAAATTGCTGTTAATTGTACATCTCATGTGTTTTTAGCAGCAGGTTATAATTTCCGTCACACCTAAGAAAGAATTTTTCATCTATTCCCTGAAGAGTATCACAAGCTTTGCATTCCAGTACATTCGTATCCTACTATTCTTTTCGAACACACCTTTATCTGCCTATAGAGACTTGTGGCTGATTGGACGGGGACAAGATATATATAAATGGGGCAGCTGTCAACGTTCAATGTGCCGTCGCATGTAGGTCAGTAGTCGATGTTTCATCTACGAAGGGCTGTCGGCGCCTGTTAGTGATGGGGTGCGTAGGGCTGCTAGCTCATTAGCAGGGCCGCGAACGAGAGTGGCGAACCGCCCCCCTCCCGCCCCCAGCCTGCCTCGCGCCGGCCGCCTCCCGCCCCCGCCGCCGGCTCCAGTGCGTCTGGCGTCGCCGCAGAGCGGGAGCCTGCCAACTAGGGCTGCCGCCGCCGCCGCTGCGTCTGCAACTGTGGCGGCCGGGAACAACTAAGAGGAAAAACGACGCTTCGGCTATGGCGTAAGAAACCGGAGCAAGATATTTTGCAAATGGAAATTACTGCGACATCAACAAAAAAATAAAAGACGCCCCAAAAAATTGAGGCTCTGTTTATGAAGGATAAACACAAAATGTTACGGGCGGTGTGTAAGTTTTAATGGACTGAAAATGTGCCAGAGATACCGAGATTTCTGAGAATTATTAGGAATAAAGAAAAATATTATTCAGTATGGTTTTGACTTGTAGAGGCGGAGGAAAATATGCTTTATGTTTGAAGATAATTTATATTTTAGTAAATGAACTTTATAAATGTCACGATGTTATGTCAATAAAAAGGTAAGTATTTTCTCATGCTTAGTAGACGGCTTAATGAGAAACTGATGGGACGCCCGCCTGGCACGATGTATTATATTACAAGCACAGCAGAAACAACGAAGTAATAAAAACGTGTCTCGAATCAGTTGGCGGAGGTGGTTCCCTGTTACGTTGAGATAGCTCAAAGTGTTTTTTAAAATGCATTAAAATACAAAGAACGATGGTTTAGTAACCATGAATTATTATTTTATTAATTTATGCAAGGTGTGTATATTACACTGAGCCTCCGATAATTTTAATTAACAGATATTAGTATATCCGAAAGCGCATAATAGCTATTCACAACAGTAATGGAAGATTAATATATATATATATATATATATATATATATATATATATATATATATATATATATTTGGAGTGTTTTACGGGTTGCATAACACGTAACAGGTAACAAGGCACACCGAGCTATATCAGATTGCAGTTTCTTTGTATAAAGAATTAACATACTCAGTGTCACGTCACATATAGCCAGTCATATTTTTACTTTGAAGATGGGCAATATTATTCTTTAATGTACAAATATAAATGATCTTACACCAATAAACCTTAATAAAATTTAAGTTCAATATATTTTTAATACAAATAAAATAAATATTTAATTTTACTTTGGTTTTGTTACAAATTTACATATCAACTCAATGTTAAATATTTTGATAAAATTTATTATAAAAAATAAAATATATTGGCGTTCATGTAAGCACGTAAAATCTTGTCATACGTTTATTAATGATCATGAATTAAAATGAAAAGCGTCCAAAACACTATTTTAATCAATTATTATGTAATTAAAATGTTAAGTAGTCATGTAGTCAATTAATTAAATTATTTATTAACAAGGCGGAAACGTGTTTTAAATGAACAATCACTTATCGTCTTGTAGCATTATATGATTTGAAAAGAACGGCTTCTGAAATGTTTCAGGAAAGCACGGCCCATTTTAATTCAAGAGTAACCACCTGGTTGAAATTACACACGTTTCGAATCCGGCAGGTTTTTTAACGACGGCAACTGGGAGCGCGAGTGAAGGGGATAAGGGCAGGGGGAAGGGAGGGGGAAGGTGGCGCGTGGCTGGGAAAGGTGTGCGCATGTGCGTGCGGGCGATGCGGCGAAACCTCACGACTGCGTGGGAGGGAGCGTGGCGGGCCCGTAGGTGCGTTTCGCGCTGCCGGGGCGCCCGGTTTTCGGAGCCTTACGTCTCCCCTTAGTGCAGAAAGGCAAAGGTGGGAAAGGAGGTGTGAAACTGATACTATGTTTAAATCTTTTATGTATTGTTAATCACTGCAAAAATTGTAGAACTCGTAATAGCTTTTGAATTCACGACCACACTATTAATTCTAGGAACGGTTAATGGTCGTTGGTCATTTCATTGAAAAAACTTGTTTGCCAACGTTTCTAAACTTAATTGTTCCCTCGTCAGGGGCATCGGACGCATATTGACACTGTTACTCCATACGAGTTGGATATGTTACATACAAACTAAATAACACACTGTTAATTATAGGAACGGTTCATAGTTATTGGCCATTTCATTGAAACAACGAGTTTGCCAACGTTTCGGAACTTAACTGCTCCCTCATCAGAGCTGTGAGACGCATATTTACAATGTTACTCAATTCAAGTTGGATATGTTACACAAAAACTAAAAACATACAAAATGAAAACTAAGATTTTTACATAAAACAGAGATATTATAACTAAAATTCAATAGATTATTAATATTGAAACAAACCCACCTTGCTAAAGTTGAATATTGAAGAGCATGACACCACTCATCAAACTCAAAAATTTCCGAAACGTTGGCAAACGAAGTTTTTTCAATGAAATGACCAACAACCACTAACTATTATTGGAATGAAGTCCTTGCATTTGGAAAATGAGTTTTTGAGGTCAGATGTAAAAATGTACATTATCAGGTATTAAAATTGACGCAATGAATGATTTTTCATGAATTCACACATGCCGATAATGAAATCATAAGGAAATACAGCTGTAGATAAGAATCCCTTGCATGGAATTATATTTATTTCAAACGCAGTTTACCATTTCTGTTTTTCTTTTTCAATAACGAAAAAATCCAGATGTACATTTGCGATTCTAGCGGTTTTGTAATGTACTCGTATCGTAGTAACAAATGTGATGTGTTTATTTGAGTAACTATCAGCTCAAAAATTTCCCATATATATTCAAAATTAATTCATTTAATACGAAATGATAAAATTTTATTCACACAACTTTGGATTTCTATTTCTTCCTACCAAAGGCGTTTTCGACAGTATTAATTTTGAACATATAAACAATCTTAAATTTCAGTTAACTACGGTAATTGCAAAAGTATTTAAAATTATATTTTACTACTCTCATACGTATGGTAGTAGCAGTTCATTCTAGAATTTCTCAAAATTAAGTATTTTGAATTTTTCATGAGATTAGGGATTCATCTCACAAAGGAATGTAGTTCAAATCCAGTTTATTCCCACCAAAAATAGAACGAGACCAAAGTCCGTTCACATCAAACTGCGTATTGGATTTCGACATATGTTTGTTTCTCACGTGAATTTTCGAAAATAGAGTGAGCTACTTTTTATAGAAAACACTTCAAATTTGCATTTTATCTGCTACAAATTTAAATCTTACTTATCAAAGACTTACTGATTTTCCAGCCAAACAGTCGGACAAACGCTTATAAATAGTATCATGTCTATATCTCTGTCAGCCTCAGGTTTTCACAGCTACTAGAGAGTTCTGATTGCTGGAGATGGATCGACTTAGACCCATTTAAGAAATGATATAATGGAATATGTAATGGAATTCGCCGTACCTAATTTATTGCAAATATGAAAAATACCAATTTTTCTCTCTAATCTAGATCTCGCGACGCAAACAATAATAGTTGACGCATACACGAAAGGCGTATTACTATTTTCGACGGAAGTGCATTTTGTAAAATCCTAAAAGAAAGGTAGCTGATTTCATGATGGTTCAAAATGAATGTTGCACACTTCTAGAGAATGTTGGAAGAGGGAGACCGAGATTCATAGATTCGCGAGATATCTTTGATGACGTCAAAACGTTTTTCTGTCAAACCAGAAAGAACCAGAGCCGGAATTGCTTACCAATCACACGCTAACGTCCCACGCGTAACTCTGTCTCATTAAATTTCTCATGTGTTCATCCTCAAAAAGTGATCAAATTCGCCTCTTGCGACATAGAAGTTTGTAACATTTATTTTCAACCATCCCGCATTTCGCCTTAAGTACGGCGGAGATGAACGACGCAGATGCGGGCGGATTCTCTCCAGATTTTTTTCACACTGCGCTATCTGTGAATATTTCAGGTGAGAGGGAGGCTGCAGCAACTGCAGTGGCGGCGGCGTTGGGG
>BOPP01000061.1:5178207-5196753 GCA_017312745.1 Gryllus bimaculatus
CGCCTCCGTTGTCCTCGCCGCCGCCGCAGCCGCTGCCGTCTCGGAAAATCAATCGACAGCGGAGCCGCGGGAGAGAAGCGACGACGGCGGTGGAGCGGAGGAGCTGGGAGGACGAGAGCGCCCGTGCGAGGGGGGGCGGCAAGGACAGATGCCCAGGACCCCGACTCGCCAGAAAGGAGACGAGGATGCGCCTAGAATGGGGGATGACGAGAAGAGAGCTCGAGAAGTAGGGCGATCTCTGGAGGATGCTGGGTGTTGAGAGTTCTTCACAGGCTATCTCAGTTTATTTACATGTTTCGCCCTCGTGCTAACGGAGAAAATGTCACATTTATAACTCTGTGGTATCAGAGTTATTAGCACATGTTCATTGCTAATAGTGGTCTTCCTCGACGCCCCTACTTTAGAACAAATCTAACATTTATTCGGAAACATTTGTACTACTTACAATTTTTATATCAGTGCATAAACACACCCCATTTGGGACAAGTTTGTAACGTTCTGCTCCAACATGCACTGCTTTATTACATTCAAAATTGTATTCTCTGCGTCTGAATGTTTTATGCAAAAAAAGTACTGTCCTAAAAAAACATCAGCGGCGCGGTTAATAAATCATTGACTTCAATAAATCGATGCTAATACGCCGATGTTCTTATCAAAACATCAATAATTTGAACACATCGGCATCGAAGTCGCATCCCTAGAGTACAGTGCATGTGATAGAAGTTGGTAAGTAGAACAGCTCACAATCACACAGAGTTCAATTGTTCTCGGTGCGGAGACCAGCGCGCCAAGACCACTGGGCCAAAGACACTTGGGCGCTGCCGTTGTCGAAAACAAACGATACTAGTGCGTCCAAGGCGAACGAAAAGGCAACGAGGAATAACAATGAATGCTGGAGGTGGCACAAGATCTCACAACACCGATTATTGCTCAAGAGTTACTATTAAAACTCTTAAACCCTTTATTTTCTTCACTTTCAATGAGAGGGCTAAGTGAACTGTGTATTCAAACTAAAATGACATGCTTTACGATGAGAACTAAAAACAAATTCCGACACTGCATGGTGCAATCCTCTGCATAGTTTTACATTTTACTCCGCGAGCAAGAAAGTGTTATAACGTTTTAGAAAAATGTAATAAATTATTTTTTCTATTAAATGTAATTAATATAGTATATTACCTTGCTTTATTCTTTCTGAGAGGAGCTTCTCACAAGTGAAATACTTCCAAAGTACCAGCAAACTGCGTAAGAAAGCGCTCCTCCGACACTGCTGAGAACAGCCGAAGAAGAGCGGTACCGATTGTTCCGATTCTCGAAAGGTATCTACGTATAGATTTCACAGGCAGATAAGGAGCGCGCTCTTCCTCCGAGACTACGAAAACAAGCCTGCGAGAACGATCGATAATAGAAAGCGCTTTGTCGGGCGCTAAGAGAAATAAGATGCTAAAGGAGGAAGACTGGATAACAACAAGTGAACTCCGAGGACTAGCAAAGGAGGAATCAGAAGGGGCGGCGGAGTCGTAAGCAGCAATGGCACACTGGCGTGTGGAGGGAAATAAATATCTAGTATCTGTATGAATGAAGGATAAAGATCCACGAAACAGTCGAATTTCGAGCGCTAAGTCATAAAGAATGAGGTAAACTAAAGTCAATTAAATAAAGATGAGGCATGGAGATAATTTTAATTTAAAGAAGTTAATAAAAAAAGATGAAAAGTTTCAAGTTAACAAACAATACAACAATCGTTGAGAGATTATCCTGTAATTTCTTCAGAGGGAGAAGCAGCTCTCATAAATCCTGAGAAACGAGGACAGTGGGGTGACAATTTATGACTGGAGAGATGTAGGCAACATTCGAGGCAAGGATTATAAAAAGTCTTCATTATATCCAGAAAGAATTCGAGAGAAGATAAAGAGAGAGAAAGAAAGATAAAGAAAGAGACAAAGAATGACATATAAAGAAAGAGAGAAAGATAAAGAGAAAACGAATGAAAGAAGGAGGGAGAAGGAAAGAGCGAGGAAGAATGAAAGAAAGGAAGACGAAAAGAAAGAAAGAGAAAGAACGAAAGAAAGAAAGACGGAAAGGAAGGAGAGACAAAGAGTGTCACAAGCGAGCGCGGATAAGGGGTGCTCTCTCGGTTCAGCGCTCCCAGTCGCCCTACTGTGACGTCACTTGCTATCCCTGACCCATATCCACCACCAACCACGCGCCGCGCCCCGCGCCCCGTTCCCCGCTTCTCCTCGCCACTCGCGCCGTCCCGCTGCCGTTTCTCAGATATCACCACCGACGCCTATCCACGTTGCTGTAGGGACCTTCGTCACCATCACCACGGCCACCTCTGCTCGCGCCGCCTCCGCATCTATCCCCTCAAGCTTCCACCCCAACCATATCTTCCCCATGTTTCCCCCACACCACCAACGACACCACTCAATCCTCCACACTCACCCCGCGACAACCATCCTGTCCACCTCCATCTGCGACACCCTCGCTGCATCCGCATCCTTCCCCTACCATTCCTTCTAACCCCGCGCCACATCCTCCCCACTTTCCACACATTCCCCAGCTCCAACACCACCTCCGTTCCATCTTCCTTCCCGCAATCCCATCATCCCCACCATACCTCTCTCCCGCCGCCTTCACCACCCCACCTGCCACTCTTTTTCTTCCCCCACCCAACCTTCCAGCCTCCGCCGCCTCCACCCCATCTTTCCCCTTCCGCTTGTCACCAACCAGTCTCCCCACCCGCGCCTCTTTCCACCTCCCCTTTTCACGCTCAACAGCTTGCCTCACCCCAAAGTCCCAACCTCTCGCCGCCCAACCCACGTTCCATTCCCGCATCACCACCATCCTTCCTCCCCCCTCCGCGCGCGGCCTCCATCCCCACCTCCACCTCCGCGCCGCGTCCGCATCCGCCCCCAAATTCCTTCCATCCCCGCGCCGCTTCTCCCTCCACTCCCCTCCACCAACCCCCTTGGCTCCCTCCTGCAACCCTGACGTCTCCTCTCGTCCCTGACCCTTCTTCCGCCCCCAGCATCCGACCCCGTCTCGCTCCTCTCAGCGCTGCCAACGCTCATTTTCATCCGCGTGTCGCCCGGCGGCTGACCTCCCTCACTGCGAGCTCCCTTCACCCGCAAAAAGCCGCTCATCTGCTTTGGTGGGATTTGGGAAGGAATCTAACACTCCAACCGCCGCTACGCTCATAAAGCAGTAATTAACGCCTCGCGTCTTAACAAGCGCGGAGTCTTTTAAAGTTCTGGTACTCTTAGTTCTTAAATTCGATAAGCACTTTGCAACACTGCGAAGTATTGTTCAAAGTTCTCCCTGGAGTTTTATGCGAGGCTTTACATTATCGTACCAGGTTATTTTTGCAACAGCAACCACCATTCTCAGTTAGCATTTGCAACAAGTCAATACCAGAAAAAACGGATCATTAAAATTGATTCATGTAATCAAAGCAGAACAAACTCGCAGCTATTCACCTTTTCATTTCACTTCAATTTCATGTGAAATAAATATCAAATATGTGATATAAAAGAGCACATTTGTTCTTGATCTCCAACATAACGCACAATATTTGCATATGTTTGAGTATTTGACAATAATTATTCTTTTTGCATTACTACAAATTCCATCATCTCTTTTTCAATGAACTTTACTTTATTATTTCGGTCATTGCACTACTTTTCTGGCATTTTATTATACGAATTAAATATTCTATTTTTATTAATAATAATAATAATAATAATAATAATAATTATTATTATTAAGGGTATAGATGTCATTTTTGAGTGTTAATGTTTAGGAAATGTCCCAAAATGCCTCCGCTAAGAATGATGAATGAGACTAACGATAGCAGTTTCAGTAATTCCTTTGAATTGAATGGATGCCGTATTTTACGTAGCATTGCAAAACATTGCAAAGAGATTCTTGTATATGCCCGATCCTGTATTTTCGCAGGGACAACCCCTTGTAACTTTCTGGAGAGTAAAAAGCTTATCTAATATTTGTGTGACTATGAAGGAAAGCGAAAAGTCAATTATCAAGGAAGATTGTATATTTACTTCAAATGTTTTATGAAAATGCTGTGAATTGTTCCTAGAACGCCTTTAATACATAATAAACAATTATGGAAATTTTTTTAATTATCAACTGCATTGTTTTTATTTTTATTTGATAACCTGTAAGTACGCTAAAGTTACCTGTATACTCTTTTTAAAACAAATAATTACGTTTCATTAACAACTTTCCCCATTAATATGGACATTGAAGGATGAGGAACAGGATAGGGTTTACTTGCGAGAGTTCCCGCAAGGGTACGCTAGTATTAATATAATATAATATTATTGTTGTATATATTTTTTTGTTAATCTTTATATTTTTTATATTGCATCAAATTATGTGAAAGGAAACAATCGCATATCGTAGAAATCATAAATCATCATTCATGACCGAGAAGGAAAAGGAAAGTACTGGGAAAATGCAAATTGAGTAGTGGGACAGGAATGAGGACAAGAAGGAAGTCAAGAAGGAAAATGATATTAAGGAAAATGACAAGAAAGAAATAAAGGCAGAATGAGGAAATGGGAAAAAGGAAAAAAACAGAAGGAAAAAGAGAGGATGAATCGAACGGAAAAGGCGACAAAAGAGTTCTAAAGTGAAAACAAGGCAAGTACGCAAGCAACCTCTTCACTCCTAAAATAAGAGCACGAGCTCCGAGCCAGTGGGCGATATGCAGAGGCAGCACTTAGCCGAATCTCTTCAAGGAACTCGGTAACGCGCCGCGAGGCCGCGTGGGGCGCTGCCGTCGGAGGCAGCCCCCCGGGAGAGCGCGCAGAGTGCGATCCTCGCGTGGGCGGTCCCCGCGGGCGCCCACGACGAGGAGCAGGCGGAGGCGGAGACGCCAGCGGAGACTAGATTTGCAATCCGAAAAGTGCCTCGCATGACACCCCATCCAGAGAAGATACTTCTCCAACCAACCTGGCCGATTACGAGCTTCGCATCGGGGACTGAAGCCCTAGGGGATGTGAATTTGCATTCTCAGTCCTCTCGCTGCTTCTAGAAACTCAAATGCAGTAAAAGAATTCAAAATAACACATCCCCGATGGAACGAATGGCAAATGGACTCGGAAGTAGACACATTACGCAAATTCGCAAGAAAAACCGTTGCGATTACTTCGTTGTTGAAAAAAAAATCTGTTTTCTTCGAGTGGAGGAAACGTACGTAAGATTATGTCACCCATAGTTAGACATTTTAGTTTTTGTGTTAATATAGTGTAGGTGTCAAGAAATAGAGAAATATGACTCCTAACAGAAATGAATCTGTCAATGAACGTGTGACAACACGATGAGTGAGAATGTATTGTAATATTTAGAAGAAGAAGCCGAAGAATTATATTTATGAAAGGTGAAAGAATAAATAAAAAATAGCTGCTTCATAATTGATTTATAATTATACTGAGTAGAGCAAATACACCAGTAGTTGCCATTGTTTCAGTAGTGGCGAATTTTAGAAACAAATTTGAAACAAAAATTGGAGAATTACATACTTGTTCGGAACTTGCAAAACGCTCGGCATATCTCCTCTACTAGCGCGATGTAGAACAAAAACTATTTTTCATACCTTTTTTATGTATAAAGACTAAGTTGAAGATATCTTATCAATATTGTCATTGGAATAATGTTACATCAACTGGTAGTACTATTTCGAGCTTGTAGCGTCTCAAACACGTTGAGGGAGTACAATATCAAGTGACTTTTGCTGAGTTATGTTTTTGACCAAATTTACCATTTTCAAAGGGACACTACAGAATCAAAAACACAGTTTGGAAATAAATGAATAAAAATAGGAGAAATTACAATTGATCATTTTTTAACCAAGGCAGGTAGCCCTATGACTATCATTCTTGAACTCCCAGTCATGATTATACACTTACACAGCTTGTTTGGTAAGACATATCTCTAGATTTTTCTAAGAAGCATTTTCAAATAAAATGTTATAAGGATAAATTAAATTTCCAAACCCTGGATTCAAACAGCAAATTTTCAGAAAGTTAGAAAGAAGTTAATAAATTTTTATTACATGTACTACAAAAATCATTCTCTGTATATTTATTCTAATTTTATATTTATTAAATCGATTTCATAAGAATCAATGTTTTTATATTACTCATGAATGTTTTAAGACACGAATGAAGAGATAATTGTAATGAAGCAGCGATTCAAAACTTTCACTTGTAAGTTCAATCCAGTAGATTAATTATAGTTCTCGTTGTTTTCAATCAACTATATTATTTATTGTATTACAAGCCATGATCATGCTATTGTTAGGATTGTAATTTTATGAAAAGAAAGATGTAAGAATGACAAAAAACAACAAAAATCTTCGCGACGTAAATTGTGTTGTATGGTCTCTGAACGAATGTTATTTTTGATGATGTTTTGAACTATTTACTTTGGAATTTCCATTATAGGAAATCCAAATGGATAATAAATTGCATGGTGGTAACAAACAGAAGGTGCTCGCATTATATAAGCAGTTAAAGTAACGTAATCAATAACATCTGCATCAAGTTAAGGTGTCTGATATTGTTCACATGGATAGAAGCATGAAATTAACGCCTTATGTCATACACGTGATCCGACATAACACGTGACAAAACTGTCTCTATTCAGAAGTAAAAGAGAAAGTAAGAGGAACATAAAGACAGATAAAATAGAAGAGAAACATAATTTTACAGCTTTTTTACAGTAGTGGGATAGGGTTACAAGCATTGAGGCATAATAACAGGAAGGTGAGTGAGCTTGCAGGAAATGCGGGTTTCTCGATCTATCAAACGGGGCGTGCCGGGGAGTGGCGGGGCGCTAATTCGATAAGACGCCACAGCAGGCGGGTCGGCGAGGGGGCCGGAGGAGGCGGGGTGAAGAGAGGGAGGGAGGGTGCTGACGCGGTGCGCGGCCGATTACGCGGATTTGCGCTACGGTGGCGGTGGTGGCCGAAGGCGAGCGAGGCGGGGGCGGAGTGAGGGGCGGAGGGCCGAGAAGGGCACGAGCGCGAGGCTGAGGGCCGAGCGCCAAAAATAGCCCCAGCGGCCGCCTCCGCGTGCGGCGGCGCTCCGGCCGACGAAAGCGCCGGAGTGGCGGCGGTGCGTGGGCGGGGAGGGATGGGGGGGGTGAGCGGCGCAGGATGAGAAAGACGGTGCGGCCGGGGCAGATGGGGCGGATGGGGCAAGCGGGGCGTGGCGAGGCCAGGACGGGGCGTGGCGTGCGGGCGAGAGAGAAAAAAAGAGGAGAGAGAGGAGAGAGAGGAGGAGAGAGAGTGAGAGAGAGGAGAGAGAGAGGGAGAGAGAGAGAGAGAGGAGGAGAGAGGAGGAGAGAGGAGAGAGGAGAGAGAGAGAGAAGAGAGAGAGGAGAGAGAGGAGAGGAGAGAGGAGAGAGAGGAGAGAGAGGAGAGAAGAGAGGAGAGAGAGGAGAGAGAGAGGGAGAGAGAGAGAGAGAGAGGAGAGAGAGGAGAGAGAGGAGAGAGAGCGAGAGAGAGGAAGGGAGAGAGGAGAGAGAGGAGAGAGAGAGGAGAGAGAGGAGAAGAGAGAGGAGAGAGAGAGAGAGAGAGAGGGAGAGAGAGGGATAGAGAGAGGGAGAGTGAGGAGAGAGAGAGGAGAGAGAGAGGAGAGAGAGGAGAGAGAGGAGAGAGAAAGGAGAGAGAGGAGAGAGAGGAGAGAGAGGAAAGAGGAGGAGGAGAGAGGAGAGAGAGGAGAGGGGAGAGATGAGAGGAGGAGAGGAGAAGAGAGGAGGAGAGAGGAGAGAGACGGGGAGGGGAGCAGGAGAGCAGGGAGAGAGAGAGGAGAGAGAGGAGGAGAGAGAGGGAGAGAGAGGAGAGAGAGAGGACAGAGAGAGAGGAGAGGAGGAGGAGGAAGAGGAAGAGAGAGGAGAGAGAGGAGAGAGAGGAGAGAGAGAAGAGGATGAGAGAGGAGAGAGAGAGGAGAGAGTAGGAAGAGAGAGGAGAGAGAGAGAGAGGGGAAGAGAGAGGAGAGAGAGGAGAGATAGAGGAGAGAGAGAGGATGAGAGCAGAGAGAGGAGAGAGGAGAGAGAGAGGAGAGAGTGAGGAGAGAGAGAGGAGCGAGATAGAGGAGAGAGAGGAGAGAGGGGAGAGAGAGAGAAGAGAGGAGAGAGAGGAGAGAGACGGAGAGAGGGAGAGAGGAGAGAGGAGAGAGGATGAGAGGGAGAGAGGAGAGAGGAGAGAGGAGAGGGAGGAGAGAGGGAGAGGAGAGAGGAGAGAGGAGAAGGAGAGAGGAGAGAGGAGAGAGGAGAGAGAGGAGAGGAGAGGGGTCGGCACGCCTCAGCGCCTGGAGAGCTCGGCTGGAGGGGCGGTGGGAAACAAAGTGTGTCGGAGGAAGATGAAGTTGGAGGGAGATTTGTCGAAGAAGGATGTGAGGCAGTTATTGGACGAAAAGGAATGAAATAATAATCAGATCGTGAAACCATATGTTTTAAGAACGAGGGGAAATTCATCATCAAATCAAAATGTTCAATACATCAATGAAAGTTAATTAAGAAATTTAAGGATCCAATTTTATCATTTCAAAAACCATCAATCATCAGTGCAGGTAGCCGGAAAGAGTGAAGGGCAGTAATTTTGTAGTAAAACGTATTTACTGTTTAAATTACATTATTATTATTATTATTATTATTATTATTGATATTATTACTATTATTATTTTTTAATTTACTGGAAAGTTTAATAAATAACCACTGAGTGAGCAAGTAGATTATTAAATCCAAGGAGCGCTACTAGGCGGTAATAATTTGTGTTGCTGCACAATATATTTTATAAGATGAAATGACTATAATGTAAAAAAACCGAGACAAAAGTAAATGGGTGAAACGATCTCTTTTGAGAAGAAACAATTCAAATTTCCTAAATAAAATATCGCAATATTAAGAAACGATCTACGAGGAACCGAAAGCTAGAAGCTAGCTAGGAAATATGAAGTATGAGAATAAATTTAAGCAAGTCTAATATTTAATATGTGTAATTAGACAAAGAAAGAGATTAAATTTAGGAATACAAATGCAGTATTTTTACACCTTCATAATAATAAAAACTAACAACATGTATAAACAATAGGCTTATGTAGAAGGAAGATAGTTCTGGACTAGCAGGGTTTAGAAGAAAGCTCTTAAAGATATTTTATGTTAATAAATTTTATAAATAAATTATTATACATTCCTAATAATATCTAAAAATTGATATAAATAAACTGGGCAACTTTAAAATAACGTTCCCCTAATCATTCCTACAAATGAGGTGTGTGAAGTTTTACCATCTTGTTTCTTTATTAAAACGGTATAATATTTCCATTGGAAAACACATAAATAGTAAGTTCTATTAATAATATAGAGTATTTTATAAAACGAGCTTTTACAAACTGCCGATTTACATGAAAAGAATGAGCGAATTCCATATTACATCATGTTCAAGGATACCATAGGGCGCTGTCTTATTATCCACCCCCTCCCCATCAAATGGAAGGATTTGACGAGCACGATCCGCTGAAATGCGCTCGTCTTCACGCATCCGCAAAGAAGTTCTTGGGCTCAGCGGCGACGTAATTACATCTGACCTCATAGACGCGAGGATTGAACGCCTCAGCCCTAAGGATTTTCTTAAATAGCGGGCAACCAGGCTGCGAGGGCGAGAGCTCGACTTGGCCAAAGCCTCAAAAGCTGCGAGAAGAGGACGACTGCAGAGGAGGGGACGGAGGAGCGGAGGACGCATCCAAGAGACGCCCTTGGCGGATAAGGCGGCGCTCAGTGGGAAGTCGCTCGATTCCAGGCGGCCACAATTACGAAGCATTCTGGCTCGGAACCAATACGTAAAATCTTGGACACTCGTGGAAAAGACGTTGTTCTCAGATTTCTGTGGGTTGCATAGAGACAGTTAGTGAAAAATAGTTAAAACAGGTTTTCAGTTGAATGAAGCATTGTGGAATAAGCCCAAGCCCAGTCAGGTACAATTTCGGCTCAGCCTGACTTGAAACGAATACGAAAACGTTTGGACACTTGAGAAAAGATATTTTTTCTCAGCTAATAGATTTCTGTTTGCTGCAATGAGACAGTGACAAATAGACCAAACAGGATTTAAGTTTGCTGTAGCAATGTGATTACATAACTGCATTCACAATTCACTAATAGACTTCGTTCCATCTAAAATTTTCTTCTTTGAATGCCAACATCTTCATTCCAATTGGGCTAACGAGTTGGGAGTAATAAAGTATCTCCATGAAGTGTATCTTCTCTCTATAATGGAAATGTTCTCATTACAAATATTTCTATCTTAAAATGTTCTTTCGATACAAATTGTAGAACAAACAATGAACTTTGTAGTACTTTAACAAACAGCGCTGTGTGTTTTGTAAAAATATTAACCTTTTATTAGAATTTTTCAAAATAAAATAATAAAAATATGAAATGGAAAATAACTTTTTAATTGAATGAAAATACCTCAATGTCGTGTTGTTTTTATTTTACATAAAATATCATTTATATAATACCATATTATTTTCATAATCATCATTTAATCTTTTTCTCAAAAAAGTTACAATTGCAATATACTTTTATAATCGATTTAAAGAGATAAAACTCCGATTGAACTAAAAACATATTGAACTTAATATTTTGACGAAATGTGCTTAATGAACTCAGACTAAATTTTCTGTAGGCGTATTTTAAGGTAAATAAATACTTGTTAAATCTTTGATGAACTAAAAGGATTTGACATTCTTCTCCAAGTTTATTTCCTTTTTTTACTTTCTTGAATCGCACTAACATTCCTCAATTTAGTAGTACTCATTAAACCTTTAATTTTCATCATCATAATCTTGATCATCATCATCATCATCATCATCATCTCCTCCTCCTCCTCCTCTTCCTTTTCGTCTTCTTATTCTTCAAATCCACACGCAATACTGGGAAAATCCTGCTAGTGACTACGACAGGCGGAGGGAGCGGAACTACAGCCATTAGGATGGATTTCAGCAAATGAAGATATTGTCGGTAAATACGAAATGTAGTATCCACAAAATTGACTTCTTTAAGTTAAATGGAGAATTGTTTTGAAAAAATATACTTTTACTAGTACTATTTTTACCACAATAATTCATAATTCAGCAGGAGTAGAGTTCGTATTTGACCCTCTCTTTGGTCGCGAAATAAACTGCTTCACTTAGATAAATCTATTCTTCTGAAAAATGTTTGGATGTGCCACCTATATATCACGCGACGATGTTTGCCAAATAAATGCCAATAGGTAGGGGAGACGGTCGTACTTAGGGACACTTTTCATGTTTTAATTTCTTTATTTCTTTTGAATGAAATTGTTGATGTTTCTCTTTTTGGAATGGTACACATCTCAGCACGTTTATGTGTATTATTAATAAATTTTAAGAACATATTATAAGGTTCATTTTGAGCAAATTTGTTTGTGTACAATTTGTTCCAAGGGATATAGTATTGACATACCTATAGACACATAATTATGTACCTGTGGACGATGTAGAGAAAGTGAAAAAACTACAACAGAATAAATGAACGTTATTTTGTCATGGAGAGAATTTTTAATATGGATTATAATCAATAGTGTGTAAAAAATAAATGTTTGCTGCATGTAATTACAACAAAACACCGAGTTCTCTGGACTTTCTGCCCTCATGTCAACTTCATAGAGAATAAAAACAGCATTTTTTAAACAGAAAGGACTTCAACTTAGATTATACTTGTGAAAGAAACACGGACAACAATGTTTTGCTGCTTACGAGAACAACTGAACTCAAATGAGTCTGGGAGCTTAATTTTTATGTTCTCAATGTCAACTTCATATTTGCAAACTTCATCAATTTTGAATAGGTGATCATTAAATGTGATTTTTTTAAATATTGCACGAATAAGTTTACAGATTCGTCTTTTTTCTATAACTGAACAGTTGCTGAAAACGAATTGTCATTACGTTCTTCAATAGCAATCAAAACTGCACTATTAGTTCTTTCAGCTTGTGTTTGATATCTTTGTTGTTTCTTGTCCTTCGTGGCATGTCCAGATTACACACTAAAACCAATTTAAGCTCTCATTTATATATTCAAGACGTTCTTAGGTACATCAAAAGTCACTGTCCCTAGGTACAACAATCTGCAATCACGAATGAACAAGGCTACTGTTAATTGTAGGTTACATGTAGGAAAAGTATATACCTGAATTAACTACATTATATGCTAGTAAGTGTACGAATACTTCAATTTTCGTAAAGTAATAGTAGTAGTTATTACAAAATTTATGAAAAAGAAATGCAGAAAGTTTTACTTTACACTCGTCAACTCTATTAAACTCTCATAAAATCGCAGAAACAGCTCACACTATAAAATCGTTCAGTTTAGTAATCACAAATACTAACAGCAATGCAGAGAAAATAACAAGACTAAATGTATTTCAAAGATGTGTCGAATACATGCATTGCTCCTAGGTACATTGTTTAAGTACATTGTTTCTAGGTACAAGACTTTCCCCTATATCTTTCAAACATGTAAATCAAGTCTCTATATGATAAAGGTACAGATGAATTACAGTCGCTGCTAAAGACCATATCTGCGTGGACGAAAGCGACCCTATTTTCCTCAAATTCTTCTCCACCCCTCCGATTCCGTTATGCCCTGGGCCCCAGTGCGATCGACCCAGTGCGGCGTCGGGAGGCGGCGGCGGCGGCGGCGGAGGCGCGAGGGTGCTCCAGTGGTGGGAAGGCGAAGGAAGGCGGGGGCCGTGGAATCGGAGAAGTTGGAGCGAGAAGGCGCGATGGCCGAGGAGGGGGCGGTGCGGGGGTGGGGAGGCCGCAATAACGAGGTGCCGCCGCCGCCGCCGCCGCCGCCGCCGCCATCCGCCCCTGGGGCATTCAGATGCGGGGGCGTGCGTGCGTGCGTGTCGGCGCGCGCTGCCCTCGTAGAGGAGGCGTCCGCGACGGCGCCCGGGATGCGAGGCAGACCTCGGGGCGAGTGGCGCTCGGTCGGGACTTCGCGGTTGGTGGCTTAGGTCGGCAACGAGACGGGTGAATTGGTTGGTAACATTTACATAGAATTAGGGATAACATTTATGCCCTAAAACATCGTCAAAAATGATCAATTATATACTCTTCAAATTTTAAACAAATTATAAAACTTTGGAATATTTATCAAGAGGATAAATACGATATGCGTGCCGGAACATCTTATTAGAATTCGAATGTTTATCAAACTCAATTGTAATTATCAAATCTTATGTCGTAAATATCTATTACATCACTAAATTAAACATATAAAAGTGAACCACATGGTGGAATAAGACAATTATATAAATTTCTTCAAAAAGTATATGCGTTGCGCAATTCGCATGGGACCGCCACCACCACCACCACCACCACCACCACCTCCGGCCCCTGGCTTCCGTTTGAATCTTTGAGTAGTTTCTAGGATTTCCTATATCGTTGCCACCATTCAGATCGATTCACATAATTTGCCTTAATGCAGTTACTTACAATGTAAGTGCATATGAATAACGTGATTCTTAATACGAGCTTTCTTGGAAGTAAAAGAATTTCGGATTGGTTAATTTGAATGTTTTATTTATATCTAGTTTCTCTAATTTCATATGCTCTAGCTAAGGACCGTTATGATATGCATATTTGATTGCCATGTAATTGGAAAATAATTATTAATAATTAAATTTATTCAAATATATGTCACCCTAACTGGTAATCGAATTTGGGACACCTCGTTTACACTCAGTTCCTCTCCAATAAAGTGACAGGGTGGTGACAATTGAAACATTTATAACATTATTCTATGATAATTTCATATCATGTTGGTACTGTGTCCCAAGAGAGTGTGATGATGCAAACTATTGCTGCATTATGTTTCAATTTTTTAAATTTAACAGTAAACTTTCAGTGAGAACTTAATACTATAATATCTTACGTCAACCTAACCAATTACGTTTAAGCCAGCATTATTGTTGGCAGTATTCTGCTATAATTAAGGCATCAAAGCAGAAATTGATGACATTTGCTGGTGATAAAATATTAATTGTATCAAGGATGTGATCCTGTGATCCTCCAATCAACACACGCCAAGCTAAGTATTACCTAAATATTAGCTAAGTCACCAATAATTTTGTTAATAAACAATTTCGCCATTTAAATTAATATCAATATGGATTCTATTTGTTTCATAATATCAATTTAAAAATAATGTCTCCGGCACCAAGCTTGAAGTTTTAAACTCGGTTAATATTATGAAATAAGCAGATCATACTTGGGACTTTCAAAAACTGAAGTGGCACGATCTCTAACGGGCGAAATGTTTTCTGCCTTGTATACTGATACATATTAGAAAAGCGATAGTTTTAGGGGTCGTCCAGAAATTACGTAACGCCGACGAGGGGGAGGGGGTTTGAGGCAGCGTTACGCTGCGTTACATAGGGGTAGGGGGGTCCTGTCCTGTCCTTTATATATTTTTTAAATTTTTCCAACATTTGCTGAAATATTTATATTTTCTGCCTTATTCCAAAAAATAAACATTAACTAATTACTTTTCAAAAATTTTAATAAACAAAAGTTATGTGTAAATTGTTGTATAAATACAATTATTTGTTCATCATTTTTAATTGAATCTGTAAGATTACGAAGAAAATATTCAAAACCGATGTACGGTATATTCTAGAGTCCAATAACAGTGGTGCCCTTTAGCCACCCAAGACGACATTCGCATGGAATTTAGAAATTTTCACGTCTGTTTGTCCTTTCTTCACACAACATTTGTTTCCAAACTCATTGTTAAATGTAGACAGCATTGCCAATTCATTATGACTTACGTTATCATAATTTTTAAAATATAACTAAAAATATTGAATACAAATTTAGTTTACTGTGAATTAATTTATTTTTATTTTTTCGTAATGTTTCATAAGAGGTTTTAATAAGCGTTATTATTCAGGCGGTTTCAAGCGCGCGTTAAGGGTGTGTTACAGGGGTGAAGGGGTATTCAAAAATACTACAAATTTGCGTTACATAATTTATGGACGGCCCCTTATTACACCTCAACACAGTCGCCCGATCTATTATGACTGAGCGGCATGCTGAACGCCCACTATCGTTTTGAATTCTCTACCAATCTCCAGAAACATCTCAGAGTTTTCGGTATTTACCATAGAATTAAGGTATAATGCACAGGTAATGCATTAAGACTGACATATTCAAATTTCTCCTTCTATTATTTATTTACTTCTATAATCGTTCTTCTATTATTCATTTCATATGTATTGTACACAAAACACCTGGTGGAATCCATATAAATGTTTGCAAAGGATCAAAGGTATCAGAAGAAACATAGCTGACCAGAAAGCGTAACCTCATGCGTCTGAATCTCTTCTTTTTCCGGAAGTGACTGTCTTCCCGGTTCCCGATATTGGCTTCCGGACGGTTAAGTAGATTATTGGTGAAGAAATACCCACCCACGTTAGGACTGTTGTATATCGTGGAAACTTGTTAATATATGTAGTGTTACGAACGGAACTTAGAAATGTTAAGTTGAAGTATTATTTGTGTTTAAGTTTAATTTTTAATAAAAGTTTAATTGAGTAAACTAATTACTGTACGAAAATAGACAATTCCATCAGCCATATTCAAGTAATCATTTTGTTCGGTGAGAAAGTAAAATAGTATTACCCCGCAGAGCTCTCGATTGTATCTTGACTCAAACATGCACCAGTTTAAGAAAACGCTCTTTTATCACTGTCCCACTATCACGTATTTTGAAAAATGCTGAAACTGAGTCGTCTATGTGCTTCGCTTTATCATTACTTTGACTACTGCAACGTGCTTTACGCATAAACGTGCCGAGAATTTACAACGAATGCGTAGACGTAACTTATTTTTACAATAGACATTGCGGAAAGAGGGAATGAAGATTATCACAGACGATATTTACATAAATTCATATCTAACACCACCAGAAGGTTGCCAGCAACTCTTTCTTATTTCTGCCTTCCACACGCGACCTTCCTCCAGATTCTAAAGAAGTGACATTAAAGCAAAATAAGCTGAAGAAAATCCATTTACAAATGAGTCCGTTGGGATTAGTTATAGGAAGCAACCTCAAGTGACTTTTACAGGAGGAGACATTGAAAGTTCATTTGATTAACATAATAAGAACGTTTATTGCTTTAAAATATAATGCATCCATTACTGTATTGCACTACACCACTTAGCAAGAGGCGTGACAACCTTTAGCGGAAACAAAATTGGCCGATACATCAATAATGTTTGTTGAATGGCTAACCACTGTCTAATAACAAGAGTTTCAAATGTAAGAAGAGCTTCTGCTCGGTTGGTTGTTTCAAAGAGAACAGCATGGAAGTTTTTCCGTAATGAAGATTTGCATCTTTACAAACTTCTTAATGTGCAACCAATGCCCCCTGAATACAGATTCTCGTATTGGACTATTGTACCCGACGTCTGAGTTCAATAATTTTCAATTAGACATTCTTTACATGTGCAAATGCACAGGAATAATTAATTCTAAAAACGTTCGTTTTTTGTGCTCCTTGCAACCCACATGCATCATGATCAAGGCGATTTGAAGCGGAATTTCCCTTAAATGTGAGGTGTGAAGTTGTCACACATTGAAGATGTTACAAGTTGAAAATTCAAGTCATATGATCTCACTTCCTTGATGGAGCATTAACAGCAGTCACTTACTAGATGTTCTTGTAACATTAACTACTTTCTCTTCAATAGAATGTGCATTTCTTACTAGTTTCCTCGACGCACGAAATTTTCTCTAAGCGCCATCTCATTTCAGACGAAATGAGTAAACATTCTTAATGGTAAATCCAAATTATTATTTATTCATTGAAGTAAAAATGTCTTTTCACTGGCTGTGTTGCTATCAGTTATCGGACGACAATGCCGACTGTAAATAGCAATCGCTTGCCAGTTCCTGTTGAGAGTGTTGATCAGTAACTGGCCAGAAATACTGACCTCACGAAGGCACCTTAATGGGTTCCTTCGTGCTTCCTGGCGCGACAACTGCTATAGGCATTATCTCCGTACGTGTAGTGCATATTTTATCTGTACAGGCGATGGTGTTCTTTCCACCGCTGAGTGGCGGAATCTTGCGCCGACATACCCGCCGACTAGCGATGTTTTCCTCTTCCAGGTATCTCCCACCAGTGAGGCATCGTCTACCTGGGACTAGCTTTGCGTTACCGTCTGATCTCTCAGCATGTGTGACAGTGTAGTGTACGCAACAATTAAGGCGTTAGTTAGAGGGGAGGATAGGACAAAGTGGAGGAAGAAGAAGAACCGAGGCATTTGCTTGGTATTGATAGGAGAAATCACGGAAAACTACCAATCAGATCAGTCGGACGTTCGAAGTATTCTCCAGACAGCGACTGAATTCGACCCAGCAATGTAACTAGGGTCGAAATAGTTGATTAAAGACAAGTTTACGACAACATGACGATAAGCACAACTTCTAACGCCACTTACATCATCTTATGCGGAAATCTACAACATCATGAAAGTAGTGATGAGTAACTACGAGTACCCCCGTGCCACAGCAGGTCGAGATTCAAAGCCCTTTTTAACATCATTAGCATTTTAACATTGATAATATTTTCTGAGACGTCGGGACAAAAAGTTACAATGTGTTCAGGGCATCCCACACATTTCAGAAAGAGCCCATTTTCACAACTCAACTCCTCTTTCATATTTTCAATGACGCAGTGGAGGTCAGAATGGGGCCATGGCTGAGGACGGTATGTTGCGAGATGAGTGGGGATGAGAGAGGGAGAAATGGATGGGTATGGGATGGGAGAGTCGGGTGGGAATGAGATGTGGCGGGATGATGGGGAGCGGATAGATCGAGATGGGTGGGGCTGGGAACGGGCGAGATGGAGCTGGATGGATCCGAACGCGCCGCATGGAGCGGGTTGGAGCGGCACGAGGCGGGAGGCGGCGCCTCGGCGGCCAGCCAAGGCGAGGCGCGCACAATGGGGCGGAACTGGGCGTCGGGGGTTCGACTCTTGGCGCACCCACAAAGCGCCTCCGGCTGCCCCTTCCGCCACCGTCGCCGAAGGCCCGGCCCCGCCCCTTCACTCCGCCAGTGCTATTCAATTGCGCGGCGGCCCCCGTCCTCGCCCTCGCCGCCACCGCCGCCTCCGCTCTTTGCATCCGCCCCGACCAACCAGCTCGCGCACCGCAGCAGCCGTACAGTCAAACCCCAACGCTCGCGCTCCGCCTAACGCCATCACACACCTCGCCGCCTCGCTGTGGCGCACGCGGGGGATCACAGGCTGCCGTCGAGCTGTGCCAAGCAGGCTCCTTCCGGTTTATTTAACATTCACGTCGACCGTTACCCTTCACAGCATTTTTTCGCATATTCCCTTTGTAGATCGCTTTAACGTCCCTTACGAACATCCTTTCTAAATTTTTTGAATCTGTTTATTTGACAAATTTACATTATATACTTGTCA
>BOPP01000061.1:5196803-5214955 GCA_017312745.1 Gryllus bimaculatus
ACACCTCGCCGCCTCGCTGTGGCGCACGCGGGGGATCACAGGCAGCCGTCGAGCTGTGCCAAGCAGGCTCCTTCCGGTTTATTTACCATACACGTCGACCATTACCCTTCACAGCATTTTTTTGCATATTCCTTTTGTAGATCGCTTCAACGTCTCTTGCGAACATCCTTTCTAAATTTTTTGAATCTGTTTATTTGACAAATTTACATTATATACTAGTCCTTCTCTCTCTGTTTTCTCTCCGTGTCCATCTCTCTCTCTCTTTCTCCCTCTCTCTCATTCATCTCTGAAAGTTCATAACAAGCGCCTCCAACCACAAACTCTCGTGTTCGATTATCTTCCGTTCAGTCGCACACGTCCTCAACCCTCTTCCTCCTCTCCTCCTCTCCTCCTCCTCTCTCTCTCTCTCTCTCTCTCTCTCTCTTACTTTCTATCTCTCTCTCTCTTTCACACACACACATGCACGCCTCCCTTCCCACAACATCCTCTTCCTATTCAACCCCGACTTCCAGCCAGCCCCAGCAGCCCGAACTTGCCGCCGCTGCGCCATCCTACCCGGCGCGGAGCGTGGGCGCCAGCAGCATAAATTGCGCGCAGCCATGATTAAAAACAGACGAGCGTCGCGGCGCGCGACGGCGAGGGAGCGGGTGAGCGGGCGAGCGAGCGAGGGCGGAGCGGCGTCGCCCGGGTGCGCGCGCTTCGCCCGCGCGCCGCTCGCAAGGTCGTAATTTAATTGGTGCCGCGGCGCCGCGCCGCGTCGCCTCGCGACCTACCCCCACCCGCGTGCCCGTCCACGTTCACGCTCTCCACTCGCCTACGACCCACGTCGTTTCCGATCCCAGCGATATTTCCTTTTTTATCCTAGTCCGTATTCTAATTTTAGCCTTCTACGAACTCAGTTACTTCCATATTTCTTATCTTAACTGATGTTCTCGAGAAAACTCCCACACTCTCGCTTTCCAGCACTACGACTCTGTTTCAAAGGCTCTTGCCCTGCCTGTGTCCTAGTCGATATCCCTGGATCTCCTCTCATATAGTCTACATCGTGTGGTCCTACCCTGTTTCATCTGTTCCTCGATAGCTCCCTCTCCCATCCTCCGCGATTCGACTAGTTCGTCTCCCAACCTGCAACCGCCCCATGTTCCTCATGCATCCACACAGGATGTTCTCGCCCAGACGACCCCGGTCGTTTATCCAGTAGCCGTCTCTACTCTTTCCTATCCCAGGAAATGATCGTATTTTTACCTTCCCCATCTCGGTTATTTGTGAATCCTTGCCCTAACAACAGTTCCCGGCCCTTCTTACATTAGTCCGCCATTATCTTGCTTCTGTCGAATCATTACTTCACCGCCTCTTCCCTGGTTGAAGTTTCATCCTTTCATACCGTCCACGCCGTTTCCTTCCGCCTCCTCTCCTTTGTATCCGCTCCTGCCCACACTCAACGCCAATCGATGATCCTATCCACACCCTTCCCTCCTCCCGGTATTTCTTCGCCCCGACCGCCCCCTGGCGCGCCGCCGGCCGAGGCGCGGAGAGCGGATGGAGCGCCATCTTCATTGCCTGATCGATGGCGGGGCGGGGGGCGTGGCGCGAGCCGCAAATTGGGGCGTAGATCAACGTCGCCTCCTCCAAAACGGGGCCATAATGCGACGCCGCCGGCGCCATCGTCGCAGCCGCCGCCGCGGGGCCGCTCGGTCCCAACCCCCGGGGGCGACGCCTCCGCTTTCACCTCCGGGAAGAGCCGTCGATAAGGCATTCCGCCCGACTTGTGCGGCTGCGGCTCCTTAGCGACCCCCCCCCCCCACTCCTTGGCGCGACTTCCTTAGCCCACCCTCCATGCCGTCCCTCGCTGCCTCGGGGTCTCTAGGGCTCGAGTCTCGGGGGAAGGGCGGATTTTTGATCATAGCTTCACAGCTGGGTCGAATTCAGCCACCGACTGGAGGAGAATTCTTGGGGATGGCTGCTATGCTCAAAGAAATGGAGAATTCCCAAGCAGTGTGCTAACGAATGAGCCGTGGACCGCGTGAGTAATTTCTTACTTCACCTTTGTTCGCTCTTATTCCCTTAAGGCGGTTCCACACATTCGGCATTCGCCGAGTAACAAGTAACTGCTTGCCCAATCCCGAACAGCTGACAGTTTCGTCGAATGTTCGCTCCCTTTGATGCGTCCTAAAGACCGACACGCTATAGGTAGGGGGAATACCAAATGTTTGGCTCTCGGCGAATTGCAAGTAATCCGTCCACACTTTCGGTGGTTCGGCGAGTGGTTGCTCGGGATTCGCCGAATGCCGCATGTGTTGGAGCCGCCTTGCACTTATACCTATATCCTTTTTACTCCCACATGCGGGGATAGCAGTCGAGAGTTGAGAGCTTCTCCCTGCTGCTATTGTACTGCCTACTGAGGGAATACCTAGGGGAGGAACCCTCTAGCTAAAGTGTAGGTCGGCGTCGGATTTTACGTTTCAATGATCTCGGGACACGTACAATACTTACGGGACTAAACACTTTATTTTTTGATGCTACCAGAAACTCGAAATACTTATTCTCTCACACACTCCCCTCCCTCACTTTCACCGGCCCTTTCAGCACCAAAGCGCCAGTACCTCACCAAATATTAGTTTGCGCAACATCAACAGTTCAACGGAAGTCCTAAGGAATTCGGCACGTAGGCCAAGAGAACGAGATATTACATTGCGGTACGTTACATTTTCTGTAACTTCCTCTTTTCTCCTGTCATTTCTTCTGTCTCTTCCACAAGTTTCTGATGTCACTATACGATTTTGGCATGACATGATGATTCGTAAAATTGTATGTCTTTTGAGAGCAGCATGGAGAATGGACATGATGTATTATCCCATCGTACGGCCCTAATGACTAAACGTGGTCCAGCAATATATTACAAAAACATGTAAGATGAATATGATCTTAATTGTGAATAATAAATTTATTTGCTATCTACAGAATTTTTTAAAAATTGGTAACATTCTAGCAAATATAGTAATCATAGCCCTTAAAATTTGTAAGGCATATTTAGAGGCTTGGACGTCTTGAGGCGTCTCTTTTCTAAATTATAATTTAGTAAGGGTCAGAATTAACGTGGAATGTTGACGCACTGTCCGAGGACAGGCTTTTAAAGTATTGTCTAAAAACGTTTGGATTCGAATTTTGAGGTCTAGCAAGCTTCATTAGCACACTCATTCTTATTGATTTTCTTCTTTCAATAATGTAAAAACAATTTCGTTAAAATATATGAAGTTTCGAATTGCAAAGGTTCAAAACTTTCTTTGATTTTTTTTGCAACTACAATATGACGGGCTATAAAAATATTTTTTAATAATAAATAATAAGAATTGTTAAATACCACAAAGTAATACTTCTTGGAAAAAGAGTAGTTTTTGTGAATTTAAAAAAAATAATGCAATTCATGGAAAACAATTTCTCAAAAACGGCATTACATACCTTACATAATTTTTATCTTCGTAGAGAACATAGAACGCTTAAAAAAGGGGCAGGTCGCATTTGGGCGCAACACTGAATTTTCGAAGTTGCAAAAAAGAAATACTGTCAAAATATAACAATGACGATACACATTAGTGAAATCTCTTCTTTAAAACTGCGTGTTGAAACATGTGTTCAGGTTCAAAAATTTGAATTTTAATAATGCTTAGCCGTTACCAATATATGCTATCGTGAATAAATTTGCTAACTGAAACACTTTTTGTGAGGAGTATAATCGCCGAGGTAAATACCATATTTCTTGTTCAAAGCAGAACATTCTTTAACTGATCATTGTCTCCAAGGTTGGTGAAACAAAGGCATCCTTTAAGGATGTATAACTCTTCCTACCATTCGTGGCACTTCCCATTTTCTCAATTTCTGTAGGAAACGACTCGTGAACTTTCTGAACGAACATCATAAAGAAAGAAAGCTATAGCCAGTTACGGTGGTGAATCAAATCGATACGTTGCGTAAATCACGAGCATCTTCTGTTTTTACTCAATAGCGATCAATAAGAGGATTTTTTGCCGCAATGCGATAAACTTAATTCTGAGGTCGATCCTAAATGGATATTAAATCAACGAAAAGAACAGAATTGTATGAATTAAATTATGTGCTGCCTAGGCTTTAAATGTCGGGACTGACGAATACGTACAAGTATAAAATGAACCGTACCCTGTCTTTACAAATATGGTAGGTCATTACAATGTTCAGTACAATTTTAAAAGGAAGGAACGAATAAGATATCTGCTTCGGAAATGTTTGATGTGCTAAATAATGTTGATTCTGTGACGATGAGCCGGTTGAACTTTGAACTTCAAGTAAAATTTAAAAATAAAATAAAAATAACCATTAAATAATAAAATATTTTATAAAAAAGCTCGCTAGATTGACCTGTTCTTCAAACACAATTACAATTCAAGACCTGAAGTAAAATAATTCAAAATTTTTTGTAAATAATATTCAATTATTATTAAATATAATATTATATTTTAAAATAAAAAAGCAGACTTCATAATTGTATTAATCACTATATATTGAATCATGGAACTTTATACCCATTTCACATTCAACACTACACTTCAAGTACTTATAGGGAGGTCTTGAAAAGGTACATAGAAAAATGATCGAAACATTCTTTAATTTCTGAGGACTGAACTCACAGTTAACAATGAACACCGTGTACAATATTATAACGTAACATTGTAACAATGTTACACAGTTAACTGTGTCAATATGAAGAGATTATTATGGACATACCTCGCGATACCTGCAAGGCAAGAGAAACATATCTTACGGTTACATTTCGAATTCTTATTCCTTTCAGTGGCAGAGTCGAATCCTTTGGTGTCTCATATTCGCGGGAAAAGTGCTAATTAAAGATCCCTATTCTCCTCGTCTTAAGTCTCTTGGTCTCAAACTCGCTCATCCGTCCTGGTTACTTTCTCTTCAAATTCTTTCTTTACATTTTCAGAGGGTTTTATCTTAGAGACCGGCACCGAAAGAACATTTTACTCAACTCTGTAACTACTGCCAACTTCATCTTTTTCTCTCAGAGTGTGATGACTTTCCAGGTCACATTCACCCGAAAAGTTTGCAATTCTTTCATCACTTGGAATTCCGCCGTCAGACGCACAGACACACCGAAGAGAGAGAGAGAGAGACAAACTCACAATCACATTCGCATGCATTTATTCATTGCGCCGGTGAGAGTAAATACTTTGAAAAACAAATCACATACATTTACAGAGGCATTCTAACTGGCATCCGTTCCAGAACGGAATTGAAGAGTTGAATATTTGGAAATGAAGTCACTCTTAAATATGTTATTAAAATTGTGGGGACATTCACACATGAAAATGTGTCACATTCCACGTTATCAAAATCTGGTTGCGAGACTTTTAAGAAACAATAATTACAATACACATTGGTGTTTGAAGCTCTCAAAGAATTTTAGGAAGAGAGCGAATCTAGCCGTTAACCCATTAAATAAATATCTTGCGTAGATGCAATGTATATTTCTAAACGTAATACTAGGAAAGCTATGGAACTTTTTGGTTGAACTTTCTGGTGAAGGCACATTCCAACAAAAATGTTTTTTTCGGTATTTGACACACATAAGACATACGTTATCGGTAAAACGCGCAAGATAATCATCCATTGTTCCTTGAATCATAAGAGGGTTTTCATTATATATATTGTTGTGTGTGTCACAGAATTCAAATTCGCAAATCATCTTCTCCAAATCTGCAATGCAATGAGTGAGAAAGATAAAGCGATGTAACCGTGCATTTCAAAACGGTGCTTGAGAACATGAGCAACCTTCGGAGGCCGTATTTGGACCTAATATGTTCAGGTTCCCGCTTTACGATGACTGTGAAATTTATAAACGGTCAATACAGTCACAATGATTTTGCTGAACAGTGGAATTCTGTGAATCTGGCACAGAGATTACGAGACTAAGTGTGATTATCTAGTTTCCTTCCAAAATACACCATTGGATCCCATCTATTCGTAGCTGCACAGACACGAACAAACCCGGCACAAAACGTAGACAATATCGAAAAGGAAGAGCAATATATAACCCTAATGTCTCGGAGCATCTGTTCCGTCCCTCCACCCGCCGGCGGCGATGGTGGCGCGGGGGAGGGGCGAGCGGAACCCGCATTAATCGATGGGCGGAAGCGCTGTGCGGAAGTTACGACAACGCGCATGATAACATATCGACCGTCAGATCGAACCGGAGCTCGCCCCGCGCCGCGCGGAGCTGCCGCTTCGTACCCACGTCGTCTCCCCTCAACTCCCTGACACGTTCCCCCCCCCCGCCACGACCCCGCACGCGCTAATTCGCCTAGGCCTCGGTGGCGATTCGCGTTTTCTGGCGTAAGTGGCAGCCCTGCTTCCGACCTGGCGCCGCGCGCGCCTCGCTTCCTGCACAGCCGGATGGGGGAAGGGGGAAAGAGTGTCAACAGGCGGCAGATCGAAGGATTAAGATGTTCCTGAAAAAGGGCTCAAAGCGTGGGAGATAGGGATCAGTTCTCACGAGCTCAAGATTTAAGGAGCACACAATGTAGCAGCAAATGCTTAAATGTTGAGCTGAATTCGAGAAAGTTTAAATTTGTGTAAACGTAGTGTGCGTCTACAGATAATAATGCAATATAAATGTGTAATATTTAAAAATGACAAATGTCAGATATAATATAACAATGAAGGAGATACTATTAATTAATACCTACTATTAATAATTTACACTAAATTAGATTTGAGAACGTTGCATTTATAAAGGCTTTCTTTGACATGGTGTAGAGATACATGGCATGAGCATTTATTGATTCCGGCCAGTCCAACTACTGTTAAATTGAAGTACGTGGAGCACTAGTTCCGCAAGTAAAGTGCATGTTATAATCCAGAAGGTGGCTGTGTTCCTCTCCCGATAGAATGTAAGATCTGGTGTCCATTTAAATAGTGACTATTGTCGACAGTTGTCTTTACTTAGGTACGGTATATCTTGTTAGAAGACCGTGGATAAACAAGCAAAACGCTTCTTCAAGATCGTGGGACTGGATCGAGGACTTCGACTCGGTTTCACAAATTGTGGGTTTCATGTAACAGTATGCATGATGCGCTTAAGACATTAGATTTGATAACTTAGAGTTCTATCAGGTCTAATCAGCTTCACAGTGCAGAAGCTGACAGGGCTTGAAGCAAGTCATGAACCTGTAAGAGGGAAGTTTTTTTAAAATTTTTTTTGTTGCTGAGAAAGACTATCACTTTTCATTAGAAGAAGCGGTCGACGAAAGGAAGTCGATGACCTATCTGTGACTGACAATTGAGATGTTTCACGAGCTGCGGAGTACGGAGTCGGGTACAGAATTTTCCCCTCCAGGTATCTCCGTATCGACCCAGCTGAAACAAATTTAAAGCTTCCGACTATTCTCTAGATAGCTCTCTCCGTGCGTGTATGAGTAAATGTATATGCAAGTGGAAAGAAGGGAATAAGGATGGGGAAGGATCCATAGCTCGGAGTCTGTTTTGTTAGTTGCACTGCTCTTACACTCACCTGTTAACAATATGATAAAACATGGCAAACTATCGGGCAGACCCTTCGGTCGCTATAATTCTCCTACAGGTAAGGAATAAATTCGACCTAGCTATGTAGTTACTTCAAAGTCTGCCTTCTGGTCTACATTTCTCAGTTAAAAATCGTCTCTGAGCTATTGCATGTTGCAAGTGCCATGTTACTTCACACAATGGAACAGATAAAAGGGTTACTAGTATATAGTTCACTCTAAAATTCATTGCAATTTCGTGAATTACGAGTTTCAATACAGATATAATATATTTTCACTCATACAATCTTTAAGATAAAAAATGACCTGACAGTAAATACTATTTTCATCATATTAGAATTTGGGTAGGAACGTCCAATATATACAATAAGTCGAAGTTATGATATATGTCTGTTAAAATCAATGTGAGATCTTGAAATAAATTATTACTTCATATCTCGCCTTCATCCGATTCAAATAAAATTTCTATAGAACCTATTTAGTTTAAATCCTTTAATATTACACGCGAACTTCGAAGCTTGAAATATGCCTTCTCTCGGACACATTATCTATGGACATTCAGAGAATTAAATAAAGCGAGATGGTTTTAAAATTACAACTGTCAAGCTATACTGATTACTTTTTCATCATAACAGCCCATTGATGACACAATCGTTAGTTATGTAACCAAAACACGAAATCCATTCGAGACTTTTTATTTGCATCTTTTTATTTGGGAAGTTGAAATAATGAAATGAAAAAACTTCTATGTATTAAACGGATTCAAAGTATTAACAGGCAGCCGTCGCCATCTAAATACAGATCGCCACAAATAAACCTTTTCTCTTCGCCCGATCCCTTTCAAAACCCTTCTATCCTTGTCGGTCCTCGTCATAATGAACTTGCTCTCATACCGGTCGCATAACGGAGCCGACAGGACCGTTTGCGGGCGGGCGGCGCGGGCGGCGGGGCCTGGGCATCGCGGCGCGAGTGGCACGTGTCGGACCAGAAGACCCAGGGGAGGGCGGAGGAAAAGGGTTGGGAGGGGAGGGGAGGGGGAGGGGACGGGCGAGGATCGTCGACCGGGGAGCAGAGACGAGTAGGCGCGGGAATGCGCCGCCTCTTCGCTCCCCGTCCCGCCCCCCGCCGCCTCGTTCAGTTCCGCCCATTCCCTCTGGCTTCCTGCCGCGCCGCGGCGTCGCAGCGCCGTTCCAACGGCGAGCCTGCCGAAAATCGATCCATCAACGCGGCCTCCTGGTCACAGCTCGGCTCGGCCCGACCCAACCCGGCTGCACCCTTCCCTCGCCGCACACTGGGCCACAATGGGGCCGGAGATGCGCACGGAAAGGAGAACTAGTGGGCTAAACAGAACGTACTTGCTCACCGGTATATTCACGCAAAAGTAAACAAAACGTACTCACATTTTCGAAACATCGTTAGGGAACAGATTTCAGTAAGTGAAAAATCTCTCTGTAAGATTTTAGTTTATCTTAGTTTACAGAGACTCCCCAAAACTTTTGAACTTTGCAACTTTTGAAAAATTAGGGGTTTCAATTAAACATGAAACGTAAAACATTCTTTGAAACGTCCTTCACACTATCCAACAACAAAATTTAAGCAAAAACGATCAAACTATTTTTTTTAGTTGAAAAATGTCCTAGGGGTGAAATGTAAAGTACCTCCCCAAAATTCAAATTTCGGTTTCAAACTCAAGGGGCCGCGACATCAGCCAGATCATTTGAGGAATATCAATTTTCGAGAAAATAAGCTGAACGGTTTAGCCTCAAGCATTGTTCACATAGAGGGATAGACAGACAGGTGGACGAACGGACGTTTTGCCTTCATTCGACTTTTCGTTACCAAGGGCACACATAGCATGGATTTTGGCTACACTATGTGATAGATGATTTTTTTCTATATTTAGAAACTGAATTTATTGACATTTTTGTAACTAGGACTAGATAAGAGTTTTTCTGCCGAAAATTCGCCGCGTTTTCACAGAGCATTACATATCTTTCTCTCTTCCCCATAGGAAAGAAGTGAAATGGCAAAGCCCGTTAGCGTCAATCCGCGCACCGCGATGAATAAGGGAAGAGCATCACTGTAACGCGTCCGTTTTCAGAATTGTGATTTTTTGTGCATTTCTGTTGATTCATTTACTGGTTAATTGAAGTTTCCGGCCAGGACAGCTGTTATGGTCATTACCTCTTTTAATTTACAGCAGATTTTTATCCTGGGTGTGACCGTGTACTGGATGGCGAGGTCCGTCACCGACCTACACATCAGCTTGCAGGGGATTTCCCTTTCCAGATACATTCCCCTGCGTGCCACCGCTCTATCCAGGCACCCGATGTGTGGTAGGTCCGGGATGTGTGGTAGTTAAGGGCATATGTGTGCGTGTAAATAAAGGATGAGGATAGGATACAGAAGCGGAAGGAAATATTACGCGCGGTATGTAGCTCGTTTGTTAAGTTATCGTTCCGCAATTCGCCTGGTATTGATCAGAGAAACTACGAAAAACTACCGATAAGAATATTCAGACGCTAGAATTGTTCTCCAGCCTGCAGATTAATTTGATGAGATGTGTAGAGTCGAAAATCCGCTACCCTTTGAATTCGAACCCTAGGATTGCACTGACCGAAATACTGAAGAGTCAACGACAATACTGGCTCTGCTTTAAACTCGGCCACTTCGGGGATATGCACGTATGTATGGGTGTATGAGTGAGTACGTGCATGTATGTGTATGTGTATATGCATCCAAGTGTAAGTGTGTATGCAAGTAAACATGTGTGAATGTACGTAAATGTATGTGCATTTGTACGTATTTGTATGATACATAGTTTCGAAGAAATCCATTTAATATTTTTTACATTAATTACACTTCTATTTACTTTTAGTTATCATATATAATTTTAGTATATGAGCTCTAATAATTAGAATATTAAGTTGCTGTTTATTGCTTACTTCGCCCTGCTTCATCGTGCATAACACGTCACTTACTCGTATTCCTTCAAGAGGTAAAACAATGGCGCCAGGGACAGCGCTCTGACCTGTGAAACCACCTCTAGCGAGGGAGCGCAGAACGCTCAACTATCGGAGCTCGAGGACGAAATGCTCGAGCGAATGCGAGAGAGTCAATGAACCTATTGCAACACTCCATTGTACACCGTACGTCATTTCATTTCAAGAGCTAGTATTCGATATAGAGAAGTGCGGAAACTACGATCTCGAGAAATAGTATTGTGTGTAGGTGCTTGTGAGCATTAATGTAAATATATCCGGGTATATGTACTCTACATATTCAGTACTTCTAGTGCGGTAAGTGTCTACTAAAAATCTGTGATCTCAAAATGTCGCAGAATTTGGAAGAACGAAAACATACGTTTGACGGATGAAATTTGTAAATAATGAGGGTTAAAATAACAAAATCCTGAATTTAAGCTATTATAAATTCATTGCGAGGTAAAACACGCGCATGATTTTGACAGCTGACCGGAAACGGAAGCAATGACGTTTTGTTTAGGATGTAATGTTTTTGTTAAGGGAGGCAAAATGATAGGAAGAAGGTGAGAATTGGAGGTGAGAATTTATTGTATATGTTGGGAAGTAGAGTTATAATTTTAGAACTTTTAGATTTATATTTTTTTCGAGAAAATTAGTTTCATTGTAAATATGTTTTAATATATAGTTAACTGCCTATGTAATTAAGCAAATATTTCAATAATACTTACATTAAAGGTAAAACGGGAACATTTTTTTTGTATTACACGCATATTTAATAGATAAGAATATGGAAGGTATGGAACGATCAGCGTGTAAGATAGCTGGACTTCGTGTAAAGTAGAACAAACTTTTTATATTGAATTAAAAAGTGAAGATATTTTACAAGAACAAGCTTTTTTAGCACAATAAAATTTAGTAAATGACAAAATATTTCGTAAAATTAGTAAGAGTTTGCACACACTATAGCTTATTTTGTGTTTTGGGGTCTTGTAAATTCAGAAATGGCAGATTTGTTTTCAAACGTTTTCTATGTCGTCAATTGTGAGTTTGTCGTTTTTAAAAAAAAGGTTTAAATGTTACTTATTTGTATTAGAAAATGGGAAGATTGACATTCTTATATAAACGGTGACATTTGCCACAAAAGTGAGTGAATATTTAAATTCATTTTCCCTGATTAACGAACCTGATAATAATTTGCGCTAGCCGTTTTCCATATGAAACGGATTATGAGTGGCCAAATAAAAATTCTGAATCCACCACCCGGATTGATGAGAACAAACGGAGCGAGAATATTAGCACATTTGAGACATTTTCACGATGATAGGGCTGTGGCGCTGCAGTGTGTGGGGGTATTTTAGAGGTAAAAACAAAATAAATAAAGTGTGTTCAGTAGCGAACCGATGTGAAAGCTGCATATTTCAATATTTTTTTCTTGTAAATACTAAAAAGATATTGAAACAGGAGTAAACGATATTGAGAATGCTTTAAAATAATTTCACTGTGATTAATTTGCAAACTTTGCCACAAGTTACGTTGGAACATATCACACCGTGAAATAAAAAATTAAAAATGAGCAGAAATTTCTCACAAGTTTGTGAAAAATTCAACATTCTCATTTAATATTACTCAATTTTCTGAGATATATGAATATTACTTCGGACAAATTATTTATATGAAAATAATAAAATATGCTCTGAATTTAAACTCTGGGAAGAATTTCGATGCACTGTGCACCTGGCCTCCACCCAGTGAATAAGTTCTCTTGTCGAGGAGGGCAAACGTGCATTTTTAACGTCCTCCTTCGCAATCTACTCGTATCTCGCTTAGTGTAAGAAGTCGGACGAAGCGTTTCGTTTGAAAGAAAGAGACATTTCGATTCTTTCTTACATCCCACTCACCTAGCGACATAATATAATCCACTTTAGAATATATAATATATAAGAATATACATTATAATTAATAAACACATTACAAATTAAAACTCATATGCATAAATAAACCACAAATATACATTTTCCCGAAATTATGTGACACACAAAAATGTAAACCTTTTTTAAAAGTTGAAAGTACATATTTTCGACGATATTTGAGTTTCAAGGTGACAATTACAAATAAAAAAAGCTGAAGCAATTTTCGTGATGCCCCAACAACTCTGACACTCTCATAAAATATTTAAAGACGTTCATTAAAACGCTTATAATAGTACATCATTAATAATACATTTCTAGTGATTCAGCATACAAAACTGAAATTGTATGTTTCTTGAAACTTTCGAAAGTCACTAAAATCGGAGAAAAGTACCAACGTTATCTTCCACTAAGCATTGAAAAAATGTGTTCAGTACTGTTATTAGAGGAAATGTTATATTCAAATTATAGTGACGCGAAACTCGAAAATCTACTGAATTAAAAATGCAAATAATATAATCAGTCAGCGGATTGAAATCACACGTTTGCTGAAGATGTATTCCAAGCATTCGGCGTTATTTAAATGAAATTCAAAACATTCACTGGTCATACTTGTTTTTAGAAAATTAATTCATGATGTCATTGGGTCTCATTACGATAGTAATTGTAAGTTGTATCACATAGTTGTAATATGTATCACATAGAACTAGTTAATAGGTAGTATGTGTGTTCATACTTAAGATATGGCCGATATTTTGTTTTAAAAATATAGTGAAGATTATGTTTGAATTACTCACGATAAACTAAATTTGGTTGACGGGATTGGTCGTTGTATAACCATTAGTTGTGCCAACGCTTCGAAATATTTAATTCTTCTATCAGGGCTTACTAATAATCATTCATGTCTCGCCACGGAAAATAAGACATTAATTCAATTCAATTCAGTTCAATAATTCAATTGAAGTAAAGTCTCATTTCAAGCCACCACACCAAACTGCACATGGAGTAGCTAAGAACATGGGTCCATCGCACGTGACGTGTGAATCGATCCAAGGCCCTAAACGCAAACCGATTTTATTTTGTTATTCATCAATGGTCGTGATTCTAAAATGGTCAATTATTCACAATATTATTTAGTGCTGATCTTCAAATTCCCTCGACAAGAAGCGATATATGTAGTAGTTACTCAAAAACTGTTTTCGTAGTTTTCATGTTGTGCGGTTATTTAATTAACAAAAACAAAACATAACATATATGACTATGAAACAAATAGGCAACAACACATCTGCAAACTCGACACACACAAAAAAGTTTTTTGTCCGCGAAGAACGGAAAGCCTCACTGCGCAAGGCAAGTTGGTTCGCCGAGTCTCGTCCTGCCTTGCCCTGCCCTGCGTTATCAGGCCGTGCCCCCGTTTTATGGCAAACATTTCAATTTTTTACCCCGTCGCCGCCGTGATCCGGAAGAGCCGCGCCGCGGGGGAGCCGGGGGCAGGCGGGAAGGACGGAGTGGGGGCGGCGACGGGGCTCTCTGAGGGCGCCGTGGCCGCTGGGGCTCTGCGGGCGCTCCCCAAGGTTCGCGGACGCGGCCTCCAGCGGATGAAGGAGCTAAGCGCCACACGGCGGCCCGAGGTGCGAACGCCACAGGCGGCGACGCTGTTGGAGGTGGGGGATAAGATGTGGCTGGGAGGGGAGGCGTCGCTGGGCGGCGTGGCAGGGGAGATAAGATGTATGGGACGAAAGACTCGGAAAACCCGCAGATGGGGCAAATCGGGATGACGGGATGCAGGGAAGAAAACGAAAAAGAAGAAAAAAAGGTTCACGAAATGAAAATAAAACAAGTTTGCACGACTTTGAGGAAGCTTGACATGAAATTTATCACAGTGTTTCGAGGCTAGAAAATACGATGTGAAATGAACTGCAAATTTTCAGGACCGAAACCGTGAAAATCGAAACGATCATTATTGCTCAATAAAAGAAATAATTCGGTGAGTGTACCAACCGCCTTGCAAGCCTCTGGACTGTGCCCACTGTGACACCTCCAAGAGCTTTGCATGTTTCTGGCTAAACCAGCCGTAACACGTCAAACGATGGATGGATACAGAACGTGACCACCCTTTCACGACTCTGGATGGGAACCCGAATATGCTGTAACGCCCCAAACTAAATATGAATGAAGAGGGTGTTCCAACCGATTTGCACGTCTCTGCACTGAAACTGGAACCAGCCGACACGTTCTAACAGGATACAAAAAACGAATGCGGCGAATGTACCAACCGCCATGCACCTCTCCAGAACAGCTCAAGGTGAAAAGGGAAGCGAGCGTGTCGTCGCCTCGAGACCAAAAAAAAGCAACGTCGCGGGGCGGTAGATGACGAGGCGCCCGGTGATGAATGGGACGGCGGGGGGTGGGGAGACGCGTGTGGGGACAGGGGTGGGACAGGGGCGCAAGCGCGAAAGAGGGACGGTGGAGGAAGCGACCCGGTGGTAGAGCGCAGATACGAGGTCGAGGAGTGAGAAGGGGTGGGGGGGGGGAGGAGCGGGGGCTTCGACTGAGGTGGAAGGCGTCTACACTAGGGGCGTTGCGATCGCGCCTCTGTCATCAATCACCAACTAAAAGACTCACGCCTCCACCCTCGCCGCCGGTGCCTGGTCGCCAGTTTTGCTCGAGCAACAGGACAAAAATCGAGCCACATGACCCTGAACTGGCGACGAAAAAAAATAAGCCATGAAAAATGTGTTGAGAAATATTTCCTACTAAAATAAATAGACGTCGATATTTTACTCTCTACCCGATTTGACAGCGCGGGCGTTAGATTAATCGGTATTTTTTCAGAGGTATTTCAGTTGCTATACTCGACAATTTACTCGTCCATACGTCGTAGTTCAGAGTGATGCCAAATTGCGATTTATTGCGAAAGAGAGGCAATAAGATACGCCTGAGCTTTTGGTGCTTGATGAACTGAGCTGTCATTGTATTAAACCACGCTTGATGAAGTATTTGCAGTAATAATTGAAATTGAAAGGAAATTCAAATTTCGTTACAAAATTGCATTCGTATAATGTATAAATACAAGTTGGCGATAGAATCTACAGTGATTAATACCATCTGATCAATTGATCTTCGGCGTTTAATTTCAAAAACTGTCTGAACTGACTGATATTTCAATTTCTTTTGAGTCTCTGTATGTTCTTTTGAGTCTGAATTTTTTTCGGAGAATAAAAATGCTCTTCTTTTATCACTTTCAATTTCCCCCCCTCATTCTAGTAAGACATGTTTTATTAGTCAGTGTATTGCAATGAAATGTATTTAAAAATAATGGTTTCACATGATTTCATAATTTCACATGATTTTTGAAAATGTTTAAATGTGATTTTTATTTACCATCAATTCCAAGAAATCAATTGGAACGAATGTCTTTAAACCTCCAACATCTTCATTTCTGTTGTTGTACACTTTTTATCATTATTTTTACGACTTATAGCGAAATTATTACATTTATTTTTTTCTATAGTTTTTGGAACATACGCCTTACAAAATAATTTTAAAATTACTGTGGTGTAAGTGGTTGCTGCCACAACAAACTGGGGAACCTGATCGCTAGATTAACAACTCTGAATGTCTAAACGATCTCTTTCACATTTGAGTAATTTAAAGGAAACTTTATTTATTGAGAAGTAGAGCTCTAATTTCTGAGAGAGAAAGAAAACCCCCGCAAACAGCTCTTTCGCTCTGAAATTCATAGTGGGGACAGGCGCGTCAGGAATGGTGTACCTGGCAGTATCCCACCATCGGCTTTTTATCACGCAATGCAGAGAGATCTTTGGAAATTGCATTTCACGTGACATTCACTTTGTACAAAATGCGAATAAACACTTTCACCAGCATGCCTCTGATCATGTTAATGGGATTGTTTTACCCTTCGAAAAGGAGATATTTAAATTCATGATGTTGCTGACGGATTGAAAGGCATGATAATTAAAAATAACCGGATGAGTTAGCTTAGACCCAGCATTATTCTTGCCTCTGCAGCCATTCTAACAAGGAGGTTCTAGGATTCGAGTGCCGGTGGTGTCAGATTTTCGACACGATCTATATAGATAATTCGGATTGAGCCTCTGTCTGGGGGAGAATTTACTCACACGCTTACACCTACATGGGTTGCACTACTACACTGATCGAGAGATCAGTCCGGAGTTTAATGCTTGTCCCGGCTTGGGCAGTGTCCTGTTGGGAGAGAAACCTCTCCCAAGATGACGTTCCTCTCAAGATGACGTTCAGGCTGGCTCCAGAAATCACCATCCAGCGGCAAGGAACACTGCCATCTCCGGAATAAAATATTCAAACTTGCGGGAGTAACGACCATGGTAGCTGAACTCCGAAACATATATAAAGAAGCAAATAAATCAATCATTCGAACTCTGCACAGTTTTGTTAGGCTGTTCCAAAAAGAGATAACAGCTCATTGCATATGATATGCTCACTGATAATGGACCGTGAAGATCGGGATATTTTACTTCTGGGGTACAATTTTATACGTATGCTGTGTAAAATCTTGGAAACTATTTGGTATCTAGCTGTATTTTTGAATTCCAGTCATCCTCACCTGATCCGACCTTGTTGTTTGAGGGTACTGTCTGCCCTACAATGCATCCACCTAATAGACGTATATAAATAGAGGACACATACTTCTCAGGGTCTTCCTTAAATAAGACTCTCTAATGAAATCAAATGAACCCAACTTCCAAAACAATATTACTCCGCTTATGTGTTGTGTAAATGTGTTTGGATCGGACATTCAGACCTCCAAATCTCCATTTTAAAATATCTCTTAACTAGCCAATGTAATGCAAAGCTCTAATTTAAAAAAAATATTCCAGAACCACGTTGCAAGTGACAGGCGCCTTGTACAACGGACTGCAAATACTTTACGAATTGCCAGAGTTTTATTCTGAATTTATTCTTTAAACCGAGACGTAAATCGTCACTGATATTGTTATTCTTATTATGTGCGTACAATACGCGCAGTGAATGGGCGTCTGGCCGTCGCGCCGGTGCCGGCAGGTGGCGCGGACGCCTGTCTCGGGCAGCGCCGGCGGACTCCGCTGCGCTCCTCTCCGCTCCGCCCGGCGCGCCGCGTCGCAAATCCCTACGGCGGCGCGGGGCGGGGCCGGAGGGGGCGGGGCGCTGCGGAAACAAACGAGCCGCAGGCCCCGCTCGTAAACAGCGCGACGCGCGCCGGGCGCCGCGACTGCGTGTCCCGCGGGCCTCCTCCTCCCCCTCGCTGCCCCCACGCCCTCGGCCTCTCCCACCCCCCGAGCACTAACAACTTGGTCGCGCCGCGCCGCGTCGCGTCGCACGCGCGCGGGAGCCCCGATGATCCACTGCCTTCGTATTCAGCATTGCGGCACGCCCATCGCCTGGTTTGGCCCGCGTTCCCTCTCGCCGCGTTTCTTTCGCTGCGAGTCGCCGCTGCAACTTTGCTTTCTATTCTTCTCTGCGCTACCGTGCTCCTCTTTACAAGGAGCTCCTAACACTCGTATACACGTCTGTCCTCTTAGATATTTATTTATACATCTTAAATTTATATAAAATATAGACGTGTAGACACGTATAAATTATATATAAACGGTTGCCCGTCTCTCTCTCCCAATATATCTATATATATATATATATATATATATATATATATA
>BOPP01000061.1:5222523-5237531 GCA_017312745.1 Gryllus bimaculatus
GCGGGGGCGGTGGAATGAGGGAGGCGCAGCAGGACGCTGCTCTGCTGCGCGACTGCACCGCGACGATCACGAGCGGAGATTTGTTGGACAGGTTCACAAACAATCTGGGACGGCCGGGGAATGGCATGGAATGGAACTACATCGCTGCTCAATGTCCTTCCACGGGTCAGTTGAACGCACAAGTCGCTTATCACTTTGGATCACTTCGAAATACATAAACGATTGTAACCAATATAGTAGAACTAATTGTGGAAAAGAGGAGTAACAGGTGGAAAGTGTCGTATTGTCTGAAAATATATTTCACGACTAAATATTTCTTTTTCGTCATTAATATTTAGGCAGCTTTTGCTAAGACTGAGGTATTTTTCATATTCAGTTGACCACGTCATTTCTCCATCGATTAAAAATAGATTTTCAAATACTTTTTCATACTGTGCCATATTTTCAATGATTTAAAAAAATACACATTAGAAACATAGTTGTTTTTCTAAGATATCTCATTATAGGAGCTCATTTCTTTTGTGTAACATACTAATAAACTGAATCAGCTGAGCAATCTAAACTCGCAAATCGCTCTTCATGATACAAACATGTTCTGATTATTCCAGCGTTCTCCAACAAGTATTTACTTATTTTGCTAGCATTTATTTCTTAACGGAAGTAAAATGTTATTCACATTAAATTACGTAAATGCTCTTGCTTGGCAATAATGGCTTTTATTACTTACTTCTGACATGAAGTAAAGTCTAGGTTTTTATTCTCACTACCCAATGTGTCCGGCACTTTTCTTTCTTTGCCCGGGCCGATTAAACATAATTGCATATAGTGAAACGACACTTGGAAGATATCAGCTGGCGTTCGGGTTATCTAACTGCTGGAATACATTCACGAATACATTTAGCAGAGCGAGAGAATCTTCGACGATGCTCAGCCGACAAAATAATCGCCAACTCGCATTAACGCAGCATATAGATTATACAAGAATTTGTTTCGTTATTGGTAGTAAGTGTTACTCGTCAACGGACGAAGACTAGATCCGTGAAGTGTTCGGAAGTGGTTTATTCAGGAAATAAAATAAGATATTAAATTTAATCTAATAGTTCATAAAACGTCCACTAACTCGTACCATATATAAAAGATATTTGTTCCTCGTTCGATGAATTACATATTTTTCTAATAAAATATGGGCCACACTTGATGTATCGGCCATTATCACTGTCCATGACTACTCGTCATTCATTCGCATGTATCGCAGAATGGATTAGAAAAACTGCAAAGAGGAGTTGTTGAAAGCGGGAGCGCGCAAGTACAGCGGAGCTCAGGCCGCGGAAGGAGAAGGCGCGAAAACGCGGAAGCACCGGGCGAGCGGTGAGGCGCGGCGCGAGGTTGCGGAGCCGGGGCGGAGCGAGTAATGTGATGGTAGGGGCGGTGGCGTAGTGGAGTGCGAACACTTAAGCGTGGCAACACGGCGTGGCCGCGAGGATATAGAGTCCCCTGCCTCTGCGATTTTTGAGCGTGAAGGTAGAACATGAAGCAGTTAAAGGAGCTATCACTGAGTTTAATTTGACCTCATAATTTTTATCGAGACTAAAATCTTCTGCTACTACCGAAACGACAATGGCCACCAAAACTATTAGGCAAATATTGTATTAATAACATATATTTATTTCCGTTCTTTGTAAATATGTTGTTGATAATGAAAGTGGTTTCAGTAAGTTTATCAAAAATTGTTTCATGCTCTTCAAAAATTTCGTCTATAGTTTTAGATTTATAAGAGAAATTTAAGTTTAAATATTTCAATTAGCACAAAAAGTGCAAGAAGAGTCAATTTCGTTCACTCCAGTTGGGCGTACGTAATATGAAGACAAAGACTATTTTAAGGGAAGAAGTTTCTTATTTCACACAGTTATTTCTTAAAAAAATGAAATATTAATGCGCCAGAGGGCACGAGCCAGAGGGCACGAGCCAGAGGGCACGAGCCAGAGGGCACGAGCCAGAGGGCGCGAGCGTGAGGGCACGGGCGAGAAAGCGCGAGCGAGAGGGTGCGAGGGCTTTAGGACGCGGCGGTGGGGCGGTGGCGCTGCGAGAGGAGGGCGGGGCGTTGCGGACACGCGAGCAACCCGCGGAAGCGACTTCCCGTTCCTCTTCCGCTTCCGCCGTTGGCCGCTTCCCGCCAGAGCGCACTTCCGGTCCAACCGTGCGTGGGTGGGGGAGGGTGATCGAGAGGGGAGGAAGGGTGTTGCGGATGAATTTTCGAAGCAGTTCTACGGCTAAAGAAGCCTGCCCTTTCCGCGCTCTCGGTAACTGTCAGACTCTCGCGAGGTTATTAGGGCTTACAATTTGCAACCAACAAGTGCTACTTGTATATCACACATCTGCCGCCATAATAGTTTTTCCATTAAAAAACAATATAAATGTGCATCTACAAATATTTGAATATGAAACTTTAAACAAACGTATTCGATGTGACTTAACGTGGGAATACGTGAATTGACTTAGGAACGAATTTATTTCGATATTCACTCACAATTTACAATTCCATATTGTAAGGAAACCAAAAGCTTCAAACATTTTACAAAAGTTGAAGTCGAAATGATTTGTAATCCATTATTCATTAATGCCTTTTTTGTGTTATTTTCATCTCCCCCCTCTGTCTCTGTCTCTCTCTCTCTCAGCTAATCACACTCCTATATTATATGATATTTATATATATATATATATATATATATAATATTATATATATAATTATATAACTGATTGGTGCTCAACCCTTTCCGCGCAAGGGGAAGTGTAGCCGCCGCCTTATCGCGAGCAACATTGTAGCGACCGCACGCCCGCCCACGCTCTAAGCAATTCCAGGGGGCGAACTTGAGGTGGATACAGAGGGGCGGGCGGGAAATATGGAGAAGGAACGAAAACGAGCATGGAAGAGCGAAAAAGGGCGTAGACGGACATGAAAGAGCATGGAAGGAGTGTAAGACGTGAGGGACGTGGAAGGGGTGTGAAGCGGCTTGGAGTGAAACGAAAGGCGTGGTGATTGAGGAGGGCCTGGAAGTGCGCAGGGGGGTGAAGTGACGGGAGATGCATGCAGTGCCGCTTCACCAATTTAGCCGCGGTAGGACCGGGTTAAGAGCAGGGAGTAGCGGGCAAGAGGTGGGGAGTGGGTAAGAGGGGGAGGAGTGGGCATGAGGTGGAGGATCAAGGAAGAAGAGGGGAGCGGGAAATAAGGATGGAGTGGTACGACGGGAGGAGGGGAAAAAGGTGTGTATGGGGGTAAAATTGGGAGCGTGTAAGAGGGGAGAAGCGTGTAAGAGAGGAAGGATGGAGAGGAACGGGGGGCTGGCGCGCAGGAGTCGTTCCGTGACGCGCCTCGACGGGGACTCGGCAGAGCGGCAGCGGGGACAAGGGCGGCGAGGTGCAGGGTGCGGGGGGAGCTGCGCTAATTGAAGCCGGAAATTAGTCCGTCCGCCAGTGGCGGCGGTGGCGCTGGCGGCGACAGTCGCAGTGGCGGAAGCACGGTAGTAGCGGAGGCGGCGGCCACCGCCGTTCCACGCGTGTGAGAGTTAGTGGAGCAAGAGGCGCGATGCGGTGCAATGCGATGCGCAATAGAGCGAGTAGCAAGGGCTGGGTGAGGTATTGCAACAGATAGGTCCTAAAAATTGGCGAGAAGTCCCGTTTGTTAAAATGAGACATTGAGGAAACAATCTGAAACGAGAGAAGTAAGAATGTCCGAAAATAGAAACAAAAGACTCATTCCAATAACAAGAAATGAAAACACATTTTAAGAAAATAAATAATTTGATAGGGAAGCGATTAGTGGCACATTAAGGTTGAAGACATTCTTTAAGAGGACATAAAAAATGGCATGTATATTCACAGTTGTAATATGTAATACATTTCTTGTATGCAAGACAAAAAAATTAATGTGAAGTAAGGTCAAGTCTTTAATTCTTGAATTTGTTACTTGCGTGCGTCTGTATAAAGGTGTATACAGGTGTATATATACTACTGTTAACGTTTTATTAAAAAGCTTATTCTTACAGAAACATATTTATTGCAAAGGTGCGAGTTGAAAGAGTTATGTAAATAAAGCACTCAAAAGTGTGGGAAATATTTTTATAAAATCAAGATATTTACGAAGTGCAGATGGCATTATCATGTGAAGAAAATAATGAGTATACGAAAAAATGAATAGGCACTAAATACTACTATCACGGGGACAAAGGATATTAGGAGGGAATTTTTCGTGAATATCACCAAAATTTATGCTTTGTAACGAATAATTGAGGGAATATTTTTGAAATCTAAATGACATACGATCTTTATTTCCAGGATCTTTACATCAATCATTTCAGTTTTGGAGGTAAGTGATCACCTACTCTTTAGTAAATGATTGAAGATGATTGATGATTGTGAAGACAACTTGTAAGATAAAACTTTATACTAACTTTAACGTTTGGAAAAGAATCACTCTAGATAATTCGTTAAAAACTGTCTAAGAAAGTCATTCCTTTAAAGAACGGCGATAAGAATACAACTTTCTTTCCCTGTTTTTTTTAAACACCTTTGCTTTCTGGTAAATATAATTTAATGTAGAAACACACCTAACGCACATAAAATTCAAATTAATTTTTCTTCATTTTTCGAAAGAAGAATTTGATTCTTCAATTCCTTAATTGATAATATATGCTGCAATTTTTTCTATTCTTAATACGCTACAAATGTGAAGGATGTAAAGGTAAATATTTTATCTTTTAAAACAGGATTCTTCAGAAGCTCTGCAGAAGCGTTTTATATTTTTTGTATTTATATCGTGAAGTAGCAACGACTTGTAATTAATTTATTTCAAGATATTTACTAGAATTGTTGAATTCTCCCAGAATGTTTTCACGGAGTTTTAACTATCTGCAGGTAGAACTCCATTTTGCATGCACGATGACTCACAATTTACTTTGAGCTTGTCCCCAGAATTTTACGATAATCTTATCAGTGTATGATAATAATGGGGTCGAGGGTAGTGATCGAAAGGGAGAAGGCAGGAACAGAGATGAGTAATAATTTCATGCATACCAACTGCTCGGTACATATTCCCTTACCAAAACCAATTACTCAGTCTGAAAATTCTCTGTCGAACCACACCGAGCAATTTAACATTCATTTTAACAATTCTAAGCGTTTTCGATTGAATTCACTCTGAAGAGTGTAAAATACGAAACATTTGTTTCATATTGCCCCAACTCCGAATAATACTCCATTCTACAACAATGAATTTGGTAGAAATATATAGGATAGGAAATGAGAAGAAAACAGAACATCTTCGCCAAACATTAACATTGCTATTATTATTATTATTATTATTATTATTATTATTATTATTATTATTATTATTATTTAATATAAGGTTAAGCGTTACTGTAAGTGCAAAATTTGAAGCTCTTTTTCACAGAAACATTTTAAGTTTTTGAAAAACTCAATTTTAAGTCATTTGAAGCCTTTTACGTCACAAAGGCAATTGTGTTTATAAAAATGTTAGGAATGTTGAAATTAATGGCGTGAGAGATTTTGAAAAAATAACATTTGTGTAATTAAAAAACTAATGCCCCAAAATGAACTTTATGAAATATTAAACAGTGGATTAGCACTATCCGTTGGAAAAGTTTGAAGAAAAAAATGTGGAGGAGTCAAATTTACGTTTGCGAGATTCTGAAAATGAACTTAGAGCTCATTTTTACAGAAAAGTGTTGTGTTTTCTCGAAACTTTATATGACATTATTTAAAGCACATGTATTCATAAATACAACAACATAAACAAATCGCCGCTAATGTAAGTATTCAAGACGAGTGAAACAAGTAAAAATATTTTTTGTAGTTTTTGAAAAATAGAACCATAAAGTAATATGAATATTATGTCACCTTACAGAGCACTATCCCTACCAAAAGTTTAAAGAAAACGTTTGAAGCCTTTTGAAGAAAATCTTGTTGTTGTAATTTTTTAATATTGCACACATTTCACGCAAAATTGCGCGAAAACTACTGAAAGTTTTAAAAACTGTACCAGTCCTTAAAGAAAGAACTGAATACTGAGAACAAATTTTATTTGAAGGAAAATATTTATCTTTCATTTTGTAGTTGTAGGAAGACGTCGAAAGAAATTCAGACTCATGAAATTTTCGAAAATTCAGAGTTAACCGTGAAAAACGAATCTCTGCCTTCTTTTCAAGTGCTTTTTACTCCATTCTTTCAAAAAATTAAAGTAAAAATTTGGAGCCAGTCTTGAGAATATTTTGAAAATGTACTAGGGGCTTACTGTAAAGTCTCCCCAAACTTTAAAGAAAGTTTCTCAAAATTGCAGCGCCTCGAGTCGAGCCAGAGCGAGTCAACCGTGGAATATTGATTTTGGAAAACAATCGTAGGTATGGTTTCGGCGCTAGTGGTGCAGAACGGTTGGACGGACAGACAGAAGGACGAAGGGACGGACAGACGGACGTTTTAAAGAAAACCGTTTTGCGGTATCTGGGTATCCCAAATTTGCGTTTCCGTTGAAATCTCGATTTTGAAATCTTCGATTTTCCTCAGCATTACATAATTTTTTTTTTATACTAAGTATATTACTCCGTATATACGTACGTATACGAGCAAGTAAAAAATCACGAAATATGATTGAGAAGAAAGTTCGAAGATCTATACTGCAACTTATCGCATTTTAAATGTACAGTTTCTTCACACCCACAACAAACATAGGAGACGGAATCAGGGAGAAGCGAGGTCAACGACGAGAGCCGTGAGAGGCGTGGCCGTGGCGGGGCGAGCAGAGATACGGATGGCGGGCGTGAGCCCGGGCCATGGAGCGCGTGGCAGCCGGTGGCCGGGCTCCGGTGCACCTGCTCGTTGCCAAGGCGACACCGCGACACCCGGCCGGCCCCGGGGCTGGGTGGGGTGGGGTGGGGTGGAGAGGGGTGGGCAGAGGTGGCTGGAGAGCCCCGGCCTGCGCCACTTGGCCCGACCGCCTCCACGACCGCACCTCAGGAAGCTCTCGCGCACTTCTCCGCAGCCGCACGAGATTCCTACAGGGACAGAACGCCCTGAACAACTTGTCAATGTACAGCCCAAACTGAGGAAAGCGGGGACATATTTTAATTTAATTAGCAATTTGTACGGGGGGATACATGTTTAGTGCGTGGTGTAGATATTAACATATTTGATCAGAATACACAATATTGAATATGTTTGTTAAAGTTAACAGACATTTTTACCTAAAAAGTAAAAAGTAAATTTTTATTTTTACGCTTCTATTGACCAAGCGATCAAGCAATTTAAGTTAACATTTACCTAAATCCAATCCTTAAAATGATTCTAATTGTAAATAATGGGGAGGACCTTAGATTTAGACAGTAAAAATGGCGAAATTTTTAATATTTTGAATGTTTTCTAAAGATGATTAAATGTTCTATTTATAATTATTTGTTCATCGAATTGTCTGAGTTTCTGAAAGACAACACAATACTCGTAGTTCTGAAGCCACATCTCGACATCTTTGTCAGACAGGGGAAACGGGAAAACTCCGACGCATGTTGCCGTGAATCCGTTTCGTCCAAAACAAATTCCATTCGAACGGACATCGAACCCATCACCAGCGATGAATATCGAGAAGTCCGACACGCCGGTACACCACGCTTTAAGTTGTGACATTTGTTAATGGCAATGCTTTAGTAATTGCGTAAATGTAATTTGCACGTGTCGCCGATCACCAACCTCCAAAATATTCTCAGGGCCTCGTTTTACGCTTTGCATATGCGTGATTGTTCGCGTCGTGACCAGCAACTCTTGTTGGTGATAGCGTCAATCCGTTCGTCAATTTAGTTTATCCGTTCTAAATAGAAACCTACGCAGACGTGAATGACGAGCAAGAAGCGACGGATTTCATGTTCTGACAGTAGGAAGGCGAGAAGAAAATTTACGTGAAACAAGACGTTATCATTAATTTACTGCAAAAATCATTCCTTTAAGGTGTTTTAAAACTTAGAACCTAGATTGGGTAAAAGAAACCACATTTAAAGTTTAAAATTAAATTAAACTAGAGAAACACATCAGACTTTTTTACCCTTCATCTCCCTCTCCCTCCCTCTCTCTCTCTCTCTCTCTCTCTCTCTCTCTCTCTTATATAAAGAAAATTAGAAAAATTCAAAACAGATACTGTAACTGCGCAGGCAGAGTCTATCGTCATATCCACTCTAAATTGTGTCCACTAAAGACTGTAAATTTTTATAGCAACGCGTTATTTGAAACTGTTATAATTTGTATACGAAATTCAAATGTTTCTTATAGAAATGTATATCTCGAATCGATATTTTTCGTATTCCCCCAAGTCAGAATAAAAGTGATTCAGTGAAACGTCTCTTTTGCATTCGCACACTTAACAGACATCAAAAGTACAAAAGCGTATGCAAAGCAGCAAAATATACAGTTGCCAACTTCAAAACATGTATTCTTAGTCAAGTATTAATGACACTAAACATAGCGTGTTTAAACGAACTACGATTCTGCTTCACGGCACCGATTACTCTGGAAAGCGTAAATACCGAGCGTAAAGCAACGTAACAAACAAACAAGAAGCAGAAGTGTCAGTAAATCTTTACGGCCACATAAGCAAGGATCGTTAACGTCCTCTCCTTCTCTTCTCATCTCTACCCTTGCCACGATGACCCAAACCCCATCCTTTGAGCTGGGAGACACGGTTACATGGCGACATGGGCCGTTGCGGTGTATCGCCACCTTTTATTACCACGAAGTCCTAAGCCCAGGTCCCGGGACTTTACTGCTCGTTGAAGCGTGCTTTGGAAACCTGCTCACGCCACGCACCAACGCACCACGACAGCCTGCGGTCCCCAAGTGCGTCACACGAGGCACAACCACGTACAGCCATGGACGGCGCCACGGAATATGGACAGTTGCGATGATTACAACTTTTTTTAATAACTAATAAAAAGTAACGAATAACATGTCCGAAACACATGCATCGGTTAATAATAGTATAAGCTCAGCAATGCAAATCGTTGTCGTGATCAATTGTCAATTAGGCAACCAGCTCAATGAAAATGCTTGGTTTGCAGTGGCCCCTGCAAATTTCATGCCTCATTAAAATAAAGACCTATTTCTCACAATCTCATGTCTTGGATATGGCGGGGTAAATCAAATTATCATTTCCCAAACACGTGGTGGGAAATTTCATGTAATGAAGTAACGCATTTGTCATCCCCCGTTGAGTGTTAGACAATTCATTAAGCGTAGGTGTTTGGCAGCTCATATTCTGATGCAGTCAAAGAAACATATGCAATATTTACTATATTAGTTAAGTGAAATTAAGAATACAAACCTAAAGATTAAAAAATAAAACTATACTCAATTGAAGATGAAAGCTCACCTTATATTTCAGACGTAAAATCCATAACTTTGTGCGGGAAAAACCACATATGAATACAAAAATATCTTACGATTGAATTCATTCAGTGGGGGAGTGCAGTCCTGACGAATCTGTGGTCACGTTAACGGTCAATTAGAACTGTTGCCAGAGTGGGGAAAGGGTGGTGGGAAAGGAAGACAGGGAAGAGGTAAGAGGGAAAGTTTGTAATGATATTAATTGATCTAATATAAAAGTATGTGTTTTTTCTGAAAAATATTTAAGAATATATTACAAATATTTGTAAATTGATTAAATTGGGTAACTGCATTTATTGCATTTTTATTTTTATGTTTAAAGTTTTTAGTTACTATATTTTCTAGCCCCTTCCTCCAACCCTATTCCTGTAGAGTTGAACCGCCAAGATATGAACCTGACCAAAATTTATGGTGATATTTAATAAGAAATAACAATTCACTTAATCATACATACCAATCAATACAGGGTTTGTTTTTATACACATCATGTATGCTATAATGAAGCATTTATCCAATGACGGTATTGTTACTCTCAACGTGGGGAACATTCTAAACAAGGCTGAAATATAGTAGGCTTTGTATTGTATATTTATCATCCCCGTAGTAACTTAGAGTATAAGAATAAAGTATTAGAGCGATTTATGAAATTTTATATTGATCATATTCAAAATCAAATATTATACGAAGCTCTGAAAACAATGCCAATGTTACTTCCGTCCAAAATTTAAGTCACATATGAGAGTTAATATTATATTTATAAATCTTTGAAAATGGAAAAGTGAGTAACTTCTCATTCTGAAGAGGTTTTGCTCATATACGTTTGAGTAAGTACAACAGTAAAAATACATTTTTTAAATATCCTTACACCAGATATGTTTTACATTTATACATTTAATTTATTTATATTAAATAACTTATGTGGTTCTTATGTAGTCAGCTAATGTCAGACTAACATGTTTGTGGTCCTACGTATCCACGATTAAGAGGAGGTTGTCTGCGAAAGAAAATACTAATATTTCGTATTACAATTGTTAGGTATAAGTGGGATAATATTCTATAATTTAAGTGAATGTACTTTAAATAGTAATATCTCAAATTAGTTTTTGTAGTAATTAAATATTTGATTATAAATATTACAGATTGATGTTCCATGTAATATGTGGTGATCATTTTTCTTTACATCCGTAGTGAATCCATTATACGAATTTTAATCTTTTCCGGAGTTCTTAAAGGGAGTTGTAGTTTCAATTGCTCTCCTGCAATTTACATCGTGATAAACAATAGTGTTTCGTGGAATTAAGGAGTATAATTAACTTATAAATGAAAAATGTATTAATAAAGAACGCAAGTTTTATTCTCTTTTGCTGTAACAATGGACTAGACAACAGAAGACATTATCATTGTTTGTAACTGCAAACGTATAGCATATATACGGTAATAAGTCTTAAATAAGTGTTATATTGTGCAAAGAATTTTAAAACTACGGTAGAAAAAGTATAGATATAAGAAAATGAATATTGTAGATTCTCGTTTTGGTGAAGTTTACTTACCAACGAGAATGATTACAAGATGATATCTCGAATGATATAGAAAGTACAAATATTATCAAAGCTGAATGAATTCCGTATGTAAGAAGTAAGAACAAACTATGAATTACAATGACATATATAAATGTCTTGTTTATAGTTTCGTTAATCAATAACAGGCAAAATAAATAAGGAGGAATATTCTGATCAGCTTGGAGACTAAAAATCAATACTTTTCGACAACTGTCTAATGTAATGAAAACATTTATTTCATATTAAAACTATTAATTCATGAGAGACTTTGGAGTGAGTGTGGAAGTGAACGTTGCAGGCAGTCGATGTAAATTTTATTGGTGAAGTTTACGATAAGAAACAATTCTTTAATTGCTTGTATACTGAAAGGGAGCCACCATCTTTTCTTCAAGTCTAAAATAATATATAGCAGAAGATTTCACCAGTCAGGTATAGTATATATATTGCATCCTGAAACTTCCTTTCACACTGTTGTGAGAATGTCATGTTTGGAGTTAAATGTAGGAGAAAAGAAGTATTGAAGTTACGTATTAAGAAAATAAACGAGCCATGCAGAAGTCAGCGAAAACTTCCGAAAACTCGAGAACGTATGCACTTCCGAACTTCTTCACTTGGAACTTCAACCACATTTCTAAAGCGAGTTTCAAACAAGAAGGAAATTACTTCAGAGACAAATGCCAACATCTGTCGCGATAAAAGTAACCTCATTCCCAAGAACTCACGCACACACACACACACACACACACACACACACACACAAACATGGGCACTGATGAAAAAGAACGAATTGCACACGCCCAGTCACGACGTGGGAACAACCTTCAAAGACGCTCATCTCATAATATCCATCGGTGTGAATGAAATGATTTCGCCTTTGATCTCGGCCACTTCGTCTTGCATGCAAATGAGCGGAAGAGATGCTTTCATAAGGAGTGAGGTGGGGACGCGACGCGGCGCGGCGCGGCGCGGCGCGGTGTGGTGCGACTTCAGAAGCAACCGCTCGCGACACTGTGCTGAAGTCACATTGGCTGTCCCGACAGGGACTGGAAAGATAAAGAGACGGATGGAGGGGGGGTGCGAGAGAGGGAGAGGTGGGCGCGAGGATCGGAAGAAGAACAGGACGGTGAGAGGACTGGGAGAGAGACGGAATTGCAACACATTCAACAACTCTAATGAAAAGTAATGTGAGTGGAGAGCGTACACTTCCGCTGCCGGAGTCAGTAGCTACGTGGCTGTTGCGTGCCACGTTTCGTTCGCACTCCTGCGACCTTCCTCAGGGAGAAATGCACAGAGATGGCCAGCACACCAGTTAATATAGGGGTAGAATACCCTACACTCGTCAGCCGGGCGGTCGGGTGATTGGCCAATGCGGAGAGAGAATCGGCCAATCAGGAAACAGACCCCCCGGGAGAGACGCGATTGGACGTCATAGAGCCTAGTGAAGTCGTAGGCCTTGATCAGCATGTAGGTTTTGAGAATTTTGGGGAATTTTCACAACCACTTTTACCGTCATCGGTTTCCAATGGTTTTCTCTGGCTAGGAGGTGAAATACTAATGCGGTGTATACTACGAAAGCAACATTGTTCACATTTGTTTCTCTTTCGAATGTATAATCCACGGAGCAATAAAATCGCAACTCATTCTGTATATGCAATTTCTGTTGTCACCCATAATATCATTGCTCGTTTTTCATCAATAATGAAATTTTGAAACCTTCAGGATTTAGAAACTGCATAAGAAGTCAATTACACATCGTAGTTTAAGATTGGGCTAAAATGGCGCTTTTAAACAAGTGCAAGCAAGGGTGAAGTGAAAGTATTTTTATTCCTTAATGATCCCTCAATCCATCCATTTCGAGTATGAAAACCATAGCGTAGCTTCCCTCCCATTTCTCGGTCAAAATACCGCATATTATTAGTCGGAAGAAAATGAAAACTCCGTATTACTTTCGTCGTAATACATCTCTCTTCTATTCTTAAAATTCTGCCGCAAAATTAATAGAATACTATCAGCTATGCACTCCAACATCGGATAATCATCCTCATAGGAAACGTTTAAAAATAAACCTACCAAGTAAATTCTTTGAATCTCTTTTCATTGATTAATTCCCATTAGCATTTTACTACAAATGATCCTGAAATGTACTATCAAGTATAATAACAAACGTAATACCAATACGATACTAATTATTTCCGTCCCCACGCACCAGTCATACATGGTTGCTGAGACCTACGGGCCAAGCGAGAATAAATTAAAAAACACCAAATGATTTATATTATTATTTCATGCCTCGAGAAGCATGTGTTTAAGTAATATTGCGCAGAGAGGGCGTTTTGGAGAGCACCGAAGTCTGTAGGAGTATTTCTGAGGGCAGGATGTCGCAGGACGCCGCCAAAAGGGTGCCTCTGACAGGCAGTGCGTGACCAGTGTGCAGAATTCACCTGTCCTCGCCACCGCCTCTTCTCCACTAGGATCTCGGTTGGGATTTTGCGAACCTTTATCCAACGACACTGGCTAACCATTTGAATTTCGGAAAGAGAGAGTCTTAGACGTAAGATATTTAGACTTTAAAGCAGATGCAAGCATCCTTCCAAAAGAGAATAATCTATACTACATAGACGCGATTCAGTGATAGACAATGACAGGCCCAGTGAATTAGAGACCAGAAGATCTTGAAAAACTAAACATAAATAATTTGCTTTACACTCTATTAAAAATGAGTGCATATGTAGAGTTGTAATATTCAAAATTAAATTGTGAATATCTGATTATCCATCAGAAATAAAATATATTTTGGAAAAAACATGTAGGTCTCCTAAAGACATGTTGCAAATTTCTAATGTTTGCACTTTTGAAAATATACGAAACTATTTATCTCACCCAGGATTTTTTTGAAATGTGACGTGACATACACTAATAATCTCAAGGAGTTTTAAAATGAATATTTCTTATTCCTTACTTTCTCAGAATTCGAAAAACGCGTTTTCTTATTATTTACAACCTGAATGATAACAATTCAATTATGAACTAAGAACCCATCATCCGCGTGTTATGACATATTCATCAATTTGTTTTACAAGGGTTAAACAATTCGAATGAATCTAGAATTGACATTCCCTCCGCTGGTACTGTATACTTATGAACGATATCCTTTCCCTACCTATTATTATATGCATTTGGTTAATTCCCCACTTAGAATAGTAAAGAAGAATTACAGTTTTTAAGTTTTATCTATGATGTTAACATTACCAATCCTGATTTTTATGATGTAGGTGTATTAAACGTTCAGTCCCAGATCGTCCCCCTCATCTCGGATTTCCCCCATTCGATAGACGCCGCAGCCCTCTTGTTCAGAGCATCCATCTTCCAACCCTCTCGCGCTCTTTTCAGACAGGTTTCAGACATCCACCCAAAACTTTACTCTTCCTCGACAGGCAGGAATAAGAGAAAAGCGAAGAAAAGGATTAAGAAGAAAAGACTACAAATGGCGGTTTCATCTACGAACTTCGCTGAGGGATAAAAAAGAAAGAAAGATGGTTCTGCATCTTTCCATTATGCGGTACATCGCTACTTCAGCATCGATAGAGGAAGAGGGCAGGGGGAGGGGTCACGGCAGGATGAAAGTGGGGCAGAGGGAGGAAGCGCGTGGGTGGGGTAGGGCGATGGTATGAGAAGGAATGTTACGGACGCGAGCTCGGGTGGCAGTGTTAGAGGGGCGGTAAAAGAGGCGCAGAGGTAGTCAAGCGAGGAACAACGGGGTGGGAAGGGGCTCGCGTGGGCGGGAGGCAGAGAGGGAGAGGTGGAGCGAAGGAAAGATCGACTGGGGAAGGTCTCGAAGATAGCGTGGGAAGTGCCGTCGCCGAGGGGGCGGGATTGACGAGGCGGGCAAATGGAGCGGGTATGGAATGGGGAGGGGATGAGGGAGAAGCTGCGCGATGGCGGAGACGAGTCTGATAAAGGCAAGAAGGCAAAGTGGGTCAGAAAGATGGAGAAAGACAGGCAGAGGCGAAACGA
>BOPP01000061.1:5247359-5280745 GCA_017312745.1 Gryllus bimaculatus
GATACCTGACAATATCTCTATTTATTTATCAAAATACTAATTCTTTACTAAAATCCAAAGTTTAAAAACGTATTTCAAAACAGGAAAATGAGGTGTGTATAGTACGGTAGCAAATCTACGAAATTTGAATCCCATGAATGTTGAAGTACTACTAAACTAGTAAACACCAAATATCTCTACAAAATACAATGTGTAATTACATATTTACAACACCATCTCTGAAACGTCAATCAAATTCAAAAGAAGAGTACAATTGTATGATGTTCTGGTAAAGGGAGGCGTATCATAAACATGAGTTTGAAAGAAACATAAAATACATTTTCGTGTGGTAATTAAAATCAGATAATATATCAAAAACATTGAATTCACTACAGATTTAATAGTAGCATATATGTTTTATGTAGTTTGTAAATTTTGCAATTAATAACTCTCTAGGCAACAAAACTACACCTTCTTAAAAATGTATTTTCAAAAAAAGTCTCAAATTGTTAAATGTCTCCATTTAACAATTTGAACGTTTCGGCCTCATATTTCTTCCCATATTCAAGTTCCCGAAATAATGTTGAAATTGTTAAATGCAGTTTCTGTCATAAAAATGCATTATAAGAAAGTAAAGAAAGAAGATAAATACAATTGTCTTTGAAAGTTGACCAGAGACAACATACAGTTTACCAAGAAATATCAAGCAAATATAAAATACAGTTTTATTTTTGACATAAAGAGCCCCTTGTCGTGGTTACTGTGCACCTAACCCCTCCCCCGCGCGGCGCCCCACGCGACGGGGCGGGTGAAGGTGCAACCGAGCACCCCCGCCACCGCCCCCGCCCCATCCCCTCGCCATCGCCCGGGCTCCCAAACCGCCCCTTCCCACGGCCACGAAGCTTGAACGGAACAACAGGCGCCGGCCGCCGCCCCGGCGCGCGCGACAGCTCATTGCAAGCGCGACTAACTTGGCGGTGACAGGCCCAGGACCGGCACACGGCGGATTAAAGGGAAGAACCTCCGTCGTGTGGACGGGCGGCGACACGCAAACGTGAACGGCTGACTCGGAAACTTTTGATTTTATTATTCACTTTGGGAAAGTTTACAGTTTAGGTTCATTTTGAATAAATATACACTACATGACATACCTGATACCCGATATTCATATTTAGGCTTTTTGTCGAGCATTATACAGTGCTCAAATGTAATATTTGTCTGATTTTAACGTCTTTAATTTAATCAGCAATTAGTATGGATGTAGATTAGTACGAGCGATTAATACATCACACACCTCAATAAATATAATTCAATGTAACTTTTGGGTCGCGCTGGTGCTACTTTCAGCTTTTACAGGCTTGTTAGTAATATAGAGATATTTTTTAGCTGTTCAAATCCACGTGGTTGTAACTACAATACATACACAAGATCAGCTATTCTATAAGAAGCCGAAAACATATTCGAAATAATTTGCAGTTGTGGAACGTCACCTTTCTCAAAACAAAAAAAAGTAAATTAATAAAATACTCGATAATCTAGCATAAAAACCTATTGTTTAATAATTATTCAATTCACAGTGTCAGTTCTGCGAAATACCAAATAAAATGATAATATAAATTTAATGCACGAAATGCAATCTCAATAATGTAAAAATAACTTCCCGTTCATAATTAAATTTGTTTCCGACTTTTTATAAACTCCCCTGCGCCGGAATTTAGTTTCACCATTCCTACGGATCTATCGACAATTGATAATTACATACGTTAATTATAACTACGAGAGTTGATCATCACATTATTTGCTCAATAAACTCGAATTAAATTTGCAATGACTGTGTCCTTGACATAAAAACGAGAATCCCTTATAGGAAAATATTGGATTATCATATAGTCTATGATTTTTACTTAAACATTATGATGACATGACTTGTACTTCTTATTGTTTGTATCATAATTTCAAATTGCAGTCAGAGAAATAAATGTTTGATGGTACTACATAAACAAACAACATAGAAAAAGCAAACAACTTTCTCGTGTAATAATTGCAGTTTTATAAAAAGTGTTAAAAATTTAATTTAGACTTATTCTTCATATATCAGTAAATATACCATTAATAAATGTTCTTATGAATTGTTATGTTGAATTGATATGTTTATATTTAAACAGGCAGGAGGGTTGATGAGTAGATACAAGGGAGGGACATATGACTCGGCAGATAGGCGGGCAGTTGAGTTTTCAAGCTGGTACGCGGATGAGTATGTCGGTGGGCCGGCGGGCGGGCGAGTAGACAGTCGGTGATGAGCAGTCAGTCGGGCGGGTGGATGACTAGACAGGCGGGCGAATGGATGAGTAGACAACCGAGAGAGTGGATGAGTAGGCAGGAGGGAAAATGGATGAGTAGACGGGCGGGTGGGTGGATGACTCGGCAGGGCGGCGAATGAATGAATGAATGAATAGACAGTCAGTAGACAGACTGGCGGGCGGGCGAATCAAAAGACAGGCTGGCAGGCGCATGAGAAGACAGGCGGGTAGGCGTATGAGTAGAAATTCGGGCGAGTGGATGAGTATATAGGTGGGCAAACGGATAGATAGGCAGATGACTGAATGACGAGACGGACGGGTGAAAGAGTAAATAGATGGTAGAAGCCGTTATTCTCTCTGTGCATTAAGTCATTTCAGAAAATCCAGACTGAACTACTACATTAGAGTATCGGTTTAAAGTTACAAATAATTATAAAAAAGTTCAAAGATTTCGTGAGTGATGCAGTTTGAGGAAATAGGCCTATCAGTTGTACAAGTTGTGTATCTAATATATCACGAGACAATCGAAATTGTGGAGTTGTTTCACAATTACTTCCGTGCAGTGTAGAAAGACAATAGAAAGTCACTAATAGTTATGGAGCCAATGATCGATTGACAAAGCGAGAGAGCAATGTTTTGTTTGCACGTCGACGAAAAGAGCCCAGAGAGATGCGATAAGATAAGTAGAGGTGAACGCTTGCCAATCGACACAATTTGGCAATGTTGAAAGGTGTAGAATATCACTTTCTGAGGAAGGTGGAGAATTGCATTGTCATATTATAGCGGTAAAAGTCATGAAAATATATACAGAAAGGAAAACGTTAGGAATATCTGTGGATTTTTGAAAAGTATTGTGTGTGGTGAGCAGGTAAATAAGTTTGGTTTTGACACGGACGAGACCAATTCGACGTTTCTGGTTCGTCCTCCACGTACATTATTGAATTGAAGTGATAGTATAAGAAATTAAAAATTGTAAATTTGGAAGAAGAATAAGAACACAAACAAAAACTATATATTGATTCTTGTATGATTGTGAAAAGGATGTTGAGGATCCTCATTTTCAATATGCAGTGAAAACTTCATTTAATTCACATTGTTTTTTTTTAAATATTACATTCTTGCGATTACGTTATGAGATGAAAAACGGCATTTCACAGAACAACAAATATTAATTAAATAACGATCATAACTGACATTTCAGTCGTACCAAACTGTGGTGTTGTTATTTTATTTATGATTCCTGATCATACTAAACATCCAAGTAACGGTAATTTCCGAAACAAGGTTCGCAAGACATCATTTTACAATACGAGATTGAGACTCAGGCCAACATGGTAGCGACGGTATCAATGCACACCAGTAGCGAAAAGCGTGAAGCGTAAAGTATGCATTATAGTTCGAGCGTACCAGTGATTGTGAGGTGGAGTGTTCGATCGCGGTAAGGGGCCAGAAATTTCCTTGATGTTTTCAGCAAAGGCGCCTTCCAGACGCAAATTCGTTGGCCGACTGTTCTGATCAGTGGCTTAATGATCGCGTCCACGTGAATACCGCAGCAGCCCCCTGTACAACGGGTCATGGATCGCGATCTATCTCTTCGTTTTCCTTCGTAATAGTCATCCAATCATCATCTCCAGCCCCAGTGCCGGGGCGTGCCGTCTCATTACTCTCCATCGTAACCGTTCGGGAGGCCTTCCAAACTGCAACTGCACGGGACAAACCGCTAGGGGGAAATAGAAGGAAGAACATCCGGTACTCTCAAAGCATACAAAATCTATAGAGGTGAATAAGAGATCAACCGCTAGGGTTTTTACCAACTTCAATAATAACATACTAAATTTACATTAAAACATGTCGTTTTAAAATATATTCAAGTTAAAAAAAGGGCAATGAATGTACACTAGTGATTTGCATTATGCACAGAAGCTGGGCTCTACCGCACGAGCGCGCGTTACCGTCTCGATAATGCCAGCGCCGAAGTTCAAAATGTCAAGCTGTTCCAATTTAATATTACAAAGGGCTGAGATTGCCTGAGTGTTTACATTTCACCAGACGAGCGATATTGCGGTGACGTCGATGCGCTCTCGGTGTCTGTGGAGACTCACGAGCGTCCACTCGCACGAGTGAGAGTTTCAATTTGATAGCAAATGTGGAGAAAATTTATTTCAAACTCGAGAACCCGACTGGGAGAGTATTGTAAGCTACAACTTAAAGCTCTTCTTAAGTTATACAAATGTGCGCAAAGTTAGGTAATGAGGTGAGTGATGCATGTATTATATTAAATATATTAAGCATAAAATAAAGGACATCAATATGATAGATATGCAATTCGAAGATAATATTGTTTATTTTCTTGCCACACAACGTAAGTAGTAACAACATCTTATAATCGATGAAATGTTTCTTTCGTTTTTCGAAAAGGAACGATAGTTTTTATAGATTTTGATTAGGGATGATGAATGGCTTGTATATGATTGGATTACAAAATGATGAAATGGCTTATACATTGATTTATACATGACTGTGAGTTCTGCGAAATGAAAAGCATTTTCACTCCACTATTCAATCACAGTAAGAAATATTCTGCAAACACATTGCAGACTGGTAACCGATAAAATCATGTCAACAATTATCTAAATAGATATCTTGAAATTGGAATCTGGCATATTATTTTCATTAGATGACCCAATACACAAACAGGTAGAAGATACAACGCATTACATACACGCATCAGCAGCAGCCGAACCGCGTATAAATGTACATTCGATTACCCAATGCTAAAAGTTTGAATAACAGTGGTCTTTAACTATCAGCCCCAATGTCGTTTAGAGCGGTGTCGCCACGAGTTCGGTTTCTGCGACTGTTGATTACGGTTTTCGAACACATGTTGCACTCAAGGATCAAAAGGCCTAGCATCAGTTTACCGGAGCATTGTCACAATCGTTTCTCCACACGTTCAATAATTTGCCAGCTTATTGATGGTCGAGCTGGTGGAGAAAACGTGCAATTAGTAAGGAGCGATTCCCTAAATCTCGCGGAACAAGTTCAGCATGAAATGTTATAAATTCGCGGTACATTCACATTATTATCATGAGATACAGAAGTGTCTCGAATCTGAACCGAGAACGAAAAAAGGAAAAAAGCTAGAAAAAACGAAGAAAGAAAAGTTTGCCCAATTACTACAATTATAAACGTTTGATTTACCGAGCACTGTATGCAAAGGAAAGATAAATAAAATGAAAACTAATTGTGATAGTAAGTAATTGAACTTCGGGCAGTAACAAGATAAGTCGCAACCCTTCTATCCGTAAATAAATCGGACGATAGTTTGACCCATGAAGTTTTCTTACAGAACAATTAACGAAATTCTTTGTAGATAAACATTTCTATGGAAAAAGACAACTTGAAGTTTTTATTATTCTTTACATTGTGTTTTGTAAGGTTTGGAAGAATAGATTTTCCTCATCTTGAGATTACAGAGAATATAACAGCAATATACAGCGAACACGAAAAGAAAACGGTTTTATTATTTGTAGCAAGAAGATTAGGAAAAACATATTCCTCGATATGTTGCAACACACTAAGAAAAGAATACAAATTTCAATTTTACTTTTTCAAAAGCTATGTTTAAGTCTCAATAATATTGTGAATTGGTCTGTCCAAATATCTCCAGTGGACAAACTCTCTTTGGATATCGTGAATAAAATGTGACAGACACTAATACGTCCGGTGAGAAGCGAGTTTTCTTGTTACTGCCCCCTAAGTGAAAGACATGAAAGAATACAAGAAAAACCTTGTAACAAGATTAGCCAATATTTCCAAAATCGAGGTTTAACATACGAAAAGCAGGAGACTCATTGTGGCAGATGTCGCCATAACTACCACAAGGCATCAGCTACTACCCCAATTCACTAAATTTGAGATTCATATCATTATAATAATCAAGGATCTACTGTATAAGAATGTCACCTGATCGATACATTCGTTTGCTGTTCGCAATAAGCCGACGGGACGTCCGCCCCGCGTCCTCCTCGCACCTTGGGCGAAATCAAGTCCGCGAATCGCACTCGCCCGGCAAGCTCATAAATCGCCACGCGGCTGTGGCAGAGAGTTATTAGCGGCGAGTGATCAAGAGGCGATGCGCGCGGAGAGATCACGATGCAGCCCGGCCGACCTCTGGGGCGCGCCCATAACTTACAATGCGCGCATATTTTACGAGCCTTGGGAGCGCGCGCTGGTGGACGCCGGGCGGCCCGGATTAATCGACGAAGACCCTGGAGGCCTCCGCGTGCCGACCGCCCGTACGCACTCGGTCACACGCGCATACAACACACGGACACGCGGTTTTCCCTCCCACGCATATGCACTCACACTCAAAGATAGACCACCCACACGCACACTCGCACCCACCTAACACACACACAGTTTCCATCCCCCACATATGCGCTTACCCCCCCTCAGATAGATTGTCCACTCACGCACACACCGTTTCCCTTCCAAGCATATGCGTTCACTCACTGAAATAGAACGCACCGTTACGCATTCACAGACACACGTAGCCGCGCGCTCCAACACACACACACACACACACACACACACAAACTCTCTCTCTCTCTCTCTCTCACACACACACACAGACACACACACACACACGCACGTACGGACACATACACACACACTGTATCTCTCTCTCTTTCGTACACACACTCACTAAGAAAACTACGCGCATACACGACATCCCTGCCAATAATATGCGTTCACTCACTCAAATAGAATACCCTACATACGCGTTCATTCATACACGTACCCACGAGCTCCAATACAGACAACCTCTCACACACAACCACACGCACACACGGTTTCTCTTCCAAGTATATTCGCTCACTGGCTCAAATAGAACGACCTCCTTATGCACTCCCGCACACAAGTTGCCATGTGCTTCAACCCTCACATACACACACCCAAACCCTCACGAACACCCAGTTTCCTTCCCACATGCGCTTACTCCGTCAGCTGCCGCAGTATCCATTCACTCACATACTCAAGCGTACGTTTTCCCTCCCACGCACATGAAGGTGCGCTCCGTCGCTCGGTTACCGCCCTTGTGCGCCACCCACGCTTTGCACACACCCCGCCTGCGCGCCTTCACACGACAGGCCCACTCGCTCACCGCCCACGCTCGCACTATCGCGCTTTCCACGCGCGCTCTCCCACTGGCGTCGCTTTCGCGCACTGGCAACGCCCACACGAGAATCCCACGTGATTGTGTAGCCGTTGGAAATTCTCGCGGAGACACCATTAGCCAATGTAATTTAATATGCCCTATTCTCCCACTTGTTGCGACACTCTCTTTCGCGGTTCTGTATCGTAACGCACCGCCTACATGCCTGTAGTTGCTGTTTTCGCTCAGCACCCGATGCATATACGCACACAAACACACCATTCACTTAGTTACTCACCGCCCTCGCCTCGGACGCTCTTTCACTCTGCTGACCTATACTCTTTCAGGCACGCCTCACGCATACTGACGCCACCCTCGTAAACCTCCCACGCGGTTATAAAGCCACGAGCATTCTCACGCAGTCACCAATCGACATCACTATTTACTACGCTCTACTTTCATACATGTAGCTAACTTTACCTTTTTCTCACTACCCACGCGTATTTACAAAATATGTGCACGGTTTTATACCCTACGTTAATTTACGCACCCCATACATGCACGTACTTCTCACACGCACGCACGTCCACGATTTCCTCCACGCGAACATGCGGGCGTTTGATCACGGGACGCCCCGTATGTACGCTCGCCGCCTGCGTGCTTTCACACGGCAAGCCCCCCTCGCTCTCCGCCCACGCGCGTTCAAGCTCGCTGCTCCCGAAGCGTTCATGCGTCCTCACGTATAGTGATACCTCACGCATACCGTCGCTTTTCTGAAATGCCGTTGTAACTCAAAGAAAGCGAAATGGAGATTTTAAGGCGAATCGATAAAAAAAATACTGAGCACCGCATTGCTTCGCTATTGCAATGTATTGTAATACATTGCAACCTTAACGCTTGTTAACCACGTTTTACGCTTCGCTCCGCAAAAATTTTGATGATTCTGAGATGAAAGACTTGAGATGAAAGACTCGCGAATATGGGTTTGTTCTATGCCAGGGTTTCCACGCGCGCTCACCCACTGGCACTGGCACTGGTGGAAACTGGCACTGGCTGCCAATGGCAAGTGTCATGATTCTCATATTCTTAAAACGTTCTTCCTCAAGTTTAGTTGTGCATTTGCTATGACACTGTCCTTGAGAAATTTGATTTTCTTGTCTGAGATAATGTTCAAGAAATAATTCCGGCCGATTACAGTCGCAGGGGTAGTATATGCAGCGAAGACGCGCTTAATACTCGAGGGTGCGGCGGGTTGCGTAGGGTCTCTGTTCAGGGGCGCTTGAGTCAAAATAACTGCATAAAATCATCAACGCACGTAAATGGGCAACAGACATGCAGATATTCCCATTCTATTATTTTTATATCCTTTCCGTAAGTGTTGAGTTGACAAAGTTTTATCGTGATCGGATGAACGGTACTGCAACGCATAAAATGCGAACAAACAAGCATTGATTTTTATAAATTATATGTGAAATGAGATTGAGCTCGACATTATGAGAATTACCTATTGAAGAAAGAAATAAAATGGTATCATTTCGCGATGTCATATTTTAATGTTAGGAAATGCCATGTTAAAAGGTGAAATAATAATTAATTGGCATTAAAAAGTCGAATTGAATCTATTTAGTCACCCACCTAGCATCAAGGCGGTGCATTGAGGAGACTGGTTGGGGCCCTCGATGCCCAGATCTCAGCCCGGGTGGGCGCCAGTTGGGCTCTTGGCTTCGTCTTGGCAGCACGACACTCGTGGGTGTTAAAGACGATTTCTACCTGTGCCTTGTGCGTGGCCCTTAATTCGACTCCGGTGCTAGCCTGGATAGGTAGGAGCTCTGAGCTGATAGGGTAGCCCTATCCAGGCTTAATTGGGGAAGCGTTCTTATGAGGTGCCGTGTGCTCATGTATCCGGTTGCCAGCCTGACGGAACATTCATGCTACCTGAGGGGTGTGTGGATGAGAGCCAAAAGGTCAAGGTGACCGCTCTGGATCGAGTTTAATCTCTTCTCATATGACACAAATGTGTTCTTGGACAAGTCTGCTTGCCCTTGAGCGTACTGATTATACATTTGATGACTAAAGAACAAACCATAGAACACGGGAGTGGAATCTTTTCTTACTCATCCTTTTTGTCCTATTATCCTTACATAAACACACTTACATGAACTACATTACTATACATATCTAGAGACCTGTTTATCCAATTAACACTCAGCGTCCTCGTTTGAGGACGCACATTTTAAAGGATCTCAAATTTGCTTCTTTTGCACTAATTTATGTTTTTTCTTCTTTAGAAATAAACATTCTAAACGAAGCAAGTTTTAGAATTCCTGAATGCTAGATGTCAATTTAGTTGACATCGCTAACTCGCTCCTTCCCAGGGTGTATTCATGACTTGCATCTGTTAGAATTTTCTTCTAAAATCGAGCTTATGTCTGTGGTTATGATAGAGAGACAGGCCGGTATAAAGGAAACAGTGTCTGGTCCGCAGCGATGCTGATTGAGCATACGCAGCCGAGGTATAAGACGGCGCAGAATCTCGCGAGCTCGTGAGCCGCTGAGGAAGGGGGAGGCCATCTCCCGGGATACAACATGCACTACACTTACAGTAGTACAGATCTAGCAGTTAAAGTGTTTGGAATGAACCGATTCTCGCTCACGTCGTCTCACGCGACATTACTCGGGCGATGCGCGCAGCCGCAACGTACAGGCACATTTACGTACCGCTCACGTGCTTCCACGAACCGCCTACGTGCAGTCACGAATCGTTCTCGCGCACTGGCGAATTAACCGCGGGATTAATCTTATTTCCTCGCGCACGTACTCATTGTCCAAGCGTACTCGTACCCACGCCAATTATCGCTCGTGAGCGCCAACTCGCTCATTCAATGCATTCGCGAGGTGTGCACGCGCATCCACTAATAGGAGTTCCAATTTACTTGCAGTCCACGTGATCTAGATTTTTTCCTACTCTTGTATTGGTGACTGGCACTCGTGCTAATTCATATCTCGATCGTAGTTCCTTTAGGCTCCTAAGCAATGCATGCATTATGAAAAATATCTACTACTCATAAACAACTGTAAATTTTTCAATCTCAGAAGACAAATCCCGGAGGGCTTCGATGTTAATTTTTGGTTATAAAAATAAATAGAAATTGAGCCAATATCGTGCTCATCACCATAATGCACTATTTCATAAAAATATCAATTGATATATTATTTAGGCAACAGATTTATTATTGTTTGATTGGCCTAAATATTACCTTCATATTAGGGCAACAGACGATAAACAAAAAGTAATTTTATTTATTTTCGTTAATTAATTATTAAACGTAATTGCCGTTAAATAATTTAATTCGGATTAAAGTTTAGACCCAAGGAATAAAAGTACAACAAAGAATAAAAAGAATAATTTTTTCAACCTATTGTTATTTTATGTGATTAAGGGATAACTATATATCTAAGGGAAAACTCATTAACAAATGATTTTTCCACAGAAAAGAAGTTTTTATGGCTGTGAAGGTTGCAAATTTGATGATAATAGAGACTCAATGACAAAAACAAAATGCGAAATTTGTAAATAAATGAGAATTATGTAAAAATTAACTGAAAAAATTGACCTCCTGTGCTGCCTCTGCATTAATTAGATGCTGAATTTATTTTGGGAAAAGAAAAGGAGTTAGCGAAAAAAGAGGAGAAAGCGAAAAAAGAGGAGAAAGCGAAAAAAGAGGAGAAAGCGAAAAAAGAGGAGAAAAAAGAGGAGAAAAAAGAGGAGAAAGGGAAATGACGAGGGGAAGAGGCGGAGGATGAGGAATAGGAGGAAAAAGAAAACGTATTTGCCTTGCTCGTGCGCATAATGTGCTCTCTCATTTGCTTTCCTTTACGTCACAAAGGAACTCCTAATAGAACGCTGATTTCCGCTCGTTCACACACACCTCACGTGTAATCAGAATCCCACCCTGTCCTTCTGGTTGCTCACGCACCCACTAACTCCATTGTTTAACCCACCATGTTTCGCCTTTATATACGAGTTAAAAGCTCGTATGCACTCCCATAATTGAATAGCAAACCCTCCACAATATGAAACATATGATAGCGTAGAATATCTATATGGAGTTTTTAATTTGTTAGCAATATCTGTTGTTCTTAACAGTCATAATTCTACTATTAGTACTATGGATTACTATTCAGTACTTTTTCTCATCGAACACAATTTAAAAAGTATTTGCCAGGTAGTTTCTGAACTCTAAAACAACTATTTGTGAATCCTATTACGCAATTCAAAAACAATCATCTTCATTTTTTATTAAACTACTACTATACTACTAGACCTCTAACTTTCCACCTCTGAATACATGGCTTCAATCCCTTGCTTGCAAGAATAACTACTATTTGTAGATAATTGGAGATCGCGTACAATGGTTCCTTAAGGTTCTCTTTTTCCTTGCATGATCTCTCTTTCTATCATATCTCTCGGCTACCCATCATTATATCTGCATTAATCCCAGAATTAAAAATCCAGTCACAGACACGAGTAATGGGGTAGTAGAAAAACCGTGTTCCGCACATCCCGCCGTACGGTAAATAAATAAAGAACAATACAATAATGAAAGAGGCGAATGTGCGATGGAAATAGAATTTCAATATGTGATTAGCGGAAGATTCAAGCGGAAATTTCATTTCCGTCTATGGTATTCATCTTCATTTCAATCTAACTAAATATCACATTTGAAAAACAAATGGAGAGAAGCCCAAGTCCCTCTCTAACATGAACTGTGGTATGTGGGCTATTCCATCCCGGAGCGGGGCGGGCCGGGGCTGCGAGAGGCAAAGAAACGTTTTTGCGGCGCAGCAACCACATTGCAATTGTTATAAACAAAGCGTCTTGGCCATTACGGAAATTGCCCCGTTGTGCTTTATTAGAACGACTGGCGCTGCGCGCGCCAACTTGCTCGCCGCCGCGGAAGCTGCACGTAGTTCGGGACTCGCCCGCTACGAAGTGCATCTGTAGTTGCATCCGCCATCAGAGCGCAGGAGCGGCGTTCCACAGGGGCCTCGAGACCGGCGATGTTGCCACGCTGCGCGCGCACACCGCATGCGGAATTGGATTACGGAATGGTATTGCCAGGCATTACAGATGGGATGAATCGTACATTTTCTCGTTTCTATGCCGCACTTGAACATTACCGAATCGTTGGATGCCTTATATTACGTTGTATTAATAATAAATAAAAACATATCCCAAAAGAGTGACATTTAATTAGAGTTTAATTGTGGAGTCATGAAAGTTTTAGAAATGTTTCACTAAGTCGAGGATACAGATATTATATATCGAGTAAATCATTTTCGTCGTATATCATTTATCGAGTGATAATGTAAGGAAAATTAACAGTGTAAGGTGACCCATATATTTGGGGTATATATTAAATTTACAAAGAAATACGAATAATCAATGACAATTATCTTGCTACTAGAAAAAATTAAGTCATATTTAAAGAAGGCAATAAAGAAAAGTAATACGCAAAGTGTCGCAGAATATGTATCAAAACTATTAATGATCAACTTCATCCCTTTAATCCACTGTGTAATTATTCTTTGTGTAATACCCTACCAAATAATACAACTTGGCAATCAAATCAAGGGTAAATACACATGTACCAAAATAAACCCTCGAAGAAAAAAATGATTCCGTACGAATATTGCAATATTGGAGATATTCATTTACCAATGCAAGCAAAATATTATTCGGTCGAAAGTACTGCTCGTATGCAGCGTTTATAAATTTTAGTTAGTTAAAACGGCAGATTACGTTTATAAAATTTGTATTTGTTTTTATCTCGCGTCACAATTTAAAAAAAAACATTGTTGATTTTACTAGAAAACTTGACAAAATAATTTTCAAACATTAATCTAATTCGCGTATATCACCGAAATCAAAAGGACAATTTTAAAATGACCGAGGATCTTTCTTTGATGTTTCACAAGTATTAGCACAGCATCACAAGCATATTTATCATTATATATAACAGGGGGTACTTCACACTAGAGATTTATATCAATGGAATGACTAATGATGCTATCTTATTTAAAAACTAATGAATGTTCTCACGCACTTCCCGATGTAGGTCACAGTACTTTCTTTCTCAATTTGTTGCGGAACACATCCTATTACTTCCACGGGCTGAGTCAATTCCCATTCTTCAGCGGGAACGCCACAAAAGGGAACGTTCGGGACAAGACGCGATGTTTGAGACCGTTTCCGCTTTCGATATCTCACGGATTCAACAGGCCCCAACGCACCTCCCCTCTCGCCCTCTCCTCCTACCCCGTCTCCCGCGCTTCAGCGCCAGGGCTGCGAGGCTGCTGCCCCACCAGAGCGCTCTGCCGTCGCCGCGCGACAGCTCGTGACGAATGAACGGCGCCGGCCGCCGCCACCGCCGCCGCCCGTGCCTCGCCCCGTCCCTCCCGCCGCTCCAGCCAATTTCCGTCGAGTAACTGTGGTTCGACACTAGGGCCGTTGCTCTGGAGACTGCGGCATCGCCCGCCGTCAGTCGTGTAAAGCGACGGCTCGCCTGCTGTCGCCTAAACCGAACCCTATTCCACACAAAGCTCGCACGTATGTAAAAGAAGGGAAGAAGAAAGACGAAAACATTGACAGAGAAAGGACACAGAAAGTAAAGGAAGGAGAGAAAAGAAAGGATAAGTACAGAAGGGAGAGAAGAAAGCAGTAAGAAAGGGAGGGGATGAGGAAAGAAGAAGGAAGAGAAGGGAGAAAAGAATACAATTATAGAGAGGAAGAAATGGATGAAGATGAAGGAAAAAGAGAAAAAAGAGAAGAAAGTAAGTCAGATAAAAAGGACCATACCACGGGAAGAAGGAAAGAGTGAAAGAGAAAGAAGAAGGGAAAATTCAGCGGAAAAGAGGATACGAGGATTGGAAAGGCATAAAATTAAGTACGAGATAATTGGGGGCAAATGGGAGAGATAAAATAAATAAAACGTTAGTAGTGTGAGAATAGAGTGAAAAAGAGCCTAGCTTTAAGCACAGATGTAAATAAAAAAAATGTATGATTATTTTACTCTCTCAGCTTTCACAACAATAGTCTTGTTTTTCTACTCGAGACATTAAATGGATGAACGACTCGGGATAATACGATGATAACCCATTGTGTAAAAGTTGATAAAAATCATAGGAGTCACTATATGCAGAATAGAGGTAGGAGTCTTCGTACCATCGCTGATCGATTTTATGCAAATATCCTGTTGACACGAAGATATGCCTTTCTGCATCCAATTTTTCGCAAGATCGATTTTCATCATCCTTTATCGAGATAAGCGGAAGAGCTCTAGTATCCTCTAGAGCGAGTAAAAATGTCATCGTCGCCTAAAAATTAATGTCGCGAATTTACTGAATTCATTGAAACATATCTAGTTTCATACGCTGAGAATTAAATGTGTTTAAGTTTATTCTAATTAAAAACAGCGTTAGATTATTAAAATAAACAGCTCTCCACTCTCCTCAATGACCTGATACTTTTAGATTTTCTAAAGCGATACAGCTACCAAATCATTATGTTCATCACGTACAGAAGCTGTGTATGCGTACCACATACCAGCTCTTTTGTATTCTAGACACCATAATAGACAGCACAAAACTACGCGTGGCTTAATTTGGGCGGCGAAAAGGCCTCGAAAATGCGCCGCAAAAAAGTCCATTTACAGGGGCGGACAGTTCAAAGGACGCAAAAAGGCGCGGAATCGGCAGCGGCGGCGGAGGGGCGAGGGGCGGAGGGAGGCGAGGCGGGTTGGGACGGGGAGGGGACGGGACGGGGAGCGGGAGACGCAACGACGCAGCGAGGAACCGCCTGTTGCGTGGCGCCGAAGCATCGACCTGCAGCGGGAGAGCGCTCGACGCTGGGGTGGCGGGGAGCAGAGGGGAGGGGGAGGCGCTCGTCAGGCGCAGACGGGGATTGATCGGGGCGCAGGGGAGAGCGGCGCGCGGCGGGTGGGCGGGCGGCCGGGGACAGGCCGCTGGAGCTGGGCGACGCGCGTGTTGCATGTACCCCTGGCTCTCGGCCACGAGATCGACGAACGGGCTACGTTTTCGAACCTACTTCCCTTAAAGCTCGTCGTATTCTCAGTGCATAATACGAAATATTTGTTATATCATTTACACGAAACATTTGGCACAAAACCCAGATAGATTGCTAAGAATGGGTAGGAAATATCTGCAACACAGGTTGCATCACGTGCTACATCACATATTTACCATCATTCATCAGAAACGATTTTACGATGGATATTTGAAAGGAGTTGAGATCCTTAACGGTTTTCGATATGAAAGTGACAATAGTTATATTTCTTATGTCACAATGAGACCTTTTGGTACGTTCTAATACAATATTTTGGATGCTACCCCTTCTTCGTGGCAAGGGTAGTCCGAATCATTCCAAGTTAGATTTTCAAAATGAAGCTATTTCCTCTTTTAAACAATGAGGATATGCAAAGTATGGAAGGATTCTCACGGGTCCACTTAGACTGTATTCAAATAATTTATTGTTCAAACTCAAATTTAAATAATTGTATTTTTGAATAAAAATTGGAAATAGAGACGAGATTGTTTCATGTCAATCATCAAATCAAGTCAATCATGAGAATGGAATCTGAACCAACATTCACACTTGTCGATGAGTTTAAATACCAACAATCATGGCAAAAACCTTTATTGGAAAAATTGATAGAAATTAATTTTTAACCGTTAAGGTGTTACTTATTGAGATATGATAATTAAAACCAGGAAAATTACAACAGAAGTAATGGAAATTGACTCTAATATTGGAATTCCCAAAATACAAATGAATTCGTCTAAATTTCTGAACGCAAACTGAAGATAATCAAACTAAATCTGTTTTGTGTTTCAATACGAGGTAGAATAAACATTCTGCAAAAAAATCACAAACAAGACAGCAGTAATAAAAGTTTATTTGCAGACTCCATCATACTACAAGTTACCACGTTTCCGACTTCTCATTTAAGAAAGTATGAAGTTTTCAAGAATGCTTTCCGTGCAAATAACGCAAAGTAATGAATGCATTAGATCTTTGTCGCTAGTAGAAATCACGGGTGAGGATGGTCATACACGCAAAAAAACTTTTCATCCTGCAAAGGAGAACTGTTTACAGGCAGTGGCATTAGAATGCAGCGTACAACTTAGAAAAGTGTCGTAAGATGTCTCACAAAGTTAGACATGTGAAACATGTTAGACATGTAAAAACATGTGTGGTAGAATTAAGACTTACATAATGGATGTAGGTGCCCTGAATTCTGACAGAATGCCTTATATATACTTTGCTTCAATTGGTAAAGTTTCCAATACTAGGAAACGACTAGACCATCATCAATAAACCGACAATGAAGTAAAATAACATTCTACGAAGAGAAACGTTGATGCTTTTGGAGACGATACTTTGTACAATTTCTTTACTTCAAAAATGCATTCAAAGAAATTTTTAACCACAACAATTGGTGTCAAGATACAGCTAGGAAAGCAAGACTTTGAAATATGATCCAGAAAAATCTGTTTAACGAATAAATTCCATTAGACGTAAATTGTTTAAAAATATAACTTTTATTTAACTGTTGAAAATGAGACGTGATATTTTTTGAATATACAGAGCGAGGCAGATGACACACAAAGTAAGATTCTTCTTAAATGTTGCTTACATCTAACCAGCTCACATTAACAAGTTTAAGCTACGACTTGACAAAAAACGTCAATAGACCGTCAATTATTATGCCACTAGTAGCTACAATATTCTCTAAAAATCACCAACTATTTAATATTAGATTGTCTTTAAATTATTTATGGTAGTTAGTTTCTATTAAGAAAATCATACTTTTAAAGGCCTTCCCTGCAAATCTGATGACACGTTTACTCAGTTAAATCAGTGGTGTTGACTTTGCGGCGGTTGTAACCAGATTGGGCTATCCGCCATTTAAGTCCAACCTAACCCAATGTGACATTATAGACGCAGCTCATGAGCCAGCTCATGAGCTGGTTTTTCGCACGATCCGAATCTTTTTGGCTGTCTTCCATTTGATATGGCTGGAGTAATATGTGGATCATTCTAACTTTTTGGAGGAAGTATTCACAAAGCTTCATAAAAAATAAAAATAAACCCATTCTGATTTTAAGAGATTTGTTTTTGTCGACGGATGTGTCTTCTGGTACAACTCCTTGGTCGAAGTAAATTTTGAAACGTACGTGCTAATAAATGCTGTTTGTAGATGACTAATAATTCCATAAGTGATAGGATTTATATGGAGAATATTTCTTCCTCAGACATATTCGACAGCAATTATCTATTCTCGATTTCGCATAGAAGGTCATGGCATTGGTTATTGATGGTCACCTTTACACCTTTACAAAACCTGCCCTTGTTCAGAGTAGTTCGGATGTGGCCGTTTGTTAGCGGGTGCAAAGGTCACCCACAGGCATCGCCTAAGCGACCTTTTCGAGCCCTCGACTGGTGCACCCTTCCCCGTCCCGGTCCTACTCCACTCCAACGCCTTCGCCCAGCTCGCCCTTCGACGCGCCTCGACCCCCACGCCACTAAACTTCGTCACCAACGCACCCTGTTACTTCCCTCCCCTTCTCTCGGGTCCGGTCTCTCTCCCTGTCCCAGCTCACTCCTGGCAGCTCCGATCCATCCGATTCCGCCCCCGCCCTCGCCCTCGCCCAACCCTCACACCCGCCCCCGTCCCCGCGTCCTCCCCACCCTCATAACCGCCCTCTCCCCCGCCCTCGCCTCCTCCCCACCCTCGCTCACACTCTCACCACAGCCTCACTACACCCTCGCTACACCGTCGCCTCTCGCCGCTGCATCGTCCTGAGTCCACCCTCGCACCAACAGCGTCGCCCCTTCGCTAACAATGGACCGCGCCTCAATACATCTCTCGGTCCGTGCGACGTCGCAGGCGACGCTTTATTCGATTCAAATTCTTCTTTTGACTATTAGCGGGCGTGTTTTCTCTCTAGAATTTCCCAACATGACCGCCAGAAACAGCAGGGATTTCCCACCGAAAGGCAGTTTTAAAAATGCAGTTTTGGTAATTGGGGACAATGGAATAATTACAAATAATATTTTTTGTGTAAATGTATTATTGCACTCATTATTGACAGTGAACTCAGTGTGAGAATGTACAGTGAAATATAATTGCAAAAAATGAAGACTTACTTATTAGACGGATTTATATTTCGCTTTCACAGAAGTCTGCAATAATTATATAGGTTTGTTTATAGTTATTGATTCAAATTTCAATCATACTTATTATATTCGTTCATAATTTTAAGTTTACATTTTGAGTGTTATTATGCATTTTAAACATTTTATTTTAACCCGCCGTTGGTCGATCGTGAACAACACCGCGCTCACCTTTGATTTTAACTGTTTCTATTGCGAGTTATAAATAAATATATAAACTTCGTTTAGCTTTATAAAAATGCATTAGGAGTGTGATAGTAAAGTAGCGTGACCGTCTTGCGAGTTATAAATAAATATATAAACTCCTTTTAGCTTTACACCGTTCGTATTAGGAGTGTGATAGTAAAGTAGTGAGAGCGTCTGCACATTCAGTTGCCAGCGAGCCGTTGTTTTTGTCGTTTTGTCGATATATGACGTACGTAAAAGTGAACGCCACATTCCACGTTGACCACCCGCGTTAGAAATTTATTCTATAATGCCAAATTTTAGTTTGTCGTGACAATTGATCTAAACATGGAAATTCTCTGTTTGTTATTTTTGAAACGGTATTGCTTTATTTCAGATTAACTTTTATGTTTGGTACTCTTTCAGGCTTTTATAAGACAATCAAAATTACAGCATTTTCTTTGTCACAGGAAGATATATAATTTAAAGCTCATTTGCACGTGGTAAATAGTAGGACTACACAGCTTTGGTTTTAGGGTACATAAGATACCTTAATTGCGTTACCCTGAAACACAAACCATAGTGCTACATTGTAGATAACTCTGAAGCCAAAAAAATGCTTCAGGATCTAATCTCACACAAAATGTTACTGAGTTTCACAATCCTAGTGGTCTTGTTAAACGATAATCTTTAGGCGGTTGATGAGAACCGACGAACGCACGGGCGTAGCAGCTATGAGACGCGTCCTGTTCAAAGACTGTTTATCATCGACTGCGTTGAATCAAAAGGGAATGAAACAGAATTATCATAATTTTCTCAGAGTTTCAGCTGTACATTTTTCTACATTTTGGGTTTCAAAGATTTGTATCACATCTACATTTTTCTATCAAGTACAATACTCGTGTGTTTTTTGGACGACAAGCTTTACTGACAACTGGAAGTGATAAACACGAATGTGTACAGCAGTTCACTGGCTGTAAATAATTGATTTTATAATTTAATACCATTTCTAACTTTCATGTAAAGACAAACCTCCATTGTTGATTTACAAATGCTTATAAATATCTCTCAAGCATTCTGAAAGTTATTTCGAGATAAATCAAATATCAAACATATTTTTGAAGTTCATGACAATGTTTCAAACAGAAATAGAAAAAATTACAGACTATAACTTAGGCCAACGGATCTTATTTAAGGAAAAAAATGAATAACTCTTTAATAAATTTTGAAAAATATGTGAAAACAGTTTGGTACCCGCTTAATAAGTGTATGAAGAGACATATAAACGACTGACATTATCCTGCAAATATTCAGCAAAATATCAACAAATTAATGATCGTGGGGTTCCAAAAGACCCTAAATAAGGAACTAGGTAAAGTGTTAATTTTTAAACGCAAGAAGCAGCAATAACAACCAATAAAAAACCGAATAATTACATGTGTCTTTTTACACGAAGAAATTGGTAAAACCGCAATACGATGTGTAAATGGAGCAGATTTTGTGGCGAAAACATTTTATTACTAGTGGTAGTTATTTTAAAGAAACAATAAAATAATTTTGAGAACTCAAAAAGTATTTAGAAAACATATAATTATTTTAGTGTTTAATAAATTTCCGTTGTATTAATTTTATCTGTAAATATATTTGTAAAAAGTTTCATTAGAACAAGAAAAGCCTTTGAAATCATGTCCTTTGAAATGAGTAGGCGCAGCTCTCAACAGCGTCCGTCTGGTGTAGGTGGACAAAACGGAAATTTCACAAGTAATTATTGTGTAAATGTTATGATTTTGTAACAAATTAGAAACACATAATCATTTGGCTTTGGTCGTAAAGTCATTCATAACTTTCATAGTAAAAAGAAGTTATATAGTTTCCTTCTTTGAAAAAATTAATAAAACAAAAGAATGAAGACTAACGGTGATGGGGACCGGTTGATTCCTCAAACTCCTCTACATTAATTTCTATTATTAATTTCTGAAATGATTCATTTCTTATTATTAGTTATTTGATTCCGAATTTAATCGTCCTTTGATACATTGTAAATAGACAATGTTGAAAGTGCAAAATGATGGTCTCTTCGGATCTTGTGCAAATGAGAAGAGCTCAGGTACATCAGAAGCATCATTTCTCTTTTTCAATGCATTTTTGAGAAAAGAGATATTTCGGATACGTCAATATTGGTTTTATTAATATTTTATTAGCATACGTTTCTTCATTTATGTTTTATCAGCTTCTGCAAGCTGTTTGAAAGTTAGCGGTATATGTTCGCTTGTTTGAATTTATGTATTAGATAACATTGCGTATTTGTCAGAATTAAATTTCTGAAGAGTAGTTTTGAGGTTCAACATTATTGCAATAAAAGTCTAACAAACTTTTGGTATAACACAAATATTGATAATCCATTTGAAATATTAATCTGGGATACCGAACAAAATCAGCATCAGAATGAAAACAATAAAATTGGGAAAATAATGGGAGAAATGTAAGGAAATGGTTGTAATGTTTGGGCGGACCCTGGCGGGCACGGGCGGTCGTAGGTCGAAGTAGGCGGTCACCGGCGAATATGCGAGGTACCTGCGAACATGCAGAAAGCGCCCGATGTTGGTAGAGGCGCAAGTGGAGAGTGCATGAGGAGAGAGTTGCGTAGAGCGGGCTAGATCCGGCCAGAGCGAACTAGCCAGGGGGAGGCAATTTACTATCCCGAGCCAGCGGGGAAGGCGGGGCGGGCAGCCTCATCGACGCGGCGCAGGCGAGCGCCAGCCAGGGCGGCAGCCGATGCGTTAATTATGAAGCAGCCTCCGGAAACGACCTCCGGAAACGCGCAGCCACCGCGCGCCCGCCCGCTCGCCCGCCCGCGCGCCCAGGTGCGCAGCGCGGGCCCGGAGCGGGGCGGCGAGGAGGCGAAGCCACCGGCGCTCGGGGAGCTTCATTTGGCGAAGCGGAGTTGCACTGGATTCGCATTTAGAGGATGAACAACTTCAAGAGGCGATGATCCTATTTATGAGAGATATAAATTGTAGAGAAAGATATCGAGTGTATGAAGAAGTGGTAAATTTAAGAAATGTAACGATGGAAAAGACAGTCTAGAAATGGAAATGGTAATGGTAATGGCATAGTTACAATGTTGAACTAGAATGTCCGAAGTATCATACTGTCTTCGACAATCACATCGACTTAAAAATGACAAAAGTTACGTCTATATCAGAGAAATAAACGATTACATTAGGTATTTTATTACAATTAAATATATTGGATTAACAGAAAATTCAATAATTTTTTCGCGACCAAAAATTAATAAAATGGGAAAGATTGAACAGAAGAATGAATGAATAAAACGAATAATTGGACATTAATAGTGTCTAATGTAAATGAATTCTTTAGAGAATGATAAATGAGACAACATGCAGGACGAACTATAGCACCATAAAAATAAACTGCGTAAGGAGGACGAAGCTAGAAAGAAAGAGTAAATATACTTTAAGCCAATACCATGCTGATGAATGAAACGAACTGTGTTAGAAATTACAACAACTCAACAAATCGGAATATCAAATAGGTGAAATGTGGGTCAACTCAAAAAAAAAAGATTATGAGATAATAAATTAAAACTCCAAATGAAATATTTCAAATAAAATTCACAATTTTACTAACACAGCGTAACAATAAAAAGCAATGAACTTCACCGAAGCAGAATGAAGAACGAACTACATGACGAACATGACAATAATCAACAGGTCGTCGCGAGCGAACGTGAATACGAGGCGACCGCGCAGGGTGCGTCGGAGGCGGAGAGCGACGAGCGCTTGGGGCGGCGGGGCGGGGCGGTGGCTTTGTGATGCGTTCCCCGTACCTTCGCCTTGGCGCGACGCGGGGTCGCGCAAAGCGCGGAAGCTGTCAGCGGGGCGCACAGGCGCGTCGGCTGTTGTGCTGCGCGGCAACTCTGTGCCGGCTGGTCTGCGGGGCCTTTGGTCGCGCGACTGCGACCCGTGGATCTTCGAGCGGCCTCCAGCACCCTCAGACCCCCTTCCAGACCAGTCCCTCCTCAGACCCATTCAGACCCCTTCACCCTCAGACGCCCTTCAGACCGCCCTTCAGACCCCTTCCAGACCCCCTTCCAGACCCCGCTTCCAGACCCCTTCCAGACCCCTCCCGTTCCCAGACCCCTTCCAGACCCCTTCACAGACCCTTCCAGGACCGCCTTCAGGACCCTTCAGGACCACCTTCCAGGACCCCTTCCAGGACCCTTCCAGACCCTTCCAGGACCCTTCCAAGGACGCCTTCCAGGACCCCTTCCAGACTCCTTCCAGGACTACCCAGGACTCTCCAGGACTCCTCCAGGACTCCTCCAGGACTCCTCCAGGACTCCTCCAGGACCCCTCCAGGACCCCTCCAGGACCCCTCCAGGCTCTCCTAGGCCTCCTCTCCAGCGCCTACCCCCAAGCCCTCCGGCGCTCTCGTCAGACGAAGCGAGGCACCGACGAAAGAAAAGAGACGGCAGAAACGAGTCGACATCAAGGCGAAAACTAGACGAGATGGGTTGAAGACAAAGGTGAGAACAAGGCAAAGTAAAACGAGCACAAGACGAAAACGAGGTAAAATGAGAACGAGAAGTAAGATTACTTGAAGACCAATAGGCAAAGTAAAATGGGAACTAGACGAAAATGAGGCGAGGCAAACAAGAACGAGGCAAGGCAAGAAAAAATGAAAACTAGTCGAGTCGAACCTAGAAGAAGAAGTAAGGCGAGCACGTGGTGTTGCAACACGATTTGAGGAGAGACGACAACTATATTACCCTATTATGTTGCCTACATTGTTTTCTTATACCCTTTAACATAGCGTGAGACATAGAAAGAGAATTCGTTGTGAAAACATTCTTCTGTGGCTTCCGATCTTCGGTGTCTTGAAACTTACCAGTAATACTTTAATTACTTTACCTATTCTAACTGAAACGTTGAAATTTAGTAAACAAAAAATGCTACTGAGAGTTTCTCTGACATTTGGGCCTCTTTCGTCTAGTATAAATTGGAAATATTCTCGGGGATATGAAACTCATGAATTTGACGTTTTTAGCATTTGTGTAAGTTGAGTCAGGGCAAATTCAAAAGATCAAGAAGAAAAAGTGTAGGTTAGTTGTAGAAAATATTCTTAATACTACTCGGAAAGATTCTAGGCCTCATAGTATGATATTTTCTAACGAGAAAAATAGTTTCACTGAAATGCGCAAGAGAAAGGTGATACAAATTCACAGCGGTAATGATACTAAAGCACATGGAGTTCTGGCAAGTCAAATACTGTACAATTTATTTTATTACATTCTTAAGAAAAACATTAATGAAGTTTCATTCACATACGAAATCGTTCAAAACTTTTACACTTGTTTGTAAAGCTTAACAACAATTTATGCAATCTATCTAGATCATTTAGTATCGTTTTGATCATTTAACTTATATCTTAGTAATCATTTACATCCTTCCAAAAATACGGCGCCCGCAGCGTTACTTGGCGGACTGGCGGCCGGACAAATCTGTGGAGCGTGAAAAATTAACCAGCCGTGGGCGAGGGTGCGGTCACGCAAGGGGCACCCGTGCCCCACCGCCGCACGGGGAGCTGCCTCATTCATGAGGCCGTCTCCGCCAGCGCAGGGACAAGCGACTGCACCATCGATTCACCCGACGGCCGGCCCTTTGTTGCCATAAATAATGGGCACAGCACGGCGTCGCGACGGCGCCGCCAGTGGAAGAGGATGCAGGGAAGTCGGGATCTGAGTAAATTGGTGACGGAATGACTGAGGGGGCCGACCGGGCGCCGACCGGTCGCCGACCGGTCGCCGACCGGGGAGTTGACCGGGGGCCGACCGCTGGCGACCGGGAGACAGAAGGTCGACCGACGAAAGGGCGACGGGAGCCTTTGAGGGCCGTCTGTGGTCGTCAGTGTCATATGGAGGCCACGGGAGGGAGATGCGAGCGCACGGAGCCCACGGACGGGAGCACAGGATGTAGTGACTTGGTTCATGGGGGCGTTGCGGGGAAGGCAAAGGCAACCGGGAAGGGGGAGGATCCCCTTTTGTCCCCACCTTCTCGGCGCAGGCGTTAAAGATGCAGCTCATCCGGTGATCGCCTTTAAATGCTCTTTCCGCCTCTCTACAGCACTTATTCTTTCTTTTTCCCCCACGTAGAGCAACTCAATACCTAGCGATCGAAGTCTGCCTGGGGAGAAAACCCGGGGTTAAAAACTGGGACTTTTACTGAGGGATACTGAGGAATCACTCGTCGTACAAACAATCTCTTAACAAAGAAAATTGAATCGTTTTATTAATTTCCGTTTCGTTATATTTTGTTAGACTTGCAAAATCCAAAAATAATTCTCTTGAATTATTTCCTAATAACACCACATTACAAATAAAAAACTTCAATATAAGCGATATAATCAATATTTACTACAAGATTAATTGCATACAGTGGTTATTATTCGTATCCCAAAAAAGCTAGAAACCAAAACATCTTTTGCAAATCAATAACTACACAAACTTGCCATGACCGTACAGAAGTTTTGTATTGAGATCCTTTATCAGCCGATACTTTTTGAAATTTCAAGAAAATGTGAAGCAAAAATTTTCAAAAGTTCCTCTAATTTTTAGATAAAAAATAATATTAATTGCAAGGGCTGCAAATGGTGCGAGGGCGGCTCCGCGGTTTGTACACCGATTCATCTGTGTCAACGTCCATTACTCTCCTGTATTTCTCTTGCGTGTGTGAAATACGACCAGAGTGTAACATGTACCTATCGCTCTTAATGCGAATGATTCACGGATATTGTGAAATCAAATAAACAAATTACTGATCCACAAAGGTCCAACTGCAATAATACAATTCACGACTACACGCGTTTCTGCAAACTACCATACATTAAGAGCACTCGTTATTGAATTGCTATCTTTCCGACGGCGGTATCTATTACAATCATCTTTACATACACAAACAGAATGTTAGGAAAATAGAATGTCAATTGTTGAATTACAAAACTTAATCTTTCTTACCGTTTAGTGCAACTTCACCTAGGGTTTCATGGAAAATAATCAACCTCATGAAAACTATAATAAATTATAATAATCTTGAAAGAGATCTGAGAATTCTATGGCATTATTATTAAATTATCAATAGGTTTTCATTATAATATTTGAACATTATTTCCTGGTCATCCTATGTTACAATTCCTTAAAGAAATAATTAATTTATTCTCATATTATTGAAACATTTATATAGCTTTTTGAAACCAAAACTATCATCTCTAGCAAATATTAGACCTTGTACGGTCAATTTACTAGAAGATAAGACAGTATACGCTCGTTGATTTTCAATATTCTCAGTCAATATCTGTCTTTTCGTTTCCAAGCACCATCCGGCAAATAAGTATATCCATTACGATATAACAGATGGAAACTACGAATAATTCGGGCAATATCTTTGTATTACGTGAGAATTCGACTATTTTATCATACAAACTTGTTAAGTATTGCATAGTACAAATAAATGAAAAAAAATTCAAAATTTGTTCATGGTCCGTGACCTGTATTTTAAGGCACACCTCCCGTATTCGCCCGGTATAGACTGAAGAAATCACAGATTCAACCGATCAGCTGGCTGCTAGAATCCTCTTCCATATAGTGATTGATTTACACCCAGCTCTTTTACTAGTATCGACAATCCGGCCTAGATGTATTCTCCAAACAGTGATTGAATTCCACCTAGCCATCTATCCAGTGTCGAAAATCTTGCCACCGTCGGACTTCTAAACCTAAAGACCGCCTGGTCAGATGCCCTACAGTGACATCAGCCGTCGATGCGCTAAGCCAGCTTCTCCCAGTCCGTACGCTCTACTATCCAACAACGATGCATCACGACTATTGTTGCGCCGACGATTGCAGTGCGCTTGCCCAAAAATACTCCGGGTGGGTCCAGCGGCGGCGCGCGTATGGGCGGGGGCGCCGATGGAGACTCGATGACTCAGACGCAGCGCGGGACGGGGGTGGCGACGGCGAGGAGGAGGGGGAAATGAAGGGGGAGGGGCGGGGCAGACTCGGCGGAGAAACGCGAGACGACCCGCCGCGCGAAGCCCTGCAAGGGGCGGGGAAAGGAACGGGGCGAGGCGAAGCGCTTGCACGTGGGCGACGATGCGGAGGAACGAGCGGAGCAGAGGACTGGAGAAACGTTGGAAAGAAAGAGCGAGACTCGCCGGGGCGGGGCAAGGATGGGGAAAATGTGCTGTATCAAATTGCTTAATAAAGGAGTAGAATTTACAGCAGTAGAATTACCCGAGGATGAACACATAATGAGAGCTATTTCAAATTCCTTACAAGATTAAATAATTTGTAAATAAATGCTTTATAAATAATTGCTAGAATTAAACCTACAATATCAAATTAGAATTTGTTGTAGAAACTATTCCATAGTTTTGAAGGTACTATACTCTAAGTTTTCAAAGTAACTGACAACATACAAACCCTCTAAAAATGTATTTAGCCTGAATCCTAATTTCTTAAGAATTGCTCATTGTAAAAATGATTTCAACCTCTATTTTGACCTGACTTCTTTGATGCTAATTTCTTAAACTATTGAGAAGAGAATCCTCGTCCTTACATTGATAGGTTAAATATACACATTAATTAAGAACAATAGTTTATAATAATATTTCTAATTTCGTTTGTAATACAAACACGGAGCTTCTATTTCGCAGGAAGTTGCTAGAATCGCTTTCAAGAATCACAAGCCACTCGGAGGCAAATGAAACTTTTCTAATATTAGGCGTCCGCAAGTACTTTAACTATTCTGCAGTATCATTAAATAGCTTTTACGACTAAGTTATTCAATGGAAATTCTTCAGCAAAATACGATCTTTAATTGGTTGAAGGGAACTCCTAGGCGTTTTGTTATCGTATATAATTCCCTTCGTCAAACACCGCAGCTGATGTTCCACTGACCACTCCCGATCATTCTCACGGATGACAACTTTAGACACATTGAATTTACCGACAAGAGGGTGCAGCTTCTAGCCATTGTCCACAGGAATTTTCTGTTTCTTCATCTTTCTGTTATGTTTGTTTTTCAAGGGAAATTCTTCAGGAGGAGAAGTTTCTTATCTTCCTTTGCTTTGACAGATTATTGAAGGGCTCTCATTGGCGTTTTAGAATCGTATATGATTTCCTTTGTAAAAGATACACGTAGCTTCTTTGCCCCTGCCCACCCTCGATTATTCTAACGAATGACAAGCTTTGAAAGCACATGGAGCTCGTCTGACAAGTGGACGCGGCTGCTTGCATTACCCCTAGTTTGCAGATATCTTCTGTGTATTGAGATTAGATTTATGACTGTTTTTTCTATGGAAACTATTCAGAAGGATAGACCTTCCTTGACTTTGGCAGATACATTAGAATGCACTTCTAGGCGCATTACAATCTTATCTAATTTGCTTCGTGACGGAAAAGCAAATAGGTAACTTCTTTGCAAATGAACGCTTCCGATCGCATTCACGGGCCACCTGCCTTGGATGTAGATGGACTTCCGACAACAATCGTTCGCAAGTACTAACATTATCCAAAGTCTGGAGATATCCGCTGTTTCTTGAACCTACTTTGATGTATGATTTTCCAGTGTAAACTCCTGAGAAGAAGGGGCTTCTTTCTTCCTTCTCTTTAGGAGAGAACTTCAAATGCACCCCTAGGTATATTACAATAATTCCTAATTTCCTTCGCGACAGAAACGCAAACGGGTAACTTCTTTGCCACTGACCACCCCCGATCGTCTTCGCAGGTCACACGCCTCGGAGGTAGATGGAGCTTTTCCGACAACAAGCGGTCGCAGGTAGCTGCAAGCTCGGGCATTTCCATACTACCGGGCGACGGCGCCCGTAACCCCGCGCTGTAAAATGCATGAGGATCTCCACGCAGTCCTCCCCCCTCCGATCCCGTTCCCGTCCTCGTCCTCGTCCTCGTCCTCAACGACGGCAGGGAAGCGCCGGCGGCAGCACGAAACTTCTCAGAGGATTTCCAGGAAAGGAGATTCATTAAGGGCAAAAGGAGCGATAATAACCCAAGAAGAGGCTCTGAGCTGCAAATAATATCTGACGCGAGGACATCCTTCGTAACTTCAGCAAGCTATGCAGTTTATTCAGAGCTTCTCTAGAAATTCTTAAATGAACTTATAACGAGTAATGAAAACTCTGTTTTTTAAAAAGAAATGAGGTTGTCACCTCCGTTAGTGGGATCACGCCTTTGCTTTATTGTCGAGATGTCACAAGATAAACCATCATTTTCAGTGTTTACATGAAATATTTACAGACACAATCTTCACATTGCCTATTAATTTTACTAATTTTTTAAACGCATTTTTCCATTACATGAATTCTTGAGAAACGTTGCTCTGAAATAGTGACAAATGCATTGAGATCAATTTCCTTAAAATTACTCGTATGCTTACTGTGAATTACCGTTTCAGTTAGAGCTATAATTGTATTCATTATCAAAATTTGTTTTACAACATACTGAAATGCTATTTCATGCTAACAACTCACGTAGTTAATTGCCATGTAATTTAAATAAATAACTTCAGTTTTTTAATATCCTTAAATCTACTATCCACACTAGTAGATATTGCTTTGGATATGATTATTCATTATATGCTTAGTGTGCGACTGACATTGGTATGGAGTATTGGAAACTGCATTGCTTAGTTTGTGGATATTCGTACAGTCACAACGAAAAATATTGGAATCTTCATTCCTGAAGAAACACAATTATTCGTAATAGATTCATTGAATTGGTTATGCGGCGAGTTGTTGTTGGCATTTAAAATGAAATAATTCAAGAATTCGGCATTGTCACCAACATTGGCAATTGGCAACAATATTGTTGGCATTGAAAACCCTTGAATTATTTCATAAGATGATTAGTAATACAATACGTGTTGGGGACTGTAACTGCTCTATCCACTGCACCCACGTGTTGCCTTGATTCATAGACTAACATTACGCAGCAAGGCGTGTAAGTGGTCTCGCAGGAGGTGTATACGTCCTATGCAGCAGGGCCTAAGTGGCTTAGAGCAGACTGAGCGCTTGAAGCGGGAAGGGGCTGGGGCTGGGGCTGGGGCCGGGCTGCTTCGGCAGCGTCGTATCCCTCGTCCCGCAGGATCAGCCACTAGTGCCCGCCCCCGCCTCCAGCCCCTATTCAACGCCGAGACGGCGATGACGCACCTGGACGCCAGCCAATCGCCGCCTGCCGCTAGAGCGCGCTCCTAAGACTGGCATGGAACGGCGTGGAAGGGCAGGGTGAGGAAGGAGTGTGGAAGGGCAGGGTGTGGAAGTGTGGGCTGTGAAAGGGCGAGGAGTGGAAGGGCGGGGTGCAGAAGGGCGGGGTGCAGAAGGGCGGGGGCAGAAGGGCGTGGAGGGGAATGATGTAGAGTGGAACGACATGGAAGAGCGGGATGTGGAGAGGTAGGGCGAGGATTGGAGGGTGGAGATTTGTCCGAATTCCACGTGGGATATTGCCAGTAATCAATCGTCACTCCGAACACGTTCAGCTCCATAGAACAACGTAAACATTAAAATTTGTGAACAAGTTTATTTGAATTATTATAATATTTATTCTGTGGCTTTTGGTATGTATTAACTTACGATAATGTTATTCGATTTATTGCAGTTTCCGCTGTTATTGCACATTTACGTGACCATGCAAATTGTTTTCCCAGTTTTTATAACTTTATATCACATGATTTTATCTCTTTATTTTCAAACGCGGGTTTCGTGATCTCTAGTAATCTTCTCAACTATAGCCCTTTCGTAATGCGAAAGCACGTGAAATAAAAATAAATCGTAACATAGCATTGAGACAATCACAATTTCAATTTTAAACATATTTTAGAGATTTACAAATGTTAAAAAAATAAATTGAATGTTTGCTCTAAATGACATCTTGAACGGAATAGTTTTACTGCTGTACGATAAGAATGACAATTACATCATTCATCCGGAGTGCCAAAATCTTACAGGGGTATTTGATACTTCCCATCATGAATGAATATGCAGAGAGAGAGAGAGAGAGAGAGAGAGAGAGAGAGAGAGAGAGAGACTGCGAAGTTACCATCGCTGTTCCACGTTACATCTACACTCCATCACCAACCACCAACAAACACTCGCAAACACACCAGTTTGCTACATTTCGAATCTCACCATCAACGGTCACCCGGCCGTGAAGCAAGTAACTGTAAGTGGCCAAGACGAACCGCAGGTAGAATGGTCAGTTAGAAACTCCCCCGCTCGGGACCGTATTCCGAACTGGGCGCATCCTCACTGAATGCCTGCTGCTGCTGCTGCCGCCGCCGCCGCCGCCGCCGCCGCCGCCGCCGCCGCCCCCACCGCCGCGCTGGATTATCTGGCGCGCGAGTTGATAATCCCGCAAGTTAGTGGTCACTCTACGAGAGCTTCGCCCCGGTCACAAAGGACGGCCAGCCTTTATGACCAAATCAAGGGAATCACCCCAAAACCTGCTTATTTCTCTGAGTGAAATTAAAATTATCGTCATTTGGCCTCTTCAGAATAAGTAATGAATGGCGTTGAAATCCGTAAATTTGTTTATAACTAGGGGGCGGACCCATAATATCGCAAACAATTATCAATAAAATGCTCTTAAAATGTTTTAAAAATGCAGAAAAAATAAATATAGGGAAAAGAAACTGATCAAAGCCAGTTCACATTAACAACTCGAGCTGTTGGATATGTTATTGATGTCAAAGCTTCTTCCTTAAGCTAACTTAGCTAGAAAACTTTTGATTTTGGGTTATCTTTACCAAGAAATCTCTGCACTAATTTCTGGCAAAATCGTCGGAACCGACAATGGTGCTGATATTAATCACAGGAACCTTACAATACACACTTACACTGACTGATATTACAATTTCTGAGCAAAAAAAATCTAGTAGGCTACTTAAGAAGTCTGTGGAGAACATTAGTTGAATCGCGTAGATATTATTTGAAGCGGGTATCGTTAAAATAATAAAATCTATGAAATGAGCGAAAAGTGCTTTAAAAATGCCTAATTAGTCAAAATCGAAGAAAAATGCAAAAAAATGTGATTACTGTTGTATAAAAATGAGTCATTTTCTTTTCTCATAATGTAAAATTAATGTCTACACTAAAGGGCATTGTTCGAAAGTGAAAAGAAAAAAATATTTCGTTAAAATTCCGATTTTATAACCATGTTCGTAAAATGTGTCATCGGTCATTATAGGTTCAATACTTTTTGTTATATCACCTTCTATAATAATAAAATAAAATAAAGGAGTCATTTAATGTGATTACTTGTCTTTAACTTTTGCTATTTTTTTCAATAGTTGTGAATGAGCGGTTGACTATTAAATTCCTGCAGGTCGTGTAGTAGCGTTTCGCTACTCTGGTTGCGTCATGTTGATGTAACAAAAATTATTAACTGAATCATAGTAAATGTGAATTTATTTTTAAAATGTCATGTATTTGGGCACCCAAGTACTACTACATTAATGCGCTTCCATTTCGACATTACCTAGAGCAGTGTTCGATTTTCGATAGATGAATTTCCAGTATTCGAAATGCTTCAGAACAGTCCTATCTCTATTAAATGATGAAGTGAATTTGGTTAGCACACCAAGTTATTCGGTGTTGCGGGAAGAAATATTTTTCACAAATATTCAGAGTTATACTATAATTTTCATCATGTTTCTGGACAAAATTTGTATTTTGTATAATTTTCTCGAAAATAGTAAATAATTAGTTCTCGTAGATAATTTGTTTTAAATTGTCGATCTCACTAGACCACCAAAACTGATTCGTGTCTTGTGGTAGTCTACTTCCTTTCACGCTCAATTAATTCTGTATTGTCCCTAACTTCGCTTACTGCTAGAGATAAAATACAATGCGATAACACAACAACATACACTTGTATTCCGAAAAGGTGCTAAACTATTTCCATTTCGTCTGCCCAACTGATTAAGCAATGAGGAAAGCCACAGCTTGAGCACGAAGAAGGGACGCTCATTGGAGCGAAACCCATCCTCCTGCTGACCCACATTCCAAACTCCCTCCCCCTCCATCTTGCGCTCTCGTGCCGCCTTCCCTCGGCCCCCGCCGGCGCTATCGGCACTCTCCAGGCGGCGGCGGCGGCAGCGGCGCTCGAGACCAGTGCAGCAATCGCCAGTTGGTGTTGAAAACGTTTCGCCCCTCCTGCTTCGGCTCACCAATGGTCCTTCCCCGCCGCCCGCGCATCTCTCCCGCTCCACTAGCACTCCTCCCTCGCCGTCCGCAGTCGCGCTTCCTGCACGACCCGAGAAAAGCCACCCCCTCCGCAGTCTTTCCTGTTCACGCTCGTCCCCTGTCCCGACTTCTAACTTAACAACGTATACACTCCTGTTTTGCTTTGCGTCATCTCTTCTCGAACTCCCGTCACTTCCTTACTCCTATTCACGTCGCACAATCCTTCTCAACCTATCATCTCTTTACCGCTCCG
>BOPP01000061.1:5291363-5331812 GCA_017312745.1 Gryllus bimaculatus
TAATGTACGAGATAAGCACTCCAAATATTTGCACGCACATGTGAAAAGATGGACAATAACCGGCGTGCGGTATTACGCTGGTGCAAATTCAGAAAAAAGGGCATGCGAATGTCCTCGACTCGGAGGTTAATTGACATATTAAATCTTTAGTGATTCTCTCTCTTATAGACATTTTATATTATTTATATATTAGTTTAACATAAAACATAGTATAAAATGTAATATTTTATATCAAACATTTTATATAATTTAATATTATTTAAAACATATATTATTAGAGGATTGGTAACTAGCTATTTCCTCAGTTTGAAGTTTGTACAAGCAGTTTGATTTTTGTATAAAATTCAAGGCATTTGGGTGTTGTTAAGTCTACATTATAAATTGAATTTTGAGTATTTTTTGCTTGTCGTCCTATTCTTTGAGGGTTTTTTATGTTTAATAATCAGTAAATAAGTACCACCAAATATAATAAGATATATCACTTTCAATACTACGTTTATTATCAAGATTTCCGTTTACACATTCAGGTCGCAGCCCGTAGAATCAGTTGACGCCGACAGCTCGCCGTAAATTACGTCCGCAGAATCTACGGGCGCGCGACTCATAATGCACAGTTGCTTATATCATGCCATTTTTCTATTTGCCGACTATTCATGGAGGTCTGTACATTAATAAAGTACCCGAACTCCCGCTAGATTTCGTTTGCTGCTATTTAAGTAGTATTATAAAGCTTTGTAATATACTAATGTACATGCACACTGCAGTGACGCATATGGAATGTTCCTCAAATGTACCATATCAAAGCCAATTACTGTTAATAAAAAGTAATATTTCTTCATTATTGCAAAAGGCTCTAATGTAATGTCATGTTTAATGTTATAATAATAACAGAATTTGTAAGAATGTAATTAAAACAAACATATTGAACTTTTTTTAACCCAACTTCTTTTGTTGTTTATATTAATAATATTCTGAACTATTTATGTAAACATTAAAATTAGAACTACATATAAATTTATAAAATTATTTATTTAAAATAACAAATAATATTGCTTCTGTTTATTAGTTTATAAAACATGACCCTCCACATATACACCAAAACCTTAATACCTATGGTGGACAAAAGTTGGGCTGAAGCTTCTACCTTAATGCGTTGATAATTATTCCGAATGAAATCCCCTTTTCGCCCACTGAGCCCCAACTCAGCAGCCCGCGAAGGGATGGAAGGGGAAAGGGAGGGGTGGTGCTTTGGACGGAAGAGGCGGGGTGTCGGAGGGGAAATGGTCGGCGTAGGACAAACACGGACAACGAACTGCGAGGGAAGAAGAGAACCGAGGCGCGCGGAAGCACCAGGTGGAAGAAATCAGCAGTTGGAAGCCTAAAAAGAGTAGTAGAGAACAGAAATTGAAAGAGGAAATGAGTTAATGAGCTGTCAAATATCTGACTGCTTGGAAGCAGAGTCAGGGATATAGTAGAGGAGAAACGTTAACTACTCTGCCTCATACAAATACTGGTTCAAATTTCCCCCAATGAAGAATATCCGTGAGTTCGTGTGACTGATTATTTGCGTACGTGCAGGTGAATCTTATAATAGCTATGAGGCGTAAAAAGGTTTATCAGAACCCATTATTGCTGGTACTACATTGTATGTCATCAGATAAAAGCCATCGATAATTGGAGTTCATCCAACACCGAGAGAGCAAACGGGATTTCCCTGGACATATTTGAAAGCAGTTAGAGAACTCAATTAGCCAACGAGCTAATATTATTACGTGAAATTTAGTATCTATAAGGTTCCATTTTTTTGCGCTTTAAAAATAATATTCCTGGTATTACTCGAACCAGGGAAACAAGTCGATTTTGACCTAATACACCATTATACGAATATTGCAAGTTACCCAGTACTTTCACAGCAACGCGCGGTGAGGTCACAGGAGCCTGTTGCTAGAATTCTTTTTATTTCTAGATGTGAATTCCATGAGCAACAACTTTCCACTGAGCGCTTTCGACAGTATTTTCTCCCCCAGAAAACGTCGTGGGAGAAGGAGGGTAGGGCGTCAGAATCGTAAAAGTTCAGTGGCAGATATTTTTAGAGGTGAACTGAGTACGTGCCACCCCAACAACGTCTCTCAGAAAGAAATTGAGCGAGTTAGGTAAATGTCACATAAATAGAAATGTTAGGACGTCTTCAGCTAAGTATTTTTTTAAACATTTTTATTTAGAAACGTCAACTTATGTGGTAAGATGCTTGTAAATAGTGTCTCAGAATTAATGTTACGAACATCTAGAGCACGTAGGGAGGTCAAAAATTATCAGTTTTTGATAATAAATTACAGGGAAACTTCATATCAGTAAGTTGTATGCATTTATGCAGTTAATATTTTACTTTGAATCGTAGTCAACCTTGCATGCTCCTGCAGGTGCAAGAAATCTCCATGTCTTTGTCAGAACGTGACCTGCCAAATATACATTCGTAAAGTGTTCCCAGAGAAATAACACATGTGTAACTCCTTTGTATAATGATTCTCGCTACATTTTCATTGGCAACAGGCAATTCTCCACCCCTCTACATCCCCTAGAAGTTTATAATATGCAGGATGTCTTGGAATGAATACGTGCATCCAAAGACAAAGCAAGAAATTATGATGATACCGTGGCAAGATGATTTCGAAGGGAGATTATATTTATTTCATTTATATTTAAATAAATACCACCAGGGTCTGCACTTCTTATGGACAGCCACTGTACTAGGACTAAGATAGGCAAACGCTTTCATTACAATTATAACACGGCATGAGAGGATTGCAATGCTGTAATATCTACATTGAAAATTAAGGAATCGCAAAGAGACCCCTGTATCAGTAACTGGCAATGAGCACTTTCTTAGACGTTGGTGGAAAGACTATTGCATAGCGTTGATTTAGAGAATTTAAATACGTGATCTCGCAGAGACCTTGAGAGCTCGTTTCTAAACTATGATGCTGGCAAGGAGCCACCGTGAGAAAGAGACAAAGGCCAAGAATATTATGAACTGATTGAATTTTGCAGGCAATGGAAGAAACTGACATAAATTAAAATCACTGCAGTGGAAGAAAGATCAGAAATAATAACCGTTTATTACATTTTATTTAATAAGTAAGTATTACAAGCAAATTAGCTTACTTGATCCTATGTGGCTAGGCCGAAGGCCTTTAAGCCATTACGGAAGGAAGCATTGATGTGTAATGGGGAAGCAACACGATTATCGGGTAGAACTCATGAAATCTAAGAAATTTGGGGGCCCGCAGATGTATCCGTGGCTTCAGGGTGATGCCCGCTTTTCCTTGCAATGCTATGTTGCTATGTGACGACGAGAAAGTTCACATCTCAGGTTGAGAAGACCATAGACACGGCGTAGGGATGGCTATGTGATAACCACACGCACCCCTTAACCGATGGTCCCAAATCCGGGACGCCGCTTGTATGCCTTAGCTCGTAAAGAGCTGTTGTGTCAAAGTACATACATGATATAAAATTTATAATTCATATGCAAGTTAATTTGCACCTTGACGTTAATGTATTTTTTATTATCTAGTCGTGAACTTTCCTTCCTTCATTTAATCGGGACTATCACGTTTGAAAAAATGTATTTATCTCATCTGACCATCTTTGTATGGTGTCTACATGTGCATTCTGGGTAGTTATAATGGTTGATTATTGGGACCGATGTAGAACACGGCTAGAAACAGTTTGGTAAACAATACGGTGGGTAGAAATTTTGTTTCAACAAAGAAACATAAATATCAATAACTTTATTTTTATTCTACTTCTTATCCTTTCTATTTATTTTCCTTCTCCATCTCTCTTCTTCTTATTGCCTTTATGTCCTCTTTCCTTTCCTTTTCCCCTTCCTCTCTTCTTTCTTCTCCTTCTCAACTTTTTCTTTATTCCCTCATATTCTTTATTATTATTATTATTATTATTATTATTATTATTATTATTATTATCCTTTTCTTTTTATCATCTTGCTTTTCTTTTCTTCTCGCACTGAACCGCTTGTGAATAAACAACTAACTTGCTCATAACTACTGTCTTCATATTACATTTTTTGCTACAAACAATTTTTCCACTTTTGGAATAAATGTCATTTTAATGATTTATATAGTCTTGCATTAATCAAATACAGACTCAAGCAATATACAGGAACTCACATCTATAGTTTAAATATGACTCTTCCAAGTTTACCAAAACGTTAACAATAACTGAACGAGGTGATAAACCATCACAAGCATTTAAATAGTGTCCCGAATACATTGAAAACGAGCGGACATTTGAATGCCATGTAGTCGTTAAAGAAAAAAAAACGTTACAGTATTATCTCGGTAACCAATATGTTTCAAAGAACTATATATAAAAATTGAAAAAAATATTAAAAGTCACGCGAAATCGGAAAAGTAAATAAAAGTAAAGAGAGAAATCGAGACCGCAAAATGGTCTAAATTACTGCTTTCGTGGTTCTTGTGATTATTCAGGTGGCCGTTTCAGCATGTTTTACTGTATCACAGTTGTTTCCTTGACCCGCTTTTCCTCCTCCTTACGCACACACATTTACATTTACATTTACATTTACATACACAGAGGAACTATTTTACCACATATATCGGAGAACTATTCGGGAGCATCGATCTTGTCCAGGTACGGGGTGGCCTGCTAGACGAGATACCTGGAGGGGAGAATTCAGCCCAAGCAGCCGTGTATTTGTCGCCGGATTTCACGTTATATTGGGTGAGGAACAGTGACACTTCCCGGATATATACTTTACATTGACAGAACTAATGATCACAGTAATTGCAGCGCAACGGTAATTAGACTTAGCAATCATTCAATAAATCAATTAAATCAATCACACGACATCCAGCAAATCTGATATCAAAAGTAGGCTTCTGTCGGGACTCAAATAGAGGACCTGGTCCATTGAGTTTCTGTTGTTATCTCTCAATTACGTATGCTTTCGCAGCCAATCAGTTTTACTTGCAAAGTGTTTATAAAAAGCATCAGTTTATGCATCAGCACTAATAATCTTCGAACGTTTTAGAACGCTGGATGCACTCAGTTTTGTGTGATAACAGATTTGTTTTCCACTGAAAGTGCTTAATTCTCTTACACAAACCTTCATGAGAAACGTTGTTGAAAATGTATTGGAAAGCAGTACAATAAGACGAGACAGCTCCACTTTCATGGGAACGTGGTCGACCCTCTGAGGGTAGAATTTCGCGAAATGCGTCGGTCGAGAGGTTGCGAAGGGAAAAGAGCGTGGAAAAGGGAGGCGAGGCCAAAGGCGGGGTAAGTGGCGAGAGCGATGTAGTTGGGGTGGGGGGTGGAAGGCATCGGGCGCGTAGAAGTCGTATCTGCAATGTGACATTTCGCGGGCGGATAACAATCTAATAACGACGGCCGCAACCGGGGCGCAGAAACGAAGAAGCACACAGAAAAACATACGCAATCTCAATTTTCCCCCTCAGACTTTCAGAGAAACGTCTGCTTCTGAAAGTCTTCTCAGAAGGCAGACAGAGAGGAAAAGCCTGAAAAGGAGACGAAAATGCGAAAACAGGCGCCCTTCGAAAGGTCATGGAGACGCGTTGCTCGATGATTTATTGATGTTCGAAACCCTTGCGGTGCTATTGCCTTGTCTTTCAAGATAAATATATTTTTTGTGGAAACAAAATGTTCGTCTGTAATAAAACAGTTCTCTCATGCACTCCATATCTGTACCGAGCTGAAAACATCTTATTTGGGGGATTTTGATTTCTAACAACTAACTACTGTTCAATAACACTCCAGAAAAACAATAACTAGTATTGGTAATCTTATTTCCTTATGCTTCTGTTGCTAAAATTTAACATGGGTGTGAAAATTACTACAAGATACTAAGGTGATTATTACTGAATTGTAATTTCTTTGATTTCCAACTTTTTTGACTGGTAAAGAAAAGAAATTCATTTTATAGCGAACAAATAATATACCTACGTAAATTTGAAATCGTTTGCTTAAAAATAACCAAATATTAATTTATATTTTGGTACAATTTACATATGTACAGTAACATTATGTATAAAATAAATGAATATAAATAAAACAGCTACATTCAATGGGGAATGAAAGGATTTATTTACTATTTTCAGTAATATTTTCATTGACTTAATTGCATTGCAGTCGAATTTAGGATTCTCGACAAGCGCGATATAGTCTGGTAGATAATATAAACTTAAACGGCTCAAGATTATTGAGGAGGTATCTTAGTCCAGTTAACTGCCAATGCGACACTGCGGTACAATACAATAATCCCAAGTTCGCGGGAGGGGATTTGACAATGGCGAAGGCAAGTTGTTACGAGAACAGCACGGAAACCGATACGGCTGTATACATTGATTCTAGTATAGTTAAGTATTAATGCCTTACTGTCATGACTTCGATCGCAATACAAACGCCCTGAAAATCTGTATTCCTCTTTTTTCTATTGAAGAGATTGTAAACATCCCAAACTAGGAACCACTGTAATGCATGCAGAAGTGCCTGTATGTTTTCCTTGGCAAAGGTACACGACGGCAGTCGTTTTAAAATAGTGGTGAAACCGACACTATTGTAATATTTAGTTTTATCCAGTGTGCTGTGCACAACACTATTTAAGATGACGAGTCAACAGCAGTAAAAAGTAACGTCTAGGAAATAAATTTAACGTTTCTAATTTGCGAAATATTCACTCAACTCTTTGATGATAATTTCAAAAAAGGTCGTTCAATGAGGCTATCATTTGGTTCTCGTTGTACGAGATATCACGATATAAAAACATCAAAGCAAGAAATAATTGCACGTCTGTTTGTTTTGCTATTGGCGTTTCCGATCACGTGACCAACAAATCGAGCAGTATAAAAAGTGAAATAGGATATCGTTCTCTAGGTATGTGTGACGCACCAGTGAATACAAATAGATTGACTATCCATAAAATACTCTGTAGGATGCGATTATCAAAAAGCAATTAATGATATACGTAATGAGCTAATAAAACAATATGAATATAGGCTAGTCAGTACAAGTAGCACCAGCACCACAAATATCTCAGTAACATGCAGAATGAAAACAAGATGATCCGCACGTTGATTATACTAATATATACTGGTAGGATAGAATAGGGTTTGGCTTTCGTGAGAGTAATTTCCGGGAAAGTTGCGTCTTCTTCGACGCATTGTTTACGTCGAACCAAATACTGATTTATTCTTCACAAGAAGTACTTAGTCGCAGAATGTCTATCTAAAATGTTATAAAATGTATGATATCTGATTCATCAGAATATTTCAAGCCCGCTTCAGGTCCTCCAGTAAAATGACTTAAAGAAACAAAAAATATTTTTCTCCACGCACTTCGAGAGCAAGAACAATGAAATGCCTTATTAATTATAACTGCTAATGATTGTCTTAATATTTTAGAATGAGAATTAGCTTTCAATAAATGATAGGTTCTGGGTTATTTCAACGTTGTTAGTCCTGGGTTATTTTAATGAAATCTGGGTTAATTGAACGGTACTTTATTTCAAAGTTATTTGAGTATCTGTCACATATTTTTAACTTTAATGCTCCTATTAAAGCACAATTATTGTAATGTCTTTTGGATTCCCATTTGGTATTTTAATTCAATAATGATAATTTTTACGATTTAAGTTTCAAACAATTGAAATGTTATGTTATTCTAGTTTCTGCTTGACTGTTGTCACAACTGGGCCAAGAAAGTTCAAGCTACCTACATTCCACATTAAATTGACTATTTAATGTGAATATTTTAAGGTATTTAATTGCCTATAATACTATTGGAAACCAATTCTCATTCTAAAATAAAATGCCTACTTCGGATGAGTCGTGGACCAGCACCTTCCTTCATTGCTTGCAGTAGATGCATCCCTGGAATTTTCTGTGTTGGAACAAATGTTTAAGATGGGCCCCTTTGGTGTAAAGTCTTGAATAAGTACAGCTTCAGGATCCAGATATGCACATTTTCAATTCAAAATTTTGATTATTTATTACCAGTTGACATTACTTCGGCTTTACAAGCTGTCATAATGTTTGTTGTTGTTTTCTTACACACTTCTAGGGCATATACAGGGAACAAAAATAATTACTTTTTTGCCAATGAACATATGGAGGGAAATTTACATTTGAGTATGAAAGTTATCGAAGTGACGGCCATGGGGCTTGAGGCCTGTGTTGTTACGACAATGAACGTTTTTACGCAGTCGAAGAAAAACAATAAGAGCAAAATACTTTGAATTGTTACTGCCAGTAGGTTGCTCGTCTCTTTACGAGTGTTCGTTCACCTGATAAAAATGCACAATGAATTGTTCACAATTTCGGAACGTCATGTCATATGGTCAATGATTAATCAGATGTAACGGTAATGTCACATACTCGATCTCTATTCGTGGCTAGAACGATGAATCCAAGGGCTTAGAGAGGCAGGGTTGACAACTTTACTCGATAAATAGGGGACCGCGGCCCGCATGAGCCGAGCGGGGCACACCTGGGAAAAGATGTCTGCCTCATACGGAGATAAGTTCATTGATTGATAAGTTGGTTGGCTGGTTGATTCACGGTATCGGGCACGTAAACTGCTGTGGTCATTTGCTTATGTTACTGTATAAAATGTTTTATCCCTAAAGGAGGCGGTGTTCCTTCCCCACTAGATGATGAAATTCGGCGACGGATTTTACGTCGGCTAGCTGGAAATTTTCCCTTCAATATGTCTCCCCAGGGAACACCGTTCTCGCGATGGCAACCTCTAAATATCCGACTAAGGGGAGAGAATAGAAAACGACAAGAATGGGGAAAGATCGAGCGCGGTCTTTAAGTTCGTTAAGGTACTGCTCCGAAATTCTTCCGGTATTCAACGGGGAAAGGTCGAAAAACTGTCGCTCAGAACAGTCGGCCGATAGACCCAAAGTTGGGGTCAGGAGTCGTCTGCGATGATATAGCAGAAGAAAACACCAGACCTGTTCAAACACAAGAATTCGGAACAGACCTTCTGCAGTTGCTAGTGTGTCCGCGCCTTTCACTAGACTAGAGCCAAGTGCCCTAACGCGTTCCATCCCTTCACCTCTGGGATGGCTGGCCCGACTAGCAGAGCAGATAAACGCTGGGTCAGAGAGCTTCAAGTGGGCCGCAGACTTCAGCAACCCTCGTGTAAACGACCATCTAAGCAGTGGTTCCTCAAATATGAAGAGGGTCCAATCGGACTGTAAAATGTATCTTTCTTCTCTAAATTCCAACTTGGTTTTCTAAAGCTACACTTTAGGAAACTCAGTTTAGTAATAAGAGTTTTTAGAACACTTGTGTTCTAAAAATTCATGACGCGCTATTAATAATCTCTTGCAGATTTCTAAAATATCTCAGTAATACTAGAAAAAACGCTACCATCCTGTTAACTACAGCAAAACTTTTTCCAAGCGAGTCGTCAAGAGATAAGAATTTTTTTCCGATTTAGAGAAAATTCCTCTTTATGCAATGTACCACTGTCGTATTTGTGTTAGTCAGGACCGCGATTTATGTTCACAATAGACAGATTTCAGCATTATACACGTTCCGCGTTGAGAAATTTATATTGTATTATGAACAAGACAAATTTACAATGAATAGGGAAATTTAAACAATTATAATATATTACAACTTTCACAAAATGGATTGAACGTCATGCACCATTCGTGTCGTAACATTTGATTAAAAGAGTTGACTTCTTTAAAATTCAAGTACTCTCGTAACAACTATCTAAGCGTTATTCGGAATTCAAAACGGACATTTTTCTCCTTGATCGCAGTCATTTGGTCTCCTTGTCATCCTACAGGTCTGCGTAACCTTCAGGTCTTCACGGAGTGTGCTTACGCAGTTCGGCAACTAACGCCGCATTGTTGCCGGCCTTCTTTGCCAATGTAACAGTCTCGTTTGAGAATTCTCCGATCTTGAACTGTTTTACAATATTTATTACGTAATAGTTTAAAAAATACAAAAAGAAGTTCACTTACCTGGCGCGAGCACGAAGCGCAGCTGCGCGCGCAGGCGGGCGCGCTCCTGCTGAGGCGCCAGACCAAGCGCACCAACTCTGCGCGCGACAGCCGCCGCCCGAGGACGACGGCGGCCGGCGGCGCACAGCAGCGCGGCCCCTGCGCGCCCACCAGCGCCCCGCAGCAGCCGCCCGAGCCGCGCGCCGCACCACGTACGTCGGCCCGCCGCCCGCCGCCCCGCGCCGCCGCCGCCGCGCCACCGAGCTGCCGCCGCCGCACGCGCACGTAGCGCCGCCGCAGCGCCTCCTCGCTCTCGTCCTGCAACGCGCGACAAGCGACGCATGAAGGCGTGCGCAATGGAGAGGTTCGGTTTAAGCTCGCACCGGGAGGCCTAGTTCGAGTCCTGATGGTGACAGGATTTTTCTACACTAGCTTGTTAGTGACGTCGATTTCAGTCGCTTCTGACCGGAAGGGCTAGGTTTCGACGTCCGATGGTGACAGAATTTTGACACTAGCTTGTTAGCTACGTCGAGTTCAGTTACTGTCTGGAGGAGAATTGTAGCGGCGATGCTCTGATCGTAAGCTTTTTCCGCGGTTTCTCCGGTCAACACCAGGCGAATGCCGGAGCAGTACCATAACAAACTGGTCACGGACCGCGCGCGATCTCACCTTCCTCCTCTTTATCCTATCCTCACCCCTTACACGCACACTAACATGCACTACACTACACATGCCGGGGGATCCGTCAGGACCTCAAAGCTTGTCTCGGTTAGAACGGTGCCCCGCTAGTGGGGGATACCTGGTTGGGGAAACATCGCTAGCCGACGGTAGACCGGCACCGAATCTCGCCATACAGCGGGGGACAAAGATCGCCGCTCCCTGCTTTCAAATGATCAAGTGCTGTGTAATGCATTTAATCCATTAAATCTACTTACAATGGTTTTTTGTTATACATTATAACCACACGTTGCAGCTGCAAATCAAAGCACACCAAGCCAACTACCAGGCCATATGGAAATTAAAAATTACCCTGGAATCCTTCTATTACTTTTTGCATTAATTCAGTGTGAAAAATTGCCTTGTTCTTAAGATAGACATATAATAAATGAACGTCCCCAATAATTTATATGTTTAGTATCATGGCATGTGATAATAGCTCGTATAAAAAAACGTGTGTTCATGAAATATTAATGTAATTGATAATTTGTCTATACAGTAAAACAATTATTTTCATAAAAATAACAAAAAAGTTGCTGCATGTTTTTAATGATTAGTGATTCCGGGCGCGTCAACTGCTAAGATCATTAATTCCAAAGCGCAGTGCGTGTTTTTATCGCAGGAGGTGTTGGTGATCTTCCTTCGCTGGATGGAGAGATCCGGTACCAATTATAGTAGGCTAGCGAGGTTTTCCCCAACCAGGTATCTCCCACTAGTGGGGCCCCACCGCAGCCGGGGCAAGCTCTAAGCTCTCGACCAGCCTCCCGGCACGTGTGGTGGTGTAGCACATGTTAGTGTGTGTGTAAGAGGTGATGATACAAGGAAGTGGATAAAAGAGCAATCATATATGTGTTTTGAAAGCGTAAACTTCCGCAACCGGAGCCCATAGATTCTTTGCTGACCGGGAGACGCCTCGTCCTACGTCACAACCAGCATTTCACCCTGAAGAAGATCTCAGTATGACGACTTGAGACTTGAAAACTGTGCGTATGTCGCGGCGTCTCCCGACCAGCCAGTCTATAAATTTTTGCATCTTTGATTCAAAATAAATACTTTCACTTTTTCTCCAGTGTATGGATATACAAAAAAAAACAAAAGAATAATATCATATTACCGAATGTTGCATAGTTTTCTTTCAATTTTAGCGCGTACTGAAATTAGTAATTTAGACACCTTGCACAAATTATTAATTTCTGCATTTCATAGGAAAATAGGTACTTATTCTCACATTTACGTGCATATTCATCATCATCGCCATTATACATGCCGTACCCAGATCGGTTACTCGTGTTTTCATAAAACTTTACTAGCAGTTAGGACAATGCCAAGAAGAGATGCAGTGATTATTTGCAGTGCTTTTGACGTGACTAACATTGATTGAGTGATGAAGAATATTTGCGGAATCATCGCGGCGGCTGGTTACAGAAAACGAGGTGAGAAAACTCCTGCATGCGATAACAACGGGTCGCTGAGATACACCTGAGCTTTGGCTAAAGCGCCCATCTAATTCCATGTCCAACTTCCACAATACACATCTAATGGTTGCCGACGACTTTCGTGGAAATATTCTCCCATTCCACAGACTTCCCTTACCCTAAAGCAGCCTGCACAACACCTGATTCCACGGGATTTTGCTCTCACCAGTCGGACGTCTGCCTCGGGGTACGCTGCTTTGCGAGGAGGGAGCAGCCAGTCACTGCATAGTGGGAACGGGGCGGCGCGTAACGACTCCTATCGACTCCCTTTTATTTTCCCTTTGGCATTCCTATAAAACCTGTTTTGCAACAAAACTGTGCTTACTTACATAATGAAAGCAATATCTAACATCAAGATTGTCATAAAAATGATACACAAGCAATTTCAAGAATGGTAATCTTTGGAAGCACATATAATGGAGACCGCTTTCCCCGTTATGATTCTGAATAAGAGATACCAACAAGCAGACAACTCTGACGAATTCTTAAGTCAATCATGAAATTATTACACGTATTGAATAGAATGCAAAGGGCTCAATCTTTTTTATGCGATGTCGTAAACGATTGTGAGTGAATAGAGTTTGTTGATTTGACATTGTAAATATATAATACACTCTTCTCAGAAGTTAGAGGAGAAAAATAAAACGATTAGTTGATAATACGATGTTTAGCATTGTTAGAACTATCTTACCAAATTAACATGGATAATGTAAAAAGTTTATTTCCATCAAACTAAAACGATTCAATATTATAATTTTGTGTTTAACACCTCACAACATTTCTGATCACGTTCTAGAAAAGCGAATTACCACATCTCTACAAGCAATTACAATACTTGGAGCCCAAATCAAATGTTTGCCTAATTCGTTTTAGATTCATGTTTCACACTATCATCTACATTTCCAACATAATTCAAAAGTAAATATTACTTGAACTGTATGTAATAGTCAGTCACGTTCTCGCCGATTGCTCTTTCAAAATTACGCGCTACTGTTTGAATTGTTCATTCTCATTGTTGGACCCCACTCCTCGAATGAGTCTCATCTCTACCCTTCCACACTGTCCGCATTTGAAATCGAGTGGCTCGCGCGTGGGCCCAGAGGTCAGTGAAGGTGCACAATGCTGTGCAGGCATGACTTAACGCCATTATTGGATAATGTTTTGTTTTCCCCATGTTTTGTCCCTTCCCTATATATGTTTTGTCTTCCTTATATTTACTTCAGTTTATTCTTCCCTTTCAACAAATTACTTGCATCCTTCTCTCCCTTGAAAGCACCTCTACCTCTCCTGACCGTCGAATCTAAACCTGCACGTTTCTGAGAAAAAGATATCTGCTGCGCATCGCCTACTCGCAGACAAACAAAATGAAATAAATTATTGTAAATAGTTCCTTTGCCTTCAATGATTCTTCAAACAATTCACTTAATTTTCAGTGGAAGGAATTTTTGCAAGCTTGTTTCTGTAATGAATACAGAAGCAGAGCGGTTTATGTACCCTTACCTTGACACGTCATTCGTACTGATGAAGCATTGTAATAATCGACGTGCGAGACACTGAAGTGTAAACATCGTTTGCATAAAAAAGGAATGAATATAAGTATTTGATCTACGGCCTTATAAACACCCCTCATTATCTTATTTGAATATATAATCATGCACTCTTTTAGGTTGGCAAGAATGTCTAACTGCATAAACCTTTGTTAATTTATATGAATTTTCTTTCATATACCGCATTTAAAATATTATACGAGTATTATATTTATATTATTTCTGTCAACTCTTAAATCTGAGAAAGAAAGTACTAACTATACCTTTATTCACTAAAGGAACTATCTTAAAGATCAAAACAATCTATTAAGAAATTATTTTCATAGGTAGGATTAATTATATATTACTGGAAGGGGTTAACATTTGCCATATTTTACACATAAGAAAAGCAAATTATAACAAAAGAAACATTTATTTTAATTAAATAAAACTAGAATTGCAAAAGAGTCCGCAAACTTATTTACATAATTCGCTCAATTGGTAAATTACGGAATTGGCTACCTTTTCTCCTTCAATTTGTAAAACAATTTCATTTATATTTACATTATCTTCGAAAAATTCATTACTCATTTGGTTTTTAGAAGATATATGATTCGTACAGCGGCGTGTTAGAAAAAATTATTTCTCAGAAGATTATCTAATAATATAATACACATTTTATTACTGTAAAATATAAAAAACAATTTGGATAGTAGTAAGTTAAACGTGGTATCTAAGAAGTGCCTAACCTTGAATTTTTTGTGCAAAGCAATGTCACTGCAGAAGTACCTCATTACACATTCCAGGACGATACTTTGACGGGCAAGTGTGAATTTGCCTAAAAGACACAAACATTCGCCAAGTATGTGTGCTGAGCACGCTAGGAACAAACTGCGAATGGTCCAGTCTGCTTGGTGGCACTTCGGTGGGTGAGTGTTTAGCTTACTTGTCTCTGAACCCCTACGGCACGGGTTCGATCTCATCTGAGGTGCACGGGTTTTCAAAGGGCGGAATATCCACAGTAGGCGTGGCTTACTTGCGACGTGTAAAAGAACCCCGGAAGGGGCCCGGCAACATTATATCCTTGTGGCAGTTTCTTGTGCTAACGACATTTCACGATTTCCTAACCAGATATCTCGGATATAGTTAATAGAGATCGACATCTGGCAGAGAAGGAGAGAATCAAAACCCAGGATAATCAGGCGACTCACAAGGATCTGCACGAAAAATGTCCCTAGATCCGCGCCGGGGGAAGTCTGGGTCGAATATATGGATGTGAAACAATGGCCGTGGGGTAATTTTGATTTGTTGCACAATACTTGCCACAGATATAATGAGTATCAATAATGAAGTAGTGAATAATGATAGAGAAACGGTGGAATGAGTTTTATGCGGAGCGGTATAATTCCAAGAAAACATCTCAAGAACTCCTTTTGTCTCCTATAAAATTTGGCTTGAAACCGGTTCTCGGGTGTGAAAGAGGTACAAAGTAGCCGTTGTGCTACTGGTCTCTACAAATTTCTTAATTGTGTAGTTTACGGAACTATCAAAGAGGATTATTAAACTAACATGAATATCGTCAGAGCACCTGGAAACAAACTTACAAATGATAATAACACGATGATAATAAGCCGTTGATGATTCTGTAAGATATTTTTGTCATACTACGAAACTAATAAGAGAAAATCGATAAATTAATCAAGAAATCAGAAACGCTATAAAAACGAGAAAATGTTCTCTTATATTTTATTGATTATTTAGAAAACTAGAGGTAAGACGAAAAGAAACATTAAAAAAATCCAAAAACTTTTTAACCCCCTATTTCATTTGGTGAAAAATTTAAACGTGCTGCAAAAAGATTGAATCAATGAAATCAATGAAATATTGTAACTATTTATATGTGTGAATTATAAACATACCCTAATTAAATAACACAGATCGTTTCATGAAGAAAAAATTATAAGAAGCGTTCTTATCACTAATGCTAACAGGATTTACTATATTCGTAGCGGAAACCGACATTTTAATCACAAGATAAACTTTTTATCAATTCCCTTCCTCCTACTGTCATTTTCAGGATAAACATCTCCAATATTGTGTCCAAGTACCGAAAGTTCGGACTTTTTATTATTTCTCAATGGGCTTCCAAGTAACTTTTCAAACCATCAAAAAAAGACTTAAAAATGTATTCTCTCGAAACGAGCTGAGCTCAAGGTAAGTAAACAATCGTTTAAGCACATAGCGAACATTATTGACTCACCACACATTCGAGGCAAGAGGCGTTCGGGGAAGAACGTTTTCAGAAATTTCCCCTTTATAAATTAGTTTGCAAGCTATATACCGTTAGTAGCACTCCTACTGTATGGTCTTCATGATTACTCTCATACTACCGTCATTGAAAAATCACAGCCTGAAGTTTCATTGAATGGTATACTTATTACTGGCAGTTGGTTCATGGGACTTGGTCAAGAGAATGTAGTGATTATTTGAAACGCCAGGGTTGAACATAATTGGTTCTACTGAAATTCATACCTGACAATTCCATATTTTAATTTTAAATGTTTATCGGTTTACTTTTACTATTTTATTATTTAATGTATATTTATGTATTTCATATAAATACTTTTAAAAACAACTTTTTAAATCATTTAAATGACTTTCGAGGCACGGATACAGTAGTTACGGTGCAAATTAGTGGCTGTAAACCGCTGCCTGCCTGAAGTTACAAAGAGTTATTGAATGGATATATCGCGTGATATATTAAGTTTATAAGACAAAATGTGATTTTTAAGTATTTTTTTCTTTTCTACAGGCATATATTATTCATAATATATGCATATTTGCATACTACTCGTACGTTTTCGAACTCCATACCTCTCAAAATCGTGTTCTGGAGGCCCTGTTTGTGACCTTGCAGATACATATGAATGAACAGATGTAGATTGACCAATTTAACATTCATTGGCAGAGATCACTTTGTGCCGCGTTCCGACCATCTTCAGTACCTTACTGGACTGGCAGTTGATAGTTTAGAGTTTCAAGGTTGAGCCATGCTACCAAAAGATATCTCAGTATATATACACGTGATGAAGCTAGAACTGTTAATTTATCTTAGTTTTACTAGTCAAAACAAGGAAATGTTATTTTGAAGAATATCTGCGATTTTCGTTGAACATTTTTTAAATTTTCAACAAAACTTATTCCTTCATACAAATCTAAACTTTGAGAAGATAAGATTCCAACTGAGTTCTAGCGGAAATAGTAATAATGAATGAAACTTTTAAACTTCTCAACACCCTGGCGATTCAGCTCGCCATACTCCATGCATTGCGAAATGTTTACACTTCTCATGGAAAATTTCCTTGAAAATGCTCAGGAAAATTGCAAATTTAAAAATATTTATGAAAATACATTTAAAATTAGGTCTTTCTTCATTTGTTGTGAGTGTTGGGATAAAATAATTAGGTGACATAAATTACAATCAAAGGATTCCTAATTGTCAAGACCATATATCAATTTCCTCCCGACATTTATAATTAATGTCAATATCAACACTAGTTCTATTTTTAGAGGGAACTATGGTCAAGGCACACAAATGACTCGTTGGTGGGTGTGGAATGGCTCCTCCTCTTGAGTGGATTCTTAAAAGGTGGGCGGAGCTGCAGGCATTTAAAGTGATGTTAATTTCATGTTGTTTGGTATCTCTCTTTACAAAGCAGTGTTGTCATACTTCCGGAGACCTTCAGAGACTTCACTAATAATCTAGCTGTCATGATTATCAAGATTTAGAACCAAGTTTTTTGTCCAGAAATGAAAATAGAACAGTTTAAATTGATTTTTTGTTTTATAATTCCGTGCGTCTTACGTCCCTCGGCGTTTTTCAAATATATACGGATATAATCGTATTTTATATAATATTGCTTTGCCTAAGCGTGCTTATCTTGCCTTCAGTGTAAGAGTACATATATATGTACTCTTACACTGAATTTTTATTTTATTCCCAAGCAAAATGCAAGACTGTAATAAAGGCTTTAGCAATTTTTGTAATTTTCTAAGTTTTTTTAAGTTTTCTTAAATATAACTAATTTAAATGATAATTAGGTTTTGGAGTGGCGAGTGGGGATTAATGGAAGAAAGGATTATTTCGTAATTTATGGGAGCTGAAAATTCTTTCGCAAATCTGGATTTAATGCAAGAAGGATTAGGCACGCTTTGTCCGAGTTTGAAGTTTGCAGTACAGTGGCACATTGTAAGGAAAGAACAGAATTTTTCAGATGCTTATGAAATGAATTTGGATAGAAGTGGTGCTTGAAATTCATGGTGTATTTGTAAACTGGGAATGAACTTGAGAGCTTTCAAGGTTGTTCTTAGATACTGCTTTTGGATGAGTTGTAATACAGAAAGGTTTGTCGGTGCTACGTTGAGCCACACAGAGCATGTGTATGTCGTAGTTATTATTAATTTTTATTAGATAGAAACGCAATTTTTCCGTACTAACGAAGGAGGTTTTGTTAATAAGAGGGTAAATCTTAAATAATATTGCACGGGTATTGTGTGATATTGATTGAATGTGTGATTTCCTGATTATTCGTTTGGCCAATAAAACCCCTAGGTACTTAGCCAGGGTAAAATAAGGAAGGCAAGAGACAGTGTTATTTATTGGTAGGGTGTAGGGAAGTCTGAGTACAAATATCATAGACTGTGAATTTAGAGGGTTACTTTTTTCACTATTTTTTGTTCAGTTAGTATATGAACTGCTGAAAACTCGTAATCAGACGAAAAAAAGTGATAGATTGAGAGTGAAAAGTTAGCCGTTTGCAAAAATGACGAGATTTCTGTATGTGCGTTATAAAGGAAAGTTTTTAAGAGATAATTTCAATCCCCCAAAACATTGATGATATCCTTACTTCACAATAATTCACTATATAATCGCATATGAAAGAGGTAATTTACATGTCACCACAGATATTTGACTGAAATGAACACCCATTGGGTTTTGCCACGGCGGCGTGAAGAGTCAATCGCATCTCCAGTGTTCACTGCAGAACGTTTGAACCAGTGCTCACTCCAATATTTGACTTTGTCTGTCTACCCATCCGTGAAATGGAATAGTGACTACACCAGCCGCACTCACGCGCTTGTGTCTATATTTCTGACGTTTGCTTCAATTTCCCATTTCTCCAACTCTCATGAACCTATTTTCACTTGCTGCCGCACAGATCGAAACATGAATTCTAAATTACTGGGTTTATTTGAACACAAAGCTTGTAAAACATCACAAGGTTATTAAAAGACCGCTTGTGCAATCTTGTGAATCATTTTCGAACTATATTATCCTCGAAAATTAAACTATGAGTATCCGAGTGGCACATAATGTAGAAAAAATATATAATACATATAATGCATGTACATTATTTTACAACACCTTGCCAAATGACATTAAACGATTAAATTCGATACAAATGTTTAAATCCAAAGTTAAATCTTTTCTGCTGCACAACAGTTTCTATACAATTAGAGACTCTACCGATCATACAAAAGGAATGTAATATTAATTTTAACAAATAAAATTTAATGTATTATACCATTTGGATTGTATACCTGTAAAGAACCTGTACCAAGTATTGTACTTCATCTTCTAGGTCAATGACCCCCACCTCGATCAGGTTATCTATCGTCCAGTTTCCCTGATCCTCGAGCAAATGCTGAGATGGCCCCTTGTTTTGCTTCTGGAGTAAATTCCAACCCATCTTCAATAACATCTCCCATTGCACGTCACACACAGTCTTTGTACTGATTCTTGAATGTAAATAAATAAAATAAATAAACTGCTAATACGAGACCGAAAATTTGGCTGATAATTCATTCAATACATCTGATCTATCAATGATACACCACACAAATGGTATTTTAATGGAAGCTTATTTAGTGCCTTGACCTGGTTTTTGAGTTTACCATCGAATAATGAAAGAATTTTCGTGTTATTCATACTTTCTAAGAGGTAAAAAATATTCGCAGCTACACAGAAATAAGGTCATGCTCTTATTGCCATACTCTTTGCTGATTACCTCGGGTTTTTACATGTCACAATCTAATAAATAGGTCCGGGCTTTCCTACTCTCTCTGTACATCCGACCGGTCAAATATATTTTCTCAGTGATAGGAAAGATAAGAGACAAACGTTCAGCGTGACTCCAAGAATGGAAGATGTTAGACTTCCAAAACTGATCTACTATTATTTCACGCAGTTGGAAAATTATTGGAAATCCAAAATAAAGATCAAGTGATCCTAGAATAGGCCTCCTGGCCTAAGTCATTAACAGAATAAAATGAATTAAATTTTATGAATGTTTAAATTTATAGTAACGAAACAAGATAATAATAACAATCTTCTTTAACCAGGAATATAAGAGTAAAATTTGTATTAATCCAGTATTTTTGTTTAGACAATGACAACTTTAGTTCGTTTTATTGATTTCGCGAGTGCATCAATCATTGTAAAATTTTACGATTCACGTTCACTATAAATAGTTGTAGTTCTGTTGTAATGTTATCATTGTGAAATTTAGTTCATAATTATAATATGTTTTTAGTTATGTTTAATTTTTAATACATCGTCTCAATGAAACGAGTATTACCTTCGCATCATGAAGCGTTAGCCGAGTTATCTCTAAAATTCCACACACATAAATGTGTAAAAAATGAAATCCATAGCAGGGATGTGCAGAGCGGGAAGAGCTAGGGGACCGTGGCCTTCCTGAAAAAACTATTTTTGATTGTTTGATTGATTTATTAGTGAATCGGAGCGCGTCAACTCCTAAGGTAATTAGTTTCGAAGTGTAGTGCATATTTTCATCGCGGTGGTCTTCTCCCGATGACTGGCGAGATTTGGCACCGTTCAACGCTTGCGAGGATTTCCCCAACTAGGTATCTCCCACTAGCGGGGCATTGCCCCAGCAGGGGCAAGCTCTAACTTTCGACTCGTCTCCAGGCATTTGTGTTAGTGTAGTGCACATGAGTGTAAATGTTTGTAAGTAGGCGATGAGGATAAAACAAGGAAGAGAAACAGATTGATGTCCGTGGCCCGTTTGTTAGGTAGACTATGGTATTCGCCTGGTGTTGATTAGAGAAACCACGAAAAATACCGATCGGAGCAACCGGCCTCTAGAATTCTCCTCCAGACAGCGGCTGAATTCCACGTAGCTATGAATCTAATGTCGAAAATCTTGCCACCAATGGAACACGAACATGTGACCTCGTTGTCAGAGGCACTACAGTGACATCAGTTGACGCCAGGAGCCACCTCTCCTGGTCTATATATTTGAAAAGGGCACCACACAATTACACAATAAAGCATGTTATTTCCGTAAATATGTTAACACCTTGTTAAAAGTTAAGAATAGAAAGAATAGATACATTTTAAACTTTCCAGTGAAGACAAGAGGATTTACACATGAGAGTATCGGTATATTATATCAAATTTAGCAACTATTACTGCACAAGGATACATAATTTGAAATATTTCGACTTTTTACTTAGACCTAAAAGATTATACTTATTGGGAAGCCTAATACTTGTTTACTCTTCATTTTCCTAATTAAAACTCATTCTTATCTATTTACGCATTTTTAATTTTTGCAGAAAGATACAATATATATGCCCAAGATCTGCAAAATAATCACTTATTTTGAAGGCAATCAGGTAAAGAGACTTTGGAATATACTCTTGAAACGTTGCCAACACCTCCAACAGAAAAGTTTTGTGTAAGCGAATGTGATAATTAAGTACAGATTATTAAGTAATGAGTAACGGGAACCAGGAAAGTTGTTGACCCCATCTTGTTTTAGGCTGTACAAGCCTGTGTTTTCCAATAATATATGGCAGTAACCACAAATATTTTCAGTGATTATTTTCAAAACTATGATTACAGTAAAGCGAAAATTAAAAAAAATATAGGCTTCTATATAAAATTAATGAAATATACTAACTGCTATCTATTCCATGAAAGAATTTTGAAATTTGTTGTTCCGCGTGTAAGGCGAGAAATACATGGTGCCACCATTTTTAGTTGTTTTCTCAACTTGCTCATCATGCCCCCGTTACGAAGTGGTTGCCTGCCAAATCATATAACTTCGGCACCAGTTATTAATATTAGTTTAGCGCGTGCATTTGCATATGTTATTACTACGTTCATACTAAGTGAGCAAACTGGTTGGAGAAGTGAGACCACATAACAGGTCCAGGACAAGCTTAAAAAAACCAAACATGATTTGCCAAATTGTATATTGCCATCTATGTCAAAGTCGTTTAAAAATATACCCAAACGACGATATTTCTCAAAAATTAATTTGGTAAATAATTTCTTGGAGACTATCTTGTACGTAGTCTGTTGAGTACATTTAAAATATTTCTATGGAAGTCCTTAATTCACAAATAATTAAAATGAAAACAATATTAAACAGCGGGACTTTATTTAAAATACGAATTAGATTTAGATTTATTTAGTGAAAAAATAGTAAAAACTCTATGTGATGTAGGGGGGAGAAGATGCACATTTGATTGTTTCCCTTTTTCAAGTGCCAGTTTCAGAATTTTATTCCAGATGTGAGATCATGGTCCACAGATTATAAGTTCATTGAAACTGTCTCGTATTCCGATTTTTCTATTTTTAAATACCTTTCGTTGGAATTAATTTTCGAAAAAATATTCCTTGTTCTATCAACGCCCTCAATTCTTAAAGTCCTACATTTTGTCAAAATAAAATAAAATTCCTTACATATAAAAAATGTAAGTTATTTAAATATTGCTTTTAAACAATAGGGTTCGGCATAGGATATGTTCATGTAAACCATGCACCTGCTCCATTCAGTTCATCTTTCAAGATATATCTCAAGAATATAAATAAGCAGTTATGTGTGACCAATTTGTGTTTTTGTTAATGATTGTTAATGTGGGATGGTAATGTTTTGTTAATGGGTGTCCGTATGTGCTTTAATATCTCTCTGTTCTGATGATTAGACTAAAATTGGTAAACCGTCAGTTAAATGATGAGCAACATTCTAGCATTTAAGTCTATTTCATTGAAAATCAATTAATGTATTTCGAACTCTCATCAGGTTTGACAACATTTCTTTTCTCCATTTGTTTTCCCCATGCAGTCACCATTCTTTAGAACAAATATGCATCTCTGAATTACGCCATGGCACACAGCGACACTTCACTCAGCAATGGTAATGACACGTCTCTTTCTCACTTTATTTCAGTTGCATTGTTAATTATTTTCACACAGATAATCGTGATGAAACCAAACTGTTGTAAATGTTTTGAGCAGTCGATGCCTCTAAGTAAATTAAAACGAACATTATGAATTTTCCACCATAAAATATCTTATCTAGTTAACCACTTCTCTTTTTAGTCTTATCCTTCAATAAGATACCCTCCTTTTTGTTTCAGTATCTTCCATGTAGTAGATATGTAATTACTTAAATTTTGTTCCTTATAAAAGAGAAAAATATAATAATTGAATCGCAAACTCCACAATAGGCAAACAGCTTGCAAGTGCTCAGCAAATGCTCCAAACTGGCAGTAGTAGCAGGATAGTTTCTGCGAACACCAATGCAGGTTACATTTATCTATTGTGAAAATATTTAAAACCCTGATATTGTAAAAGACTCCTAATTTAAACATTTACTTCTTCAAACGGTCTAATACCACAAACTCTATTCCCATAATCCTTTTGATAATTCCTGCAGTTTTCAAAGATGATTGTTTATTGCATATCAAAATTGATCACCACCTCTTTATTAAATGTATTGTTAGTAGAAATATTATAATTAATTATTATACATTTAATTTAAAATATAATTTGTTTACGTAGAAATTCACTTATTAGTAGCAGTCGCGCATAAGCGGCAATGATGTTTGCGTGAAAGAGATGTGAATAGAGGTACCAGTGACCTAGTTCAAAAAATCAGGATCATTGGATTAAAAAATCAAGACATTACACAAAAAGTCAGGACATATTTTTATAATGACATACAGGTACAGTTTTGTACTACTACGGAAGAGGGGTCAATTTATATATTAAATCCGCACTGTACGGTAAATTATGACTATGGCAGCTTTATGATTAAGGATTCTTCCTATCTGTTTCAATATTTTCTATACAATATAAGGAAAAGAGATACTTAATCTTTCTAAATATAAGAACAATGAGTTTCACATCTTATATCACTTTTCTTCTATATCAGTTTTATTTTTTGTATATTTATGGTAAAAATATTAAAATCACAAACAATAAATAGATGACACAGACTTAAAAATCAGGGCGTTTAGAAACAAATAAGGACAGTCAGGACAAGATCTAAAAATCAAGACGTGCCCTCGTAAACTCGGACGTCTGGTATTAGTAGATTGAATAATAGGTAGATGCATTTCTGCGGACAACAATAAACTGCAATATAATATTGATTTCAATAGGTTGATCTTTATTACGTATTGATAGATTTGTCTTTTGGGGTCCTTCAACTGAAAATATCAATTAGATTCATATCTTGTACGCCTAGCAAATAGCAATAAAGAAGAGGTGAGAAAGAGGTGAATGAAGATGGAGAAACTGTGTAAAGGAAGGTGGGAAAACAAAAATCGCAGACGATTTGCCGCGACGTTTTGCCCACCAGAACTTCCACAAGGATTTGTCATGGAACGAAATGAAATGCTCCACAGCGGCTGAAGATGTATGCGCTAGCCACTATGTCACGGGACCACCCCCTCCATTTTAAACACTTCGCCAAATTGTTGTTTTCGTAACGTCGCGTAAAAACGATGAATGCAATACGTGAACGAAATAACACTGTTTATGTCGACCATCACATTTACGATCGCTATACAAAAGGTATTCATTCTTGTAGTTTATGCGACAGCTAACCATCTTGTGGCGTAAACGAAGTTAACAAAATCTACATTTTCCAAGAGACAGACTTATTATTTCCACGTAGTCTTACTGAATGTTCTGTTGTTAAAACAAGACCCGAAGCACGCACTAATCATCAGCTTCAGAGGTTCTCTGAGAGGAACGTGAAATAATTAAATTGGATAGCTTTAACCTAGATATAGATTTCTCAATTTATATATTACGTCTAAATGTTTTCGTAGTATCTATTTAGGTGTCAACACGTTAACTATCCAATCATGATTCATGTATGTCGCGAGATACTTTTAAAGACATTCGATTAGAGTGAAATAAGTGGTATACAATACGAATGACACACACTACAAAACAAAGTAGTTCACATTCACTATCATTGTATCATACAAAATGTAAACAGAATACTAATTGACACGGAATGCAATCTGGTGTAACTATTATCTGGTGACCTAGACGAGTTCTTCATAAGCTATATTCTACCAAGAGACTAATTTCCTGTTTGTAGTTTTCACATGTGTAACATCAAAAAATAGATGCTATAACTTTTATTGTTACAGAAGAAACTTTAGAAATATCATTAGAGTTTTTGAAAACTTTGTATATTATATTTATTGTTAAAAAATTAACATCTTTGTGAATAACTTTCAAAAACATCTGCATGATTTTAAATACGTTTCTCATGTGATTTACGACTTCTTGAACTGCAAATAAACAAAACAAATTAATGTTATGTGATACCTTATTGGAAATATTCAAAGCCAGTCACTAGCACAATCCAAATCCCAACGGACGCATTTCGTAAGGGGATACCACTGCATTGTCTTTTTTCAAATTAAATGCAGCGCTGCCGTACCATAAACATTTCAAAATTGTCATTGGAGCTTCATGTAAAACATCTCCAAAAAACTAGTATATCCATTTCAAACTTGAAGGTCCGCGGCATCAACCAGATCGATCGGGGAATATGAATATTGGTGTAAATCCTACGTACGGTGTTAACACTAGTGTTCGTTAGACGGAGTGCTAAAAATCACGTTTTTCTACATGAAGACTAAATGCAAATTGTGTCCTTATAACGTATTTAAAAAAAGTAATTTATTACGTCTGCTCCTACGATCGAGCTATTTCTTGGTCCTCTGAGTACGAAAAGTCCACTTTTCGGCAGGAGGGACCCCCAAACCTAGTTTGCCTGTGACAAATCAGATTTCTCCTCTATCACTATCTTTTTTTATTTGGACAAATATAACATTGCCATTCAGCTAACATCTAGATTTATTATAATCGTCAATTTATAACATAATATTCATATTCTTGCGCAGCTTAAAACAAGTGAAGGACCAAATCAATTTCTGGACGCCCCCATGGTCTATTGTCATATATTTACATGACATTACAAAAGTAAATGGATTAGGAGATCTATCATATATAATGAAATTATTATTTGCATGATACTTCAGAAATGTAATTTATTTAATGTTAAACCATTTTCATACTTGCAAGATGGGTGGAAGAGCCTGTTCCATAAATGTCTTACAAAATGTCCCAAATTGTCAGACTGCAAAATGGAAAAAAAATCAGAGCCACGGCCTCCCTAGCCCCCCCTGTGCACACGTCTATAACAATATTTATAAAAATGAATAATTTGAACAATTAGAAATACATTAAAAGTTAATAAAAATAATTTTGTCCGTGATAAATTTCATTAATAATAATTCCTGCAGTACTACAGTAATTTCTCTGCACTCCGAAGTACGGTTGCATTATCAATATTGATGTTTTCAAAACATCGATTGATTACAGACTATGGTTCTTTAATATCGACGTTTCTCACTTCATATTTTTATGTTTTCCATGTTTTGTGTGTGAATGAAAAAGTTAAATAATCACAATTTTGTAAAAATTAACAAACGACAGTACATGTGTACAGTGCACGTTGCTTATGATATCTCCAGCTCTCCCCCAAGAAACGGCCCCAATGGCCCTGGTATTGCTTACACCTTTCATTGTATTTTTCAAGCAATGAGACGGTAAATACATGTGCAGTGGGCTTAGGGCCTTGCCCTTCTTTCTGCATCTTGTTCGACAAACTGAACTCGGACCCCCGGGTTGTTAATTGTCATTATTTTTTACTTTGATTTGATAGTCGCGTTTATTAATTATGAATTAATAAACAAGACCACTATCAAATTAAATTCATCCTCCGTACGCGCGAACCTAAATGTTAGAGATTACTATAAAACATCGTTGTTAAAAATTTAACCATCAATGTAAATAATACATTGATGACACAAAAACCATTGATTTTTTTAAACTTTGATGTTTTAAATGTGGTTTATTAGCGTCTCACTTCTCTTTGAGTTGTAACAAAATTTAACTTCACAGCGGCCGTGGTTATTAATTTACAATGAATATTTAACAGAAAAAAAAGAAAGAGCAATGAATACTTGATAAAGTGTACAAACATCATTTGTTTGTTTCGTACACACAAAGTGACGATACCATCAGTCATATTTCAACTATTACACAAACATAAAATATTTTTACCTTTTGTGATTATGAACATTATTCATTCACAGTAAAGGCATCCAAGACGTAGAAGATCGAGCATGCAACATGGATGTTAAAAACTTTGCTTCAATATATATGGATATTTCCATAAAAACATCTCTGTTTTGAAAACATCCACTTCGATTTCGCATCTCATGTTCAGTATTACTTCGATACATCACCAAAAGGTTTTCTATGTCGATCAGCAAAAACATCAATGCTTTAAATATGATGAAACATTTCCAAGTAAAATATCCTGGTTCTAATATGATGCATAACACGTCAATATTAGTTTAAAGTACATTCACCTTGAATTTGACAGTCATCGTAATTTTCTAACCAATGTTCCGTGCATTCAAGGTTCAAGATGCAATTTTACGATATTATCACGAACAAAATGACAAAAAGGTAACAACACTGGAGAAAGGTTAAAAAAAGCAGACGGTTTCAAGCCGCATGAGGATCGACAACAGTGACAGTTGTCTGTGGCTGTTGATTGCGAGCAATCCATACACAAAAATTAGATACTGAAAATGTTACTGGTATCATGTGAAATATACTTGTCAAATAACGTTATTTGGGAAAATTATATAGTTGCGAAAAAACTCTCGAAAACAAAACATCGATTTTATAATATCAATATTTCAGTTCGAAAATATTGGTGTTTTAAAAACATTGATGTTTTTTCGCCCTCCCTAATCAAGACACCGCGCAAGTATCGCACCGTGCGGTTGATAACTCACCATCTGCACCAGCGTGTAGCTCTCGTCGCTCACCACGCGGCGCGCCGGCGGCACCCCGGGCGCCGGGCTCATCACCCGCATCATCGTTTCGCACTCCCCGCACGCACACACGCACACTCGCGCCACTCGCTCACTCGCTCACGTGCACCTGAGCACGCGCCTCTCCACGGCACGCGGGCGCCATCACCGACCACTCACTGCGCATGCGCCAACCCTCACGTTTGGGTCGGCGCTGAAACGAAACCTCTTCCTGACACTAGCGCGCTTTCCTGTGTCTAGGCCTGCACTCGGTTGCCGTTTCGTTCCGCAGGAAATGCTAACTAGCCACAAGCTGCGCAGAAACGTACGTTAGGTTGCGCCTAATGTACTTGGTATTGTATCTGTCATTAGTAGCCTGGCATTGTGATTGAAAGATATTCTGAAGTAATGTTTTAATTCGTTGGACACACCTTGCTGGGTATGTCAGAAACGTATTACTACATTACTTCGGGACCAGAATTATTTAATAAAATATGTTTTCAGGACTAATAGAAAACACTATAAATGCGAAAAATATGTGCGCTAAAACGTAATGTAAACACACATTAACAGTCTTGTTGTATACTTACTACTTTATCTCTCATATATGTTTCAAAAAATTACTTCGTATACGAGAAATACCGCATCAGGTATCTGTCCAGCTGTCAAGCAAAGACTGATGTAAATATCGGCAGAATTTTGAAAGGTGCTCCCACGAAAGAATGCTTCACGCACGTGAAGGAAAATTTCATCAGCTTTCTACATGACAGCAACATGTACTGGAATGGCAACTAATGACTCACGCTACTAATAGCCCAATAACATCGTCACGCAACCTGACAAGATTTACTTCCGCAACACCTACAGTCATTACATTAAATGTCATGACGAATATTCCAAAAATTAAATCGTCACACGAAATAACACTCGTTCGGAGGCGCTCACATCACGTAAACACACACACACGGCTCGTCACAGAAATGTTTCCGCTGTCAGAGGATTACCAGCGAGATACACGCGTGTAGCGCGAACACACGCGTCGGCAACACTCGAGTCGTAGCGCACGCGTGCCGCGCGGCCGACAGCAACGGGCACACTGCCACTCACAACTCGCGCACGCCTGCAGCGGGCGGCCGTGGCGGCGGCGGCGGCGGCGGAGCCCACTGTCAAGGCCTGCGAAAGCCCCGCTGCGCCGTTGCCGCGCCCAATGGCAGCAGTCGCTCCACGGCCGCCCGAAAGCAGAACGGCGTCGCTGCGGTGGAGGTGGCGCTACCGGTACTGGCCACGGGAGAAGCGGTGACGGTGGAGGCGTGTGTGAAGATGGTGGCGATAGCGGTGGCGATGGAGGCTGCGGTGGAGGTGGTGGTGGTGGGGGGGGCGTCGCCGGTCGCAGCCGGGGGAAGAGGTGACACGAGAGGCAGTGGAGGAGGAGGATGCAGTGGAAGAGGCGGTATGGAGGGGGGGTCGAAGGTGGCCATGCCAGTGACACCAGGCGGTAGCGTCTAGTGGCGTAACATTGGCCGGCCGCCAGGAGGTGGGAGAGGCGCCGCAGTTGACAGAGGAGTGAAGGTAGCGGCGGTGCATTCAGTGTGTGATTTCAAATGCTAGCCGCTTCAAAATTATTTTTCCTCGTAAACTACTCATTTAATTTTGACGAAATTTTGCACACTACTTCACTTAAAAGGTACTGTCATCTCCGATGACGGTGAAGGCGCATGTATAGGGTAGTAAGTGTCGATTCAGTTCATTCACAAAAAAAAATTGAAAATCTTTTGGTATCGGGACGATAGTTTAAAAGAATTCACATCACAAAGTGTTTGTAGCAGATGAAAAAACACGAAATCAGTGACTCACTTTATACATATAAAGATACAATATTCGTGTTCTATATGTGTACTTCTCAACTCTTGAAAATTTCGAAACACAGTAAACAGTTTTCGCTTCCAATCTAAACAGAGATTTCCTGTGATTTATGTTTTTTGGCTATTTCTGTGCTTGCTGATGGAAGAGGAGTAAGGTGCTAAATAATTATAATGCATGTAAATTTAAAACCATATCAAATATGTTCAGAATAGATGAGCATTAGAAGATTACGTTGAGACATTCCTCTTCAAACTCTGTAATTTTTGTTCACTCACGCTTATACATGCACACTTCCTCTGTAAAGTGCCCGATTGGGCAGAATATCTATTTGACATCTATTTAAGATTTTCACCTGAACACACACTTCATGCACAAGTGATAACTTCGTGCTTGGAATAGTTACCTCAATTAGTGTTCACATAAGATGATATGTACTATTAGTTGTTGTTCTTCTATCTCATAGTTGCATATGAAATTTTTGTATCAAATAGTCATGCTCTCTCATAAATGCTAAATTTCACGAAGTTAATAATTATTTATATGCTGAATGAAAACTAGTTACTTCTCTAGATGAGAATCCAAATATAGTGAGACGGTCATAAAAGTTAGCGTGTCGTTGTTTTCTAATAGAAAAATCTCGCGCAGATATATTGCCACGTCATTCTACATAAATTCACAGTATTTTTCATAAAACTTGCCATACGAGACTGGCTTTCCTTTCGGGCCTTAGTTCAATTTAACTATACTGCTACATATCTCTCTCTTGAATGACGGAGGATCTGTCTGTGAAGCATATGATGCCTGACTTTTCTTGGCGTTTCTTGTCTTCAATCACTCCTAATGGCCAAAATATTTATTTTACATACAAGGAGCTCGAGTATAGAACAATGTGTAACTTTTTTTAATAAACACTAGCGCTCCGTTCTCGATAGTGATGACACGCTTCCGTATCTTTAAAGTGAACACCTAAGTATGGGAGAGCGTTGAGTTATTTCTTTCACGTAGGTAGTGAGTTTACTCAGGAGCTAGAGAACACTAAATACGCACGGTGATACGGATAACACGCTTCAGTGTATGTTTGCCAGATATTAATATTTTTACCTCTGCGCAGATATAGAATAGAGCTGTAAGCGGCAACAGACATGATACTTCTACTCGCACACGGTGTTTTATATGCGTTACCGTTAATTGTACACTTGTACATGCTTATTGTATGCAAGTTTAATATATTGCTTTGCTATAGAATTCTCTTGATTCTCGTGCTGCTCTGAGATACCTGAACATATATCCGATTGATGAAAATTAGACGTCTCACCTGTTCCGTATTCTCTCTGTCATGCTCTTCACTCGCTTCTTGCAGATAAAGAGCGCTTAGGGCGACAACCATCTAATTCCGCACAATCTGAAGAACGGTGTGGACGATTTTTCTATCATTCGACGCCAAAGCTTAGTCTAGTTATAATATTTTCTCTCTACAATCAACCTGTTAACGAGAGCTCTGGAGCTCTACGCAACTATTGCTTTTGGGAACATGATATTTGTATATATCTTCTTTGGTGGCATCGGTTTTCACAACATGATAGCGCAGGGGTAAAGAGTCTCAACACAATATTTCCATAATCGAAAGTATGTGTTTTTAACAAAAGTCTTGTATATTCAAAATGTTATAGCTCTGAGACTTCTAGACACACCTTTCTCTTGGTGCTTTCTTGATAAAATCTTGGCTGTCACGAATATAGAGATTCTTGGAAGAAAAGACGCAATGGAAGAAGCTTTGCGACGGTTCTGCTGCATTATATTTAGTTTCTATTCACATTGAGTTCTATATAATCATACTTTTTATTGTAGTCTAAGTAGAACACAACTACGCTGATATGACGTGCTGAAAGAGAGAGATAAAGTTGAAAATAAGGATTTTGAACTGAGAAATGCGGAGCGTCGAGTCCCATTGTAGTCTCGTTGAGAACAGTATGTCTTTCCAGTCTTGCATGAGCTCTGTAGCATTAAATGAAGAACTCACAAAGACTGCTAATTCGTCGTCTTCTCGTCTCTGTAATGAAAAGATTTGAATCTATAGGTATATTAAGATACACAATTTACGAAAGAATAGTGTATAAGTAGAGTCTACGTGTGTATATGATTACTCGCGAAAAATGACAAAACAAAAATCTAGTCTCTCTTCTAAACCTTGACTTATCTGTTTGCAATACGCGAGATTTCGCTTACTTGCACGTGTCATAGAAAGTCTCATTAATCATACAATTGCACGAAGATGCGTTAGCCTCGCACACATGTTCATGCCCTAGCCTTATAGACGGCGTGGTTGTTAAGAGACGGGAAGCTATGGGAGAGGGAAAAGAGGATGTGAATCGTTTTGGCGAGGTCTAATCGAATCTCAGTATCAAGAACAGGACAAAATATGGATTCTGAATACACCCAGGAAGGGTCCTTCAGTTAAAAGTATAATTGACATGACTTTATTACATGACACAGATACGACCGAGTAAGCTCCGGTGTCTGTTCTGATATCATGTGACAGCATAATGAGCCAGCACGGAAAATATGTCTCTGTACGTCCGGCAGCCATCTAAGTAGCTTGGCACTCGTTATAATGAAAATACTTCGCTCACGCATTGCAATCTTCAGCTAACGCAAGTTCTTATCAGTCATCTGGACGACTAAATAGACAGAATAATCTATAGATATAAGTAATCTACGCTCCTTGTGGTATGACATCTTTTTGTTGTGAGGTTTCTGCGCGAGTCGGAAATGCAACATTGAGGGAATATGTTCTTAAGATAAATCTTATAGTATGATCAAAAAAGATATAACAACAGTCCGTTAAATGGCAAAATTATATATATACTATTAAGAAAATCCAAGAATATTTAATAGAGTACGTCAGTTTTTGAGCAGTGTTTCCTGTAAAACTGCTGCAATTATTTGTATTGCTTATATATTTATATAACAGCAAGAACTGTGAATTTAGTTGTTTACGAAGATACATTTTAACTCTGATATTTATGACAGGAACTATAGTGCTCAGATCTATCAAAGTTATATCACAACAAGAAACAACCGTTATAGTGATTAAGTATTATAGGCGTACAACATGAGCGTTATGATATAGCACTTCACTACTTATTGCTGTACATATCTTACACTACAGATCTTACAGAGAGAGTTAGTTGAATGACTGGATACACGGGTTCCTGTCACTTGGATATCGAATTAGTAGAACCGTCTTTCTGTTTTAGGCTATATTTTCTTCAGCCAGGGATAAACAAAACTGGTGCACCCATGTGCTCTCACTATCTAAGAAGGCAATTAGTTTCATCACTTCCTTTAAAATGCTGATTGGGAAAGGGTATCTGCGAGCGGCTTAGGTTCGTCAAATCTCACACTGTGCGGTGGGGCCGGGGAGTGGAGTTTGGATGCGGCGGGGAGCGTGTGCTGCGACCAGCGGGAGGGCAGGCGGCGGGAGTGTACAGTAGTCGGTAGACTGCCGAGCGGAAGTGACGACGGTGACGCTGGAGGGCGTGGTGACGTGGTGGTATATGGTCCACCGTGGGGGAGTGGACATTAGCGGCTCGCGCCGCGCCCTGCAAAGGTCGATGGCGGCGCCGGACGCGTCAAGGGCGCCGCTGCACGCACGGGTGAGGCGGCCACGTGACACGCGCGAGGGGAATCCACACGGTGGCAATGCAGCTCCAGATTTAGTTTTTACTAGGTGTAACGACCTTGTGGGGATAACCACAGTACAACCTACTCAAACTAAAGGCTGTTTATTTTGCTAAAAGCTAATTCCGTTTGACTATAATTAAGAAACCTCGTAATTATTTACTAGACGTGATAGTCAAACATGTATTTAATTTTTTATACATACGTGTCATTTGCTTAGTAAATTAATAGTCCGCAATTGAATCAGATGCTGCACGTTTTTTTAAAAAATGGGAACTTATAGAAGTGGGAAATCAAATTTTTGTTTTAATTTTTCCCGCTACTACAAAGGAAAGGTAGGAAAGTCCATAGTATTCTGTCAGAAAATGATTATTGCTTTTTATACATGATTTGGGAGCTTGAATTCCACGTGGCAGTGAATCCGCATTTATAAATACTCCGATACTTTTATTCTATTATTCAAAGTAATAAAAACCCATTTTTTCAAATATGTGACCCACAAATATTCGCGCCTTTACTTCTTCCAATTTTAAAACGTGTTCATTTCTGTTCTTATTAACGTTGAGAGTGCGAAAGTGTTTTAATTTTTGTGTGTTAAAGAACTTTGGTAGTTTTGTAATAAATGCTCCAAAACAAAATGAAACGCCTGATTATTCTATAACAAAAATTAAGTGCTATCTTTAAAGAACATAGATGTATTTGGTAATGACATAATTCTGAATTAGTTTAGCATAATTCACAAACTGTCAAATTTTTAATGCAAATTACGCAAAAGATCGTTCCACGAGGGTCTCTAGGTGCAATAAATCTGGCCTCGAAACCTTCTCCGCTGAGAAGCATTTCTTGAAGTGAAATCTTGATAGGCAGATGATAAGTATCCAATCGTTTCTATGATATGTTACATATTATGAATGTTTATAGTTTTCGAAGGGAGCTAAAGCCCCGCTCTTATTGGTAGTGCCATTATCAACGTCTGCCCTGAAGCAAACAAGAGTAGAGCAGTTTAGTTAATATTCGTATACGTTGATAAAAAAAAACCAAAGAAATTGCAATAACAGTCAGAGGCACAGCAAAATGGTACAAACGGTGTACGGTACCGGAGTCCTTGAAGTCAGTGCCGCAGCAAAAGAATCCCGGCCAACACCCAAAAAGATACACTTCCTATTCAACAGTATGTTGTAGGTATTTGGTGTTAAACCATTCTGTAAAAAATGATTTGTCCCCAGAGATTTTAATTAAGGTTATTCCTAATTATTGCTGCAGGGATTGCTATTGAATGTTGTAAAAAATATGATGTGAAACGGCATATGCAACATGAAAAAAGAAAATCACTGAGGGCCGGTGGTAAAACGATGTGGTATTCACAACGCATCTGCAGTTCCCTTTGTATATTTTCGTCCATCGCAATCAACTGTGCAACTCGCCCGACATTTACCGTGCAACCAGGGATCGTATTCACAAAATGAATTTAAAAAAATGTTTGCAAACTACACGGTATGAATAAAATCAACACTGCAGAACGAATATACGAGAAACTTGTGTTGAGTTATCACGAGATGTAATCGATTTCGTTTTTTCCTGTTCTACTTTTTGTAGTTAACGGGCAAAAAAAGTACGAATACATATTCAGTGTAGGGGTCAAAGAATGAGTAACTCGATGTTATAAAATGGAAAATGATTTCTACGCTGGTTAAATGTAATTCATATAGTAATGCGATCTTATCCTTCATAATTTAGAGTCAATATTCCTTATTTCGCGTTAGTCTGTCGTAGTTACGGGCCCTAATTGAACCTCCTGCACCTAGTCCTCTAAGAACCTAACCACGCCGCTGATAAAACTACTGAATGCTCTTGCATCTATTGGGGTCGCGTTTCCCCCTCCCCGCAAGGGGACTTCCGTGGGCAAGGCCGAGCGAGCTTTGCACGCGGTGCAGTCGTTTGCGGTAGGGATTCGGCAAAGCACGCGGGTGCGCCGGACTGCGCGGCGGGGCCACGGGGCCCAAACGGGGCTCGCGATTGCAGTTATCACGGGGCGGTGTATCTTGTCGCTGGAAGCGGGTCATGTGGAGGCCGCGCGCTCGCGCCCTAGGAGCGTCGCAACCAAGGAAAAATAATCTCGAATTTAATTAGAGGGAATGTGCTTTGTACTGGTGTTGCTAGACATTTGCTGTTCTATTCGCGGGTTCACTGCCGCTCGTCTTTCAATTGCAAATACGAACTTTTCTTTCGCGCGCCTCCAAAGAGGCGATCTAGTATTCAGATTGATTGGCTATTGATTTCGTGAACGTCAACTACTAAGCACATTAGTGCCGTAAATGTAATGCATGTTTTTTTTTTCCTCGGGAGGTGGCGGTGGTCCCCATGGATGGTGAGATTTGGCGCCTACCTACCTGTCGCTTAGCGGGTTTTTTTCCCAACCAACGGGGAATCTCCCACCAGCGGGGCATCGCTCCAGCCGGGGCAAACTTTTAGCTCCCGACTGGTCTCCCGGCATGTCTGTCAGGGTAGTGCATGTAAGTGTAGGAGGTGTAAGTATGGGTGAGATTAGGACAAGGAAGGAGAAGGAAATATCGCGCGTGGACCATGGCCCTTTTGTTAGGGTACTGCTCCGACACTCGCTTTGTATTGATCGAAGAAACCACAGACAACTACCGATCAGAGCAGCCAGCCGCAAGTATTCTCCAGACAGGCAGACAGGGACTGAATCCGACGTAGATGGTATCTAGCAATTGTCTACTGTTCAGGTTGTAGTATTCATGTTGTAGGCACGTCCGTGTTCTGATGATGGCGTACACAAAACCACTTTGGAAAGACACCTTCATTTTAAGTTAATACCAAGCAGTCGTAGAATTACAATCGTACAATCTTACAATTGTACATGGGCATATTATGTGCTTCATTATTTAAAAATCAAAATTTTAAAAGTCTTGACAATTTATAGAAGTCATTGAATAAGTGACAACTTCAACATAATATATTATTGACAAGGATTCACAATTTTAGAATTTACTTTGTAATGGAGTTAATCGACATAATTTTATATATGCCATCTACTGTGCTATTATGCTACCTAAACAACGCACGATATGAAAACACTATTCCTCAGAAATGCGATAACTATAGAATTGCCACGTATTATTAAAACTACAAAATCAGAAGGCAGTTATACAGAAATGTAATAATAAGGATATTGAAATATAACATGAATCAGGGAAATTGGAAGGTTCATGTTGTATGCATCGAACGCAATGTTCGTATTCTGTGATTTATTACGTGATGTCATGCCTGTTTTAGGCACGGCTCACAGACTCCCCTATATTGGGAACGCTATAACTCGTGTGTATGCATATCAGGCTGTAGGAAACATTTAAATCTTCCAATATGCGCAAAGAGCGCAGCTCTCGGTCGTCTCAGCCATCATCATGTCTCCGTAAGGGGAAGCCTTCCATATTAACCTCTACATCCTTCGTTGGCTGTCTCCTCTTGCGACAAGGGCGTTCAGCAATAAACATCATAGTGACAGGTTTTGTGCCTGAAATGACCTCTATTCGCGTTCGCCACACACGAGAGGATTTGCGCAATCTTCTTTTTCTTCTTCATGTCTTTCCGCTGTTTCGCGTCGCTTTACTTCACCCATAAACCTGTCACCCTAGCCATTCAGTGATGACGTGGTCCCCGTCTTGCAGAAGATGATGCTATCCCCTGTAAGGGAACTTGGCGAAACTCTAGAAAAACTATTACTGCATTTTATATCTTCTCAATAGACGTACGTACACTTGTTAATGCTAGTGATCCATCATTCTTTGGCCTGCTCCTTATGTACTTAGATCGTGTCGTTGAACATGTACTGAGTTAAAATGTCTTTTACTGAAATAGACTACTGGATGAAAGCAAAGTCTTTTAATGAGTGATTATTCTGATCAATAATGAGAGATAATATTACCTTTGAATCCCAAATTCATCAGTATTTACAAAATGAATCTTCCTTATCCATACATTTCCTTACCTTGCTAACTGTTAAACTTGCACTCTCGATTAACGAACACTTCTGAAAATTGCTCCTTGATGGAGGCAGATGGTCGTGAAGCCTAATTTCCATAAACTATTCATAACCAATTACTTCGGTTATTGACAATTATCCTGTTGTTCAACCCGCACTCTTCAAAGTCACCATTGGTTTACAATGCACTACTGTATCTCTTATGCAATAAAGGCTCACGATATGACTAAGGACAACTCTAATAGGGTCTTCATTGTGTCACAAAGGCGTTCATTTCATCAAGGCAAACTTCACAAACGTCTGTTATATGCAAGGTCTTCCTCAACGCCGTGTTGTATACTCCTATGCAGTAGCTATTTCTAAACATATGGTGGATTCATATGCTAATGGACATTCTTAGGGTTCTTTCTAAAAGTACGTGACATACTAGAAACCCATGACTTTCTAGAAGCCCATAACATGTAAGGCTGGGTGAGGTGGCAGAAAGAAATAAACTTCGTAAAAGGTTAACACTTCAGATACAAGCTAAGGAACAAATTTTTACAGACTTTTCACAGAAATTTCTGAATAATAGGCAGTACTTTTTTCTACGACTATTTAGAATTAATGTACTATATACTGCGGGAAAGTGAAAAGTTGAGAGTGAACATTATTGTTGTATATACGAATGTAAGATTCTTTGTTTGATTATAAATTCTGAACAATTGTACACATTTTCATGTGAGGAATGTTTTAGGATTGGTATTTATTTCCCATTGTCAACTCGTGCATTTCTTTAGGGAACTCTGTGCTCTTCAATGAATTTTAGTGTTTATGAATCTTTATCGCGGCGGAATGTCTATTACCTAATTGGACAATAAACCCTCCTTTTAAAACTAGTATATCCTTTTAACTGTCCATTATGTTGAGATTAAGGAACGAGTACGGCTCTACAATCATCGGTAGCGTAAATACGGATTCTTAGGGTCAAGCGTATCAGTGATGGGTGATCACGGGTTCTTTGCGCCCGTTTCCAGAAATTTACTTGACGTGTTTAACACCACTGAGGTTACGAAATCCAATTCGACCGGTGATGATCGAGGAATGATCTGATCGGTAATGGGGCTGATCAGTCATTTTTCAGATCACTTCCAGGCGATTCCTTCCGGATCCCAGGGAACGAGCCACGGACTGAGCGCTGCCATTTCTTCCCATTCCATTCCCGTCATTATCATCACCATCATCGCATCTCTCTTAATCTCGGCTGAGGTGCTGCTGGGGATTATCTCCATTATACCATAGGATTATACCCACCACGTCATAAACGGCATTTGCCGAAGGGGAGGCTTTTTCTATATTTCCTCTTAATAAAACAGTATATTATATTTATACATGTCAGTGATCGTTTATCAAAAGAAACGATTTTATTCAACGCATTCATTTCATCAATTCATTACTCGTACTGTTGCCCTGGTACATCCTATATTCTATTGTCTGTTATATAACAATAGTTTTTCTCCACAGACATTTTTTGCTCGAACCTTATAACTCTAACCACCTTGATCCTGTAACTGAGCAGTGCTAAAGCTGAGACAGGGCATATGTGCAACTCTAACGAGGCGAGCGACCGGCTTTATCAGGACGTTTAAGAACCACAGGCCTAAGCGGCGCGCCGTGCGGCGGGGAGCGGGGCGACGTCCGGCGGGATGTCCCGTGGTCGGCGCCGCTATCGTCCGACACGTCACAGCGCGAAGCGACGCGACGCGATACAACATGCCGCACCCATCGCGGCAACGATTCGAGTCGACACTGCATCTGTACGAATCACTGCATCCGTACCTTGGTTCATAACACGTGCTGCACACACCCTCAATATAACAGAACTTCAAAGAAAGATCCTTAAAATTAACTCGTAATATCACCAACCCCTTGAAGTGCATACCGATCATTTAGAACTAAACCTCCTTCATAATGGCCAGGAAATATCTCGATTCGATACAATTTCCCCCTCTTTATTTCCCTTTCCGTTTTGATACATAACATACACCCCAAACAAGTTATTTTATTTTGTTGTAAAGTTGATATAAAATAATTTGATTTTTGTTATATTCTGGCAAAAATGACACGAACTGCAGTGGGGGGAACTTACTGCAAGCTACAGTATATTTTAAATTGTAAATTTAGTTTTTATTGTATTTACTAATGATTTCAATGATGAACTAGATTGTAAATGAAATAGAACGAAAAAATGTGAAGATGATAAATAGCTACCAATAAAGAATAAAGAATGAGTTTCCTATAATTAGTTTTCAAAAAAGCAATTTTTGAACGTTTAAAACTATTTTTTCGTAAGTGCTAATAATTGCTTAATTATCGTCTCTCCTATAGTTGAAGTCAATCTTGGATGTAGAAACACAAGGAAAACATTTTAATGTTTTTGAATCTCTGAGGAAATGTTTCAAGGAAAAATAATCGTTGTTAATGTTCCGTTGTATATTTTCCCTTCTTCGCTGAAAGTGTCCGGTTCGCCCTGCCTGGCTGCATTGCGGAACGAGGTCATTGCCTGCGGATGATCGCACGTAATCACCCGCCGACGATAATCGTCACCGGTAGCTGACGCACCGCAGATTAGGACCGGATGCGGGTACGGTTCACAAGGCTAGTGCTTCGCGAATGCAAGAACTCGGGCCAGTGTGCCCGCTGTGGCTCGCTGCTATGGCCCATGAGCAACTGAACTTCCAGTAGACTAGAGTCTACGCGCCCGAAATTGTTGGCAGCTCATCTGTTTCATCTTTCTTTCCCTATCAGCATGTGGATTTTATTTTCGTTGTCAGCTTGAGATCGTAGTTTTTAGAGATTTCAGTTGGTTGGAGTTATTTTTAGTCTTTAAGAATTTCTTTAAGTCTTTCTTTAAGTCTTTCTTTAAGTCTTTCTTTAAGTCTTTCTTTAAGT
>BOPP01000061.1:5342822-5463605 GCA_017312745.1 Gryllus bimaculatus
ACGGTGGCGGGGGGATGGAGAGGGAGGGGGCGGGGCGGTAGGGGGTAGCGGCGTGGGGGAATCGCGGTTTCCGGTGGCCTCTGCGGCGCCAGCTGCCTATCAGCGCTGCCATCTCGTGGCTACCAGGCGCCGTTGCACGCCACGCTGTCACCAAGAGCTCTTCTTGCACGTAGTACACATAACGACTGCGTCGGGATAAAGTTTTCCTTTCCTTGATCTAAGATAAATGCTCTAATTGGAGTAATAAAAAAATTGACTTACAATGTAGAAGGCGTAGCAACAGATTATGTAATATGTAAGCAATTGAAATAGCACTTTTTTATTCTACCGGTGATGCATTGAAGTACAATAGTTCGATGTGGAAAACATAATACACTTTCTTCATGCACATTAAATGAATACGTTCATTCGTGAAAAGTAAACACATCTTGAATTACGATGTTCTACTCCCATGGATGATATCTGACAAAAAATATAGTTTAATATACTGTTTTTGTAAAATCATTGAGTTTAAGGGGGATTGTTTTAATGATTTGCTGGTGATGGCATTACATGCAAAAGTATGTAGTACCTACATAAATGTGAACGATTAATAATACTTCCAAGTTCGAGAAATCTATAAATTCTAGGTCTTGGTAAGGTAAAACAAACATGAAAGTATTTTATGTTTGAGAGAAAATATAATATAAAATACACATTTTTGCATTGTGAACAAACTCTTCTGCCCGACGTTCTCTTCACGGCTACGTTAGAGCATTGTTAATCTTTTGTTTCTTATTCTTTGCATAAATAGTAATAAGTTCACAGTAATTCAGCAATTGAATTGCTATGACTTTTGGAGTAACGTTTTCACGTACATAGATGATTAGTGTGAAAAAAGTTATATTTTTAAAGGAGCTAAGATTTGATAATGATATTATATGGAATGTGACATTGTCCCTGAAGTATCAATGAGCCCATTACTGGTGCTGACTGTGTAAGACATTTTAATGATGGACATTATGAATGCTAACTATCCAGAGTTGTTATCTTAAAAGAGTCCAAAGTTATGTCATCTGATCAATGGATTTTTCAGGGTAGATTTAAGACACATTTTACGGGGCGTAACCGAAGTGTGTGGCTTGGAATTCTGTTCTCAAAATAATTGAATAATTTTCGATTTCATTATAATTTTCACTTGATACAAAAATGTACTTGTCAATGAACGAACATGTTCTAAGTCATTACATAAAGAAATGGAGCCCTTCAATCTTATCATGGTTTTCATTCCAAACAATTGTCTTGAGATGTCTACTGAAAGCTGTGTTGTAAGTAGATTTTATTCCTTTTCATTAAACTATGTATCATGGAGTTACTTAAACTAGAAATGTTATGCTAAAAAGCATTCTTACAAAATATCCGACACGTTTTAGCTATTACCGGCGAGAAATGTCTTGGAAAGTTGTATCATTTCGAAAAGAGGGCAATGAACGGGAATTAAGTCGTTAGGTGGAGTAAATGGCTTAATGTTTACGAGTTTCGTGAAACACTCATAATTTTTAACTAAATACGTGTGGCGCGCCTCGATATAAGAATACATTATTCACAATTGCGATGGAGCACAGCTCGGAATATCTCAAATATTAAACAGTGAAACCTGATGAAACGACCAACTCTTTTAAGCGGTCCGCTCTATTAACAACTACTTTTTCGAGAAACCGATTGATTTTCTCAACAAACTCATATAAATATTCACTTTTTTAAACCACCACATGACCTACAATCAGCGGTCACACACACAATATATTTGATTTGTATTATATTTTTAATTATATTACACAATAAATTTTCAGATTTTTATTCGTAACACCATAAGATCTGGAGCCCGTTGAATATTATTGTGTATTCCGAATTTTCCTGCTTTGGGACGCAATGTCAAATTTTGTAGAATAGTGATACCTAACGTTGCATATTTGTTGGGGTAATGGACAATAACTTTCAGGGTTATGAAATCGATGACTGCAAAATCCTATTATTGAATGATACGTGTTATTAATGGGCGAAGCTGCAAAAAGTTTCCGTATTTTTAAGTTGAGTCTACGTATGTGTTAACGAGATATTTATACTCAACTTCATTGCAAAGAGCAAAATTATGTTGTGTATCCGCATTCCGTATTCTCCATTAACCAATCACATCTGTTTTTTCCTACAGCACCATTAGAAACGGCTTAATACGAGTTTCATTGAACACAACTACGAGAAAATGTAGCTGTTGATTTCTGAGAATATATATTACTAATTTCCATTGGGCATAGAAATTGAAACAAAACTATGCAGCCACCGGCCTTTTGAGAGGTATCTTTGGTTTCGTGAGATACCTAAAAGCTAAAAAAAGGTTTCGAATTTGTCTGGCAGTGCATATAATTCATTTTGATATTCCGTCTATTCTCTTATTGCACTTACCGTCTTAATTCTCACACTCACTTCGTCAATGCGTATGACACAGCTAACATCATGTAACAGCAAGACTTCAAGGAAGAACAATTATTTTGATATTGTTTGTGTGTACAGATTTACTGGGTACCCATGAATAGTATACTATGTTATTGTTGTGTTTCTGAAGAATTTTGAACACCTGTAATTTATATGCAATAGTATTCTATGACACAGTATTATTTGTATGGGTGGTGATTCTTTGTGGGGAAAACCTTTTGATTTGATTTATGTTGTTAATAAACAGAAAAAAAACTGTATATGACGTATGGGGGGAAAGTACACAATGTGAGCGATATATATATGAGTGTATGTGTATGGGCGCGGTTATAAAGAATATTGATGTCACCGTGGGCGTTTAATAGTCAAGGAGCCTTGTCCTCTGACACAGCAACATTCACCAAGAACGAGCAACGCCTGTCTTCGAGGTATTTTCTTGTGTTGAAAACGTGGTCACTGTTTATGAGTAACTTTATTAGATAGCCGAGATTTCCATACACCAGAGCTAGCAGAGATGGAGATTTGCGTGGAAAGGACAGACACTAGCGAGCGGGGTGAGTTCAGGCAACCTTGGCGGCGTGAGGAGACATAAGTCGCTCGAATTAGAATGTGTGGCTGAGATACGAGCGAGCCACATTTTCCTCGGCCGGCAAAGCGAGCCGAGGCCGGGCACCGCCGCCCGGCCCGCCCTTCGGCCTCAACGTGACCGGCGGGGCAACTTTCCCTTCGCGGCGCCGGCCGCCCCGCCAGCTCCACCCCCGCCGCCCTCCACAAACTCCCTCCCTCGCTCCGACCCCGCCGCCCCACATTTATCGTCTCCTCAGTAACGTGCCCCACCCACGCCGCCTCCACCGCCGCCCCCGACTACACATCGGGGCCTCGTAATGCAAAGGTTCTAACTGATTTTTTTTATCAAAAATATTTTGACATGTTTGAATTCTTTATGTGCTGAACAACATCATGTTTAAATTTGTCAAATAAAACTTATTGAAAACATTAATGAACAAAATTACATGAGTCCATTTGACCTTATACGTATCATTATTATACACCTCTAAACTTTCAAAATGTTATGTCAAATTTGCTTAATGTGAGATGGAATCACTCATGAATGACATTCAGAGGCCGCAATATGTAGACATGAGTCTATTTAGTGCGCGGCAATTACTGAAATAATTAATTCCCTAATTGTAGCACGTATTATATTTAGGGAGATGGGGTTCTTCCCTTGTTGGAACATGAAAGCTGGCACCGACCTACATGTCGGCCCGGGTATTTTTTATTTTCTTTTTTTCCAGTGGAGCTCCACTTCAGTAGGAACACGCTCAAATCGCTAAGCTCTGGTGTCTCTACAAGTGTGGTAGAGTAGTGCGTGTAGCATGGGGCTAGAAAGATCGCGCATGGGCTGTGATGAATTTGTTAGGATACTTCTCCGGCATCGGAACTTCTTGAAGAAACCATAGAAATCAGAGCAGTCTGTCTCAAGAAATCTCTTCCAAGGCAGTAGTTGAAAGTGATCCAGCTGTGCCATGTAGGACGTTCATTTAGCTAGGCTCCATGCCTTAGGGGGAACGAATCATTTGCAGGATAATATTAACGGTCGAAAACGCTTTAGAGTAAGATACACTTTAAATTCTACACATCTTGACCGATTGCTATGAAATTTTGCATATGTAAATTTTATTGACTGAACCAAGTTAATGAATTTATTTTAATCTCGAAATGTTGCCCTGGAGACAAAATACCTGAAAAAACTTTCCAGATACTATTATTACATTAGATGTTCTAGACTATCGAAAACACTATCATATTCTCATTCTTCAATGAAGATTGCAATGCCTCTTTCCGTGCAAATAAATCACATACCAGGCTTACTACAACTCACGCTGAAAACCTGTTCCCGTGTACAAAGGAGTCACAAAACAATTAAATGTAAAATCAATTAAATATGACGAAAAACAGTAAAATTGTACTCACTAAAATTACGGTATTTGTAACTTTGGACTCGACGCTTTGTCTATAAGCAAACATTTAACCTCATGAATTTGAAAAAAAAATAATAAAATCAATAAAAATGAGTAATGACAGTGAAAAGAGTTAAATGAATCTTCATTTCAAAATAGTTGTATAGCAGTAACTCATGTCCGCCATAGCTTTTTTTTCTGTATTTACAATCTGTGTATAGTCGTAACCACTTCCTTTGTGGAATATCACCAGGTTACTGCACTTCCCATGAACGACCTTGGTCAAGTTTTAATTGTGGAATTTAAAAAGTAGGGGAATTCCATAAACATTGCGAATATTAATTTTAGTTCATAACTTGGCCCTATTCCCTTTCGATATTTTACAATCATTCGGAAATGAAAAGCATGTTAACTCTTTATGTAGGTATAACGATGGAAAACTGCTGGTTGATTTTTACGAACGTAATAGTTTCGCGCACAATATGGACTCTACTTACACATATTTGATCATTCATAAGATTTGTACGTAACGTGATAAATATTACATTATTTCTACATCATAAATATATTGTCTCATAGTAATTAACTAAACGAGTGTATAAAGAGAAGTATAATTGATATAGTCAAGAAAGCGAGCGACGATAGGAGGTAGTATTTTTTGTACACCCCGAGTGTAATTATTACCCTTTATACAATGTTACATTCAATATTTTTTCGTTTCCATTTAAGAATAATTTAAATGTTAAGAAATTCAAGCACACAGTTAACATCCGAGGCACATATTTAATGACGTTGCACAGACGTCTTCTGAAAAATATCTATTTTAGGGGGCCTGGTAATGTGTCTGCCCACGAAGTATTTCCACATGAAAGGTACTAAAAATATTAAGAATAAAATAGAAGAAGAAGAAGAAGAAGAAGAAGAAGAAGAAGAAGAAGAATAAAAAGAGAAATAAGAAGAAAATGAATAAGTATAAGAAGAAGCCGGGAAAGTCATGAAAATATTACTTTCTACAAAAAATAGAGACGGGTATGAGAGAGAACAAAAATATATAAATATTGGGAAAAAACTAGTCACTTCTGACACAGTTTTTCTATTGTGTACTTTTTAGAACTGGTTAACACAATATGAAGTTAACATTTTTTACATTTGTAATCCTTAGACCTATTTTTTTACACATAAAATATTTAATTTATGCACGTTAAATATGTTATGTTGCTCCATAAGTCAGGTAGTTTAACGTTTACTTCCCAATTTAGTTTTATTCAATCCTAGTTTATTTGTAGCTCTAGGAACGTAATTTGTGATGTACATTTTTGTTCATGCTTTATGGCCAACTAGAAAAGCTAAGTCTGTGTTATAGTTTCTTAATTAAACGGTTTGGACCCTTTTACTGAATTCTGATTGGAAGGTGTAGATTTTTAATTGCACCGTGAAATTTTTAATTCCACGCGTGCTTTTAACATAGAGATAAACAACTATTTTTCATCGAATTAATGAGTATATTTAGTTACCGAAACGTATAAAAAATTAGAAAGTACATGTAAGCTAGTTCAGTTAGTAGCAATATTATGAAGAAATCCAAGGATGTAATGAATTGTTTATAAATTAGGTACGGTATTTTGTAAATATTTCTTATCCATGGCCAAAAATTAATTAATGTTAGAGCAATAACTAAGATATTTCTCAAGTAAATTCAAATGCATTTTTAGTTTTTCCTGTTTTAGTGAAACGCGCAATGATTTCGTCAATTGCTGAGACTGTGCTAGGATATGCAACAAACTCACTCATCTGTGCGACCCCGTCAAACTCTGTGTTAGTGATGAGCAATGGAGTCTATTATTCACTGCAACACCCTGTGACGTTGGAACACATATTATCCTGACGGTTAAACAAACGTTGACAGAGAGCCTGTACTAGGTCCAGTACGAGAGATAGAGCCACGAGAATCTCTGCTCTGACCAAAATAATTTGTGGAATAGGAGAGGCCATTCAAACTCACGAGATTTATGAGGATACTTAGCAGTCGCATGCCTATGTCATTCCGGTTCCCGGAGAGCTCTGGTTGAGGAAGTTAGGATAAATTGGGAGGTTTCTTACATGAAGCAAACAATTCCAAAATCCCATATTTTGAGATACAAAGGTTAATCCAAAAGTAATGCACATAATTTTAAAAAAACATAATTTTCTTTTATACGTCTTTGCTCTTCACAGATGCCGTAGAATCATTCTACTCGCTCAATTCAAATTTAGTTCAAACTGTTTCGGCGTGTATTGCTCTCGTAGCACACGTTTAATATAGCTACTTCATTAGATGTTCGTCGGAAGCAACGTGTTGAGATGGAATTCCTGTGCTGATAGAATGAGAGAGTGAAAACCTTCACAAGAGGTTTACACACGGATATGTTGTTGATTGCAGTCAGTGGGCTTCCATATTATCTTGTGAATTAGGACAATTTGTAGAGTACGTTTATATGAGTGAGAGCTAATGGCACATATTAAGTAATATATTACAAATATGTTCTGCATATTAGAGTTGATATATTTTTATTTTCTGAGGTGTGGAAAGAGCACATACGACGGTTGGGGCAGACGTCATGGAGACTTTTCTCTTCTAAATAAATATTAACGGATGGGACGATCTGCTGGGAGCACCTGCTGGAGGGAGGCAGACAGTGGAAGCTCTTGGGGGTCAAAGAGCAAAAATGGTATCGAAGAAAGCAAACTCTCTGAGGTCTTTTCGTGCGTTGTTTATCACAGGTTACCAAGCGTCCTCGCTGAAACTCTCCTGGCTGTCTCGGGACTTTCCGGTATGAAAAGGCATTATTCTCAACAGCTTCCACCAAATTTCTATGACGTTCTACGGCAATTCTTCAACGGAGAACGACAGCTGTCGTGATGTAGGAGCGTTGCTCGAAAGGGTTACACTCATCTCGGCGACAGTCAGACAACTGATTTCACATTGCTTTCTGTGCTAATAAAGACACTCAAAGAACCATCTGTTGTTGTACACTAGTACTGCATTCCTTTCACACGACAAATAATATGTGATGCAATAATATTTATTTTAGAAAAAAGCGTTGCCGTGACTTCGCCCCCAAACCTTGTACTACATTTTGATTATGCCCTGCACGATTTTCTGATCTATCGGTCTTTTTTGAAACGTCACCAATGGCAACGTCCTTTTTTTGGAAAAAGTAGTTCAACAATCACTATGTTTCTACGAACTCACGAGGTTCCCTATTTCAAAAGATACTAAAATACGATTGCAACGTGTTTATGGGCAGGTCTACCTTCTATTAGAGATCGACCGTTTCCACGAAGCGATTCAATATAAAGACTGTTTTTTCTAAGCATCTGGTAAGCGTTGAAAATAGAAACTATCACTAAGGATTAAAAAATAAAAGACCTAAACGATGGATAGTAACTCATTACTTAAACAAAGGTCAAAAATAACGCTGGGGTTTGTCACTGACTCTCCCTCTATTGGTCTGCAACCCTAAAGTGGAACAGTCGTCTTATTCAAGTTTAGTGAGTACTAGAAAATACCCCCTCCAATACATGGGATTCATATATATTCTGTTCAATTGAAATAATGTCCATTTGCACATTTAAAGGTAAACTCAATTTGTATTCTTTCATAGAATATGCCATCCCATTCTTCACAATTAATTTATTAATGAAATACGCAACGTCATAAAATAACCTGAAATAGAACAGGTTTCTGATGAAGTGATAACGCAATTCGATTGTTCTATTTGATGTCAGTTAATACCGAATTAAATCTAATTTTTCTAGATTCGAAGAGTATCGATTCAAATATAATCTTTGCAATAGTAGGTTATGTTTTATTTCAAGGAATATTTTGATTCATTTTACGTATATTGCTCAAAATCATTCGGTTTGGAGTTTCGTGTCAGCGAAACGGACGGCGGATTTGATTTCATTTACAAGTCAATTGACCTTAAATAGGAATAATTTATTAAACACATTTTCATTGCTTTCATCCTATCCCTTGCCAAACTATTTCATTCCATGATTTAAAAAACCGGAAGAGAGCAATTTCGGAAGAAGGCGTATCAATGACCAAGTTGTATCCCACATCAGTTCCCGGTGCGTTACTGACATCCCATAAGACCATTTGTGTTACGCTGTCCCGCGCGAACGCCCGAGAGTTCAAAGTCGTTTCCAGGGGGCTATGGATGCGGCGGCGACTGCGTCGGACCTCGGATTCGATTTTATATGCAAATAAAAATATGAATAATTGTATCAGAATGCTTATTAACTTCGTGCACATGCTGAAAAATATTTAATATCCACAGATTAGAAACAAAATAAGAAAGTTTAGGAGAAAGACATTTCCTGCATCATCTCCTTGAGCGTTACTGCGACCCCGCACGACCATTTGAGTTCCGCTCTCGCGCACGGCCGCCGGAGAGTTAAAAGTCGCTTCCAGGGGGCCGTGGATGCGGCAGAGAGTGCGTCGGACCTTGGATTCGATTTTATATGCAAATAAACATACTTTAAATATGAATAATTGATTTCAAAAATGCTTATTACTTCGTGCAAATCACTGAAAAATATTTCATTTCACAGTTTAAGAAACAGAAGTAACAAGTTTTGGGGGAAAGGCATTTCAATGACGATGAAAAATGTATCATCTCCCTGAGCGTTACTGCGACCCCGCACGACCATTTGTGTTACGCTCTCGCGCACGACCGCCGGAGAGTTAAAAGTCGCTTCCAGGGGGCCGTGGATGCGACGGCGAGTGCGTCAGGGCGCGGATTCGATTTCCGGCGCCGCGCCGCGCCGCGTGGCTCGGCTCGGCGCCTGACCTCCCCGCGGAACGGGGCCACGATCGATGCCCGGCGAGGGCTCACGCACCGCACCGCTGCCCCGCGCTTGGTCATCCGCGCCTTCCGAGCGCGTGCCTCGAGTGCGGGGAACGGTGCCACGATTGCTTTGTCCGCGGTGGAGGCGGCTGTTATTGATTGGCTTCTATGGAGAAATATTTTTTTTAGACAGCCACTGGTTATTTATTTATCTTATGGGACTTTTAGCGGGGAGACTGCCCTTGGGTAGTTGTTCCCCACCCGTGTTTTTCGAACAAGGCTTCCTTTAAAGCCTACCTCCAACGCGGGTCTGGGGAACTTATCGAAAAGGCGCACCTTGTGTGTGGTCCCCTAAATGCGTCTGAGATTTGACTCTCACTTTTTTCACACGATGTAGGTCTTAATTAACTAAATCCGAACTGTCTGGTTGGAAGAAAGTGAGATCTCGTTACAGCGGGATATTGTCAGATGGATTTAACTTTGCCAGGCGTACCGCCAGGGTTCTTTTACATGCCACAAGTGTGACGTGCTATTGTGGATTTTCCGCCCTTCGAAAATCCGGGCACAGAATGTCGGGATCGAGTCCGCGCACTGGGGGTTCAGAGGCCAGTAAGCTAACCGCTCACCCACCGTGGCCCCATACAGCCTAACAAAATGTATTTCTTATGATTGTTCTTTTAATCAGATGTTTTTAAGAAAAGTATTGCTCAACTCGCGGCCGGTATCACAAATAAGTACATGGTTGCTTATAAACAGAGGTGATATGAAAATGTCTGTCTAGTTATACTTTTGCTGTGAATGACTTTTCTAATCAACTTTTCAAGCCTTGATTAAAAGGGTAATGCCGCGGTAATTATAAATACATATATAATACGTTATTTATGATAACTTCCTTGAAATGTGCTTTTTCGTATCTAGATAAATCGGATTAAAGTTTGAAACGATATCTCACCGATCAAAACGACCTGAACAAGCAGTATTGTAATTCATGAATAATATATTAAAAACACATCAAGGGCAAAACATATCCATGTTATCAAGGGGAAAATATCTCCAAGTTGCGCCAGAATATTTCAGTTCAATATTACTCTGTTTTTCATTCCCCTAAGTTCACAAATGTGCTCGTTATTTCCCCTTTTCCGCATAGTCTAATTATACCACTGCTACCCTGTTTTATAATTAAAACCCAAAACAGCCCTCATTTCCGAATAAATCTCTTCTTCGAACGAAGGTAGCCATTCAGAACGCCAGCTCTGCTGCTTTTTACGTCAGTAGCCGTATCAGTAGAAAAGGCTACACATCATAGCTTTGAAAATTACTCTCCTGCATCAGGGGATAATTGCCGTTCCGAGGCGGCATTTGCGCGATAAAACGCGTCGCCTCACGTGCCCCGCGCACGCGATCCTGCCCTCGGAAATCCGAATACCTGCACCGCCGCAGCTGGCTGGCTAATGCTTGCGCAGGGCGCGCACACCCGCTGCAGAGTATAGTGCGAGCCTGGTGACGGATGAACACAGTGTTGCCAACAGTCTTTCAATTGGAGGTCAGTCCTCTATTATTATGCATACTCATCAAATGTCATCCTTTCCCATTCGAATGAAATGAAATATATTTTTGTAATACGGTTGACTAATTTCGCAAGACTGCAATAGCTAACATTACGAAATATTTAACAAGTCCGGTTTAAAAAATGAGAAACGAATCTCTTTCATTACGTTTTGTGTATAGAAAAAAAATTATACATATTTCTGCAGCACTTCAGCCGCATGATTTTCAGGGCCGAATTGAGATCTGGATGAGTTTGTTCATTTTATTAAAAGTACTGCAGCTGTGAGGTTGTGAATTACAATATGTACGATAAAGATACTCAGAGTTTATTGTAGTTTCTGTGAATTTTTTTTATTTCCTCCTGTTTATTAAATAGAATTGGGCAACTTCGATGTAATCGTGGCGGAACACCCAGGAAAGTCATACCGTTTTTGAAATAATAAATTCTACTTTCAAACAGATGTTAAATTAGGCCTAAACAAAAAAAATAAACGGTTTCGAAACTGAGCTTAGTGTGATCGTCGTATTCTTTAATATATTCTTTAATATTTCTTCACAATCAGCACACTCTTAGTAGAATTCTGAAAAGTTTCTGTTCCAAAAGAAGTATTGACGTGCTAACATGTTAAAAGTATATTTCCTCTACTGTAAACAAGAATTTGTGTAAAATGTGTTCGCGATCAGGTCAGTGTTAGCACGCCGTGTTTAATACACAATAAATAACTAATTTACCATGGCGTCTGTGTGGTTATTTTCAAGTAAAACATATTTCTCCGTTGCAAAGTCGTAATAAAAATACATTTTATTTGCATGACTCGTCTTACTCTCGTGAAGAAAAAGTTACAATAAATCGTATCGGAAGAAACTTTTTTGTTAAGTTTTATGTTTCATTAGAAAATTATATTTATTTGCATGTATAAATCTTAAAATTCATTTTACTCCAGAAAGACTGCAAGCTGCATTCCAAGTGTGTCACTGCTGTAAGTGATAAGAAACTCCCAATAACATGTTTTTTTGTAATTCTTCCAGAATATTTCAGAATGCTCTGAATAAGAGTAGTGTCAATAGATTCAGCTTTTCGAGAGAATTCGAATGCGATATTGTTCACCTCTGTTCGTAACGTAAAAGACGCAACAAGCGTTTTAAACTTATTTAAAACACTCCAAAACCTGATTTTTCGAGTGTTCTCTTAGAATTTTCAGTTCGACCCACGTAAAAGTAGTAATAGTGGGCTGGGACGCGGCGAGTGACATTTAACTTGCTGCAATTGGTGGACCGGAAGGGCACTAACCGCGAGTAACGGATGAATGGATGCACAAAAATACATACGTTACTCAAATAATATATTCAGAATCTGTAAACTCACAGCGCAAATTTTAGTCTCTATTTTAGATTCTACCGATTGAGTTTATCTCCGAGCTAGCATTGACGCTGTCTCTGCAGCGATTATGACCGGAAAGTCGAAATGTTCGAGTTCTGTCGGTAGCGGATTTTTGACTCCAACTAGAAAGCGAAGTCGTATTCAGCCGTTGTCCGGAGGATAATTTTGGAGGCCGACTTGACTGATCGGTAGTTTCTCGTTGTTTCTCCGATCAATATTATGCGAATGTCAGAGCAGAATCCTAACAAATGGGTCACGAACCGCGCGCTGTCAATATATCGTAATCAATATATTATTGGTGACGTTAATACCTAATTCTAAATAAACGATCATTACCACAGTCAGAGCTTGAAGAGTCTGAGCGCCAAACGAAGTTCGCGCGATTGGAAAGTTCTTAAGCTAATAAAATACTTCATATGACATTTTTTCATTAATTCGAAGTAGTTCATTCACTTTTATAAAAAAGGCGTTTTGAAAATGTTATTAATTTATAAAGCGATGTATTACTTTCAACGTAATTATTTTAGAATTTAATTTTTGTAATTGAATAATGAAAGGCCAGACATTCTCGGTATTTGACTATTGTGGTTTTCATAATAATCGCTTTCACAAAAATTGAAAAATATATTTTATTACCGTCGGTATTTGAATATTTTAAGTTCCACTGGTTGCCAACTGATCTTTTTTATTCAAAGCACATTTACATCGCTTTGCAATTGCTTTTGCGAAGGAGACACTCGTAACAAGAGCAGAATCCGCGATTAAGACATTTGTTGAAGCCGAACAACAACAGCTACGCGATGTCTCGGGGCGTAGGCAGGCGAAATCGGGCAGGACCCCGCGGCGCAGGCGATAAGGCGCCTTATCAGCGTGATACGGCTGCGTGCCTCGCGCCGCGATAACCCTCCCCTCCAGCCACTCCCACGCCCAGCCCCGCAGTCGGACAGTGGGCGCGGCGTCTCGTCTTCAGGGCGTTCCCGGGTTGAACCTCGCTCTACCTCAGGATGATTCAGGTGTGGATTGAGTCACGTTATATGTATGTGTAGCACCATTCTTTATTGAATATGACCTGCTGGGGTGGCTCATGACATCAGGACAGTGATATCACTCCAGTGACTTTGACCAGGTTGTTTGAGGGCTAGAGTCCCGACTGGGGCGAAGCCCCGCTGATGGAACATACTTGGACAGAGAAAAACCCGCTAACCGAGGTGTACCTCGGCGCCGAAAGCCACCATTCAGCGGGGGAAGAACATCGCTGCCTGAGGGGATTCTTTTTCGAAGACTATTGTTGCGATAAATATAGCTAATCAACTGACACCTGACACCTTCAAGGTCATTGAAAAAATGAAGGACCTTGATATAATTTAATAACGTTATTTTTTAGAGTGTGAATCGAAAACTGTCATGATTAATACTTTCAACTGATGAAAGACGAGTTTTAATAATCAAATCTTGTTACACATTAATCATAACACAGTTTTATGCAGAACTTTTTTTTCGGGACATATACCTTTAGACATATACCTCGGCCCCTTAGACCTTTCCTCTGCCACCCGAAAAAATCATACGCATAGTGGTGTCGGAAAAAAAAGTGTCTGCCAATGATGATATTCTTCTTCGGTGGCCATCTATATATAACTGGGGCATTATTTTTCTGTAATTTACGTTCGAGTTTTTCAATAATTTTAAGTTCAAGGTAGTTTTCTTCTAGGTTTCTCCATTTCTTTTCTATTCATTTTATCGAGTTTTTTTTTCTGATCCATATACTATTGGCTTGTGTTTCATTACATTGTTTGCTTTTTGCAGGCTGAAGATTTTAAGTATTGCAGCATTTTATTTACTTTGTTTTATAAAAAAATATAGTTTGGAATTTGGTTTACATTGGAATTTACGGGGACTCTTTAAATGGACTCTTTCTGAAATAATATATTACATTTCTGAAACCTTTTAGAATTACTAAATGTGATGTAACCACTTTATTTCACAGTGATTATGTTTAGGAGACAAAATGTCCCTTAATTTCTGAGATTAAGTTAACTTCTTGACTTTTCCTTATGTCTTCAAGAGCGCGTATCTTAATTAGCCTTAATTTTCGTCACTCACTCCATAGTTTACGCATTTCCAGATCTCTGGTATGCGTGATTAATCGGATTTAATATTGTTTGCTTCTTGCATTGCTTCCACACAGTGACCCCTTCAACAAACTTTCTGAAAACGCGAGTCAGTTGCGCAACAGTGGGGTGGTGCAAAACAAATTGGAATTCAACTGAATTCCTGTGCTATCGACGGCTGACCTCGCCGAGTCGCCACGGCCAGCTGCAGCGCGCGCTTTCTCGCCTGCCGGGTGAAACGCGCGCCGGAAGCGGCCAGCGATTTACACCTTTACGGCTGCATTCCGGCCACGCATGCGCAGATGGATTGGCCTCTGACCGGGGCGCCGGAACGCGAACGGGGGCTCCGTTGCTCCATTACTGAACGAGCTGGGTCAGCGGCGGACCCAGGGATGGCATGCCAATTACACTTCTTTACGTGCTCGTTCACTTCTTATTTTACCCTCCAGCACTCGCGGTCGATCTCGTAGATGACAGGGTTTGTTCTTACGATGATAAAGTGTCATAAATAAATAAAATAAATAAAATAAATAAAATAAATAAAATAAATAAAATAAATAAAATAAATCAATATATTGATGGCGAGGCCTGGGGCCATTTAGCTTGCTCTTACGCCTGACCATGTGACACCCGACCACACTTGACCTGACTACATAGACATTTTTGAGAACCTCGGTTCTCCTCAGAGCCTCTCTATTATAGTTTTTAGATCTTACAGCTGCCAATTTGTGCCAATAGACTTCATACTGCCGACACAAGAATAATCTCATTATATAGCTTCTTAGTGCAGTGCAGCACACCGCAGGCCGGAACGTGTAGCACTATTTACAGCTGATACAACGTTTTAATCTACATCTTTTCTTATTATTCATAAACACTATAGTTCAATAAAGTATTACAGTTTCTATGGTAGTAAATGTGTTTAAAATTCAATTGTGACTGAAACACTCAAGAGTCGGTTTGGGAAGCAATGTAAGCTAAAATTCAAATGATGGATCTGATAGTTCACCCTGTGGGCTCGAATATCTTACAGTAGCGAGTGTGCCGCGGGGTGAAGAAAGTTCAAGCGCAACCGTGCGAGAACTCTCGCATGTTAAACCTCGCCCTAATTTTTCCTAAGGGAATCGGGAAACTGAAAAAGGAAACATGTCTTTTCCATGATGTTCACTTCACAATTAGGTACAGAGAACTTGTAGACCACGGCAAAACATTTAGATTTACATTTATTTAGGCAAAAAACAGTAAAAACTGTATGTGACGTGTAGGTGAGAAGGTTATCTGCGCACGTTTTCTTGAGCACGTTAAAAGAATGGTTGCCATACAAGCACAAGAATCAATCTTCATCGGTATCAAGCAATTATTAATAGTACTCCTCGTTTTTGCTACTAGAGCGAATCTTGAATTAAATAATTATGCAAATAAACCTCGTCAGTCTGCGCACACCACGATGCACACAGAAAGCGTAAATAGTAAAAGACTGAGGAATCTAAGCCTTCGAAGTGTGTCGTCACAAAGATGTCCACCAGCACCAAGGAATGAAATATAGTTCATGAAGAAATGTATTCTGCATTCCTCCAGGCGTAAGTGGAATTGACAGTATTGATACGCACCGAATCGGCAAAAATTTAATAGGATGTCCAAGAATATCTCATACTATAGATTACGGAGTGAGAAACGTTTATTTGAGGCCTTTGTCCTCAAGATTTTAGTTTTTAAGGCCCTGGATAATATTTCAGTCCAAAGCAGTTTTTTTCTACAAATTAATAAATGTATTAGCCATCCCTCTATCTTGGAGATTGTTACGTAATTATAAATAAATAGTAACAAATTTCAAGGAAGAAAATCTTCTACGTTTTTAAGTTTGCCCTTGATCTGTTGGGTAAATGCGAACAAATCGAAACTTTCACATTTATGCTAACAAAGTGCAAAACCAAAACAAGGGGAACAAACCATGAGGCTTCATTGGAGTTCAATATTGATTACATTGAGTTTAACTTCATTCTTGACATTGAATTAAATCGAACTGTAAAAATTATCGAAGGTGGGTTATGTCTATTTATAGCGTTTACAATTATCTCTGATTTTATTTACTTCAATTAATATTCAATATGAGATATTACCAAAATAATATATTTTGGTTAAAAAACTTAATGTTACCGGGAATTTCTCACAAACTTGAATTTTATCCATTACGTTATCACGTAGCGAAACTCTTCTTTAACTTTTAAGTACAAGCGATGATGTATTCTAAATACCCAGGAAGAAACGTTTACCTTCACCCGATGTTTCCTAAGGTGATATTGCCTCACAGCCGTTTGCATGTGCGTCTACTGTCTACAATAAGCCGCGGGCAAAGAACGAACATAAAGACACATTTCAGCACCTTCTGAGATAATGACTTATGTACGGAGTTACTCAGTGAATCAATAAAGACTCAGGTGATGTAAATACTCGTAAAGTGATGCTTTTTAAACAGCTTTTATTTTCAAGAATTGTAAAACACCTGTTTATTAAACGGTATAACAATGACCAGCACGAGTGTTGTTACAAAGAAAAATAGAGACAGCATATTTTTCAAACGGCGCCTGAAAGTATTCCTAAGCTAGCAATGAAATTGGCCAAACGAAGTAAGGAATACGATGCTGCCTTCTTTAAAAGAAGAAGACGAGGAAAAAGACAAAGAAGAACACAAAGAAGAAGACGAAGAAGAAGAAGAAGAAGAAGAAGAAGAAGAAGAAGAAGACCAAGAAGAACACGAAGAAGGAGACGAAGAAGAAGAAGACCAAGAAGAACACAAAGAAGAAAAAGTAGACAAAGAAGAACACAAAGACGAAGAAGTACGAGGTGAAGATAATGAAGAAGATTTCTTGTGAGTTGTAGAATACACAACACAAGTACTTATGACATATTGCCAGGCCCGTGTATTAAGGTTAATCCACATCTGTCCAAGAGGTCAACTTCTTTTAGGTTGAAGGGCAACTTTCGCGAAGCGGACGCGTGTGCGACCTGCATGTGGTTGGTTGCCTAAGGCGAGGCGGCAGGCGGGGCGGGGCGGCGTGGCCCCGGCCAGGAGCTCTCAATCTTGCGCTTGAGCACATAATAGCGCTGGATGAGGCGCGGCCCGTGTGCGATCATCTCATCATTCTTCATTCGCTACCGCCGCCGCCGTCACCCCCCGTCCCGCACCGCCTGCAGGAGACCTAGGCCACGGCGCCGCCGGAGGCGCAGGCCCCCTGTCGCGCAGACCCCGCCCTGCACCTTTAAAAAGCAGGCGCGCATGTGACTGCTACCAGTACAGAACATGCAAATCAGAGTTTACTGCTTGGCACCTTTACCACTGCTTTAATAATAATAATAACAATAATAATAATAATAATAATAATAATATATTATTACGTTGCCCCTCGGGTGGCTCGTAGACAGTGTGCTCACTTTGCCTAGTGTGATCCCGGGTTAGATAGGGGAAAAATACTGCAGTAGGTTTCCATCACAACCATCTGAGTTTCTACTGTTGTGGGACGCAGTAAAAGCTTACCTACAGGCATGCGTAATAAATAAAGGTAGCGGTCGGCTTAATCCAATTATAAAATGCCAAATACATTTTATTATTATTATTGTTATTATTTTAAATCAATTTTAGATTGCGTAAATTAGGTTGGTTTGGTCACATAAACCGTATGGAATTGAATACCGAACTCAATATATAATTGAACTTCACTAGGAAGAAAAATAGGAGAATCGAACATTTCTTGGAATCATGAAATTTGTAAATTACTGCAAACAAGTAGTTTGAAAGAAGAGGACTCTTATGATAGAGGAAAATGGAAACAATATTAAAATTCATGTTTATATAAAATGTAACGTTGTAACAGAAAGAGGAGTGATTTCATTCTATACTTGTCAAATTTATTATTATTATTATTATTATTATTATTATTATTCCCTAAGTTCACCACTAAATATGTTATGTTCAGATTAGATATAAAATCTCCAAGTTTCCAAAATTCCTTGCTCAAAATATGGGTTGTTCCCAATTGCGCAATGTCTTGTTCCTCCGAGTTTTTTCAATGACCTGGAAGTTGGTCATGTTCTTCCACAAATCCAAGAGTTTCGAGGACTATCGGTACGAAATTTTAGTCCTTCCTTTTCGAAAACTCAAAACTTTTTTGGTATTCCATTAAAGATTGTTTTTATTAGGTGGTCATGTGACAGTAGTTGTTTACATTCTACACTCTCCATCGCTAGCCTTTTTATCTGTATTATCTTTTGGTTTTGTGATCTAACAAACAGAATATACAGACGGCATTGTCTTCAAACATTCATCTCCATTGCATTTCACTATGTTCTGTGCCGTGTTGAAAAAATCTCTGGCACATCTCTCTTAAAATCGCTGTTTATGAACGAAATGTTTCACTTCAAAAATCCAAACCGAGATATGCTTTTATTTCAATGTAATGTTGTTCTGAAAATGTTCCTACAATCACTTTTAGGTATAGACGCCCTGGTTGATGAATACCACTACTGAATATTGCAGATTATTAACACTATTCCTAATTGTGATCTGTACATCATATGAAATCGTGCCGGTTCCCATTATACTGAATTATTTAGTTCCAAGTTTCGTCAACGTCCTCATCGAAAACTTTCTTTTCAGTAACGATTTGAAGACATATTCTTTATTTACTATTTTACGTTTTCATTAGGTTTTCAAATGCATGAATTCTGAATGAAAAAATATTATGTTCAATTTTGCATTGTCAGTCTTGAGGTTTGAGATGAAAGTGGCTTTTTAACTAGGAAGAAGTGGAAATGAATTTTCAATCATATGCGTTTGTTTGTTAAGTTAAACACAGAAATTCCCCTTTTCTAGAGAGAACATTATGACCTTGGAAACTGAGAAACAACTTGAACAAAAAAGGTTCTTGGCAATTATAAGCTAAACTTGCTCTTGCATGAAATGTTCGTTTTACAATATAATTAGCTGTTTACGTAAAATCGGCCAAGTATCTTGCTGTAAACAAAAGCGTGATTGAACAAGAAATTTTTAAGAAATAGTATTTATTAGATTTTTTCAATTAATTTAAAAATAATTTTAAGTCCAGAATACTTTCTCGAACAGTAATTCTGCGTTTTAAAAAACTTTCTTAGTTTTCGATTAATGTTTGTGCATTGCAGTCAAGTAATACAAAAGCTTAAATGATCATGATTCCTCAAGTAGTACATAGTATTCAAACTCTTTTCGGTAATAACGCCAATTACCCAGGAACTGCCTTGAATACGATTTGGCGTTAAGAGAATGGTGCAAATAATAAAGCAGTTGGAAGTCGTTTTCTTTTGTTGTTTTATTATGTGATTTTCGACTTACATAATTCGAAAAACATGATTGTCGATACATTTTGAATATAGCAATTTGAGTTCAAATCACGGTGGTGTCAGATGGTAGGATATGTGTGCCACCACAATATATCAAATAATTTATATTATATTCAGAGAATATGTATTATTCGTGTATGGGCCACTGCAGACTACGCATCACATTTCTCTCACTTCAGTATATCCAACTGAAAAAAATACACAGGTCGCTATTGCATTGTCGCACGCCTAAATCATAAAGAGAATAATATTTTCACAACAAAAGCTAGACAAGACAAGTTGCTGGTTTTTCGATAGTGCATTTGCTGTAATAGAAAATAAGAGAGAAACGTAACAAAATGGAAATCAAAAACGTAATAATGTACACTAAGGAGCTTATTCTGCATTAGTAAGGACATTCCTTAATTAATGTTGTTTTTTCAACCAAGGCTTACATTCGCAATCCGTTCATAAATACGTAAATCAAGGAAACTTGAAGAATGATGTAAAAATAAACTTTAAAATCAATATGTTACCAAGAAATACATAGTTTCAATTAGTGCAAAATGGTTCAAATACAAATAAATTCTGTAATACTGATAGCTAATGATGACCTTTAAATTATTCTATCACAATCTGATCTACATTAATTAAAAGTTTAAGTTTCATTTGATATCATTGATATGTTAACGTTATTGATTGTAATGTAGATTAAGAAACATGCGAGAAGACTAATATTGTTCAGGAAAACACATTTTTCTCTAATATGTACTTATAAATGAAGACAAAATTAATATTCTTGTTTTAATAGTCCATGAAAAAATAAATTATTCATCTTCTCGTTATATGAGAGGTGACGCAGAAGCTCAGATCTGAGGATCTTGGGGAAGTCCCTTGATATCTCAGCTCTTGGAGAGCACCTTTCGAATACAAATTGCCAAATGGCAGTGAGCAAAGCAGACCCGTAATATTCTGGACTGCGCTGCGGGCTTTGCGACCTCAGCAGCAAAGTCCTCGTTGCGCGCACTGTGTATGCGCGAGCCGCACCTATCGGGCATGCATCTCGTCGCCTTGATTACTTCATTCCAAAAGACCAACGTTGGCAGCGTCGAGTTGCCCGAGCGGTCGGATTTACAAATACTCACGCGAACGTGTTCAATCTAGTTTGGAGAGGAAATTTCTGTGCCGGAACGACACTACACAAACGAGCATAATAATTTCAAATGCTTCACACGAAAGGGGTGTACATAAGTTGAAAGGGATCGTTTCATCGGATCCGTCAGGAAAGAGTTATACTTAATTACAATGCCAGTTTTCCAGGGTCGCGCTGGAACTCCAGGATTAATTTCAGATAAAGTTACTGTCAGCGAGCCAATTCATGTAGTTTGGTAATCAACTTCCCTTTCTCTTCTTAGAAGTTATGGTCTATCGCCTTATACATTTTGTTTTTTTTATTTGGAAAATATTTTGTCTGTCTTAACTTTTGTGAAATATTTTGCTATTATCGAGAGTGGATGAATAAACTGAGAGGAGTTTAGTCTTCATTTATAATGTCTGAAATATAATGTCAACGATATATACACATTAGTCAACAAATGTATAACGTATATGACATTATTGTAATACGATATTAGTACAGGGATATCAATTTGTTAGACAAGAGTTCTTTTACGTTCCACTACACGTCTCAAGCGTGACATGGTACGCTTAGCATGGCATTCGCCCTTCGAATATATATAGTTTCCCAGCCGGGGTGCAACTCGCGAACTTGGCGATGGAAGCTTATGCGCTACCCCCATTAGACCTAGAATACCCCCTACCTACAATGTCTTTGACAAGACTATTGTTTCCTTGAGTGTCAAATTTTGTGATTATTAGTCCCGCAAGTGTAGTGCATTTTACATGCCGGAAGGTGGCGGTGTTTCTCTCCCAACAGAACGTGAAATCAGGGACAGATCTGCATGTCGGCTTGTGAGGGTTCCCTTTTCTAAGTATCTGCGCCAACAGAACGTCACCGCAGCTAGAATATGTTCTAAGCTCTTGAAATTTTTGGTAGTGTAGTGCATGTAAATGTACGTGCGTTTATGTGTGTGTTTGCCAGGGGGTAGGAGGGATCAAAGCTGAAGACTAAAATATGCGTTATCCGAGGCCCAATTGTGCTGCCCCGGGGATTAACAGGAGAAGACCAGGAAAACTACCGATCAGAGCAACCGGCTGCATAAAATCTCCTCCAGGCTGTGGCTGTCAAGAAAATTATTTGACCGTACAGCGGAGTTTCGGGATGTGACTCAGCACATAGTATACACGCCCACGAAAGTTTCAGATATTCGATGACAACTAAATGGGTTATCCTTACTACATTTGGCCTCATTCAGATGTGATCAAGGATGCTAATAGTTACTGAATCGCACCCCAATGAGGGGGTATCTAGACGGGATGGCACGTTTAACAGAAATTGACATCGTTTATCTCAAACGTTAACGATTCTGCAAACAACGCTCTAAGCCACACCCCAAAACTCCCTTGCATTCCCTGTGAACATCCAGGCTATTGCACGCTCGCCGCGCATCTTCCCTCGCCCCGCCTACCCGCGGGCCGTCGCCGCGCGACAGAACCGCTCCGCCCCGCCTCGCCCCCCCGGCTGGTGCGGCGAGGCGAAGAGCGAGCGAGCGTCGGGCGGGCCGGGAATCGGTCAAGAGAGCCTGAGGACGCCTGCCGAGGCCGCTCGGCGCGACGCCGCGAGTCGCCCTGCCGCTGCGACGCCACGCGGCGCGACGCGCAGCAACTGGAGCTCGCGCCGGTCGCCTTGCGCCTCCGCCCCGGCGGTGGGTGAGGGATGCCACTTGGCGACGCATCTGTGACGATATCTCAAAAAATAGCGATTTTTTACGACTGACTGGATGGTGGGTGAGGGATGCCACTTGGCGACGCATCGGTGGCGATGTCTCTAAAAATCGCGATTTTTTACGAAGACTAATTCGATGATGGGTGAAGGATGCCACTTGGCGACGCATCGCTGGCGATGTCTCCAAAAATCGCGATTTTTTACAATGACTGATTCGGTGATGGGTGAGGGATGTGAGATGGCGACGCATCGGTGGCGATGTCTAAATATCCCGATATTTTTTTAAATGACTGACTGGATGGTGGGGGAGGGATGCAACTTGGCGACGCATCCGTGGCGATGTCTCTAAAAATCGCGATTTTTTACAAAGACTGATTCGATGATGCGTGATGGATGCCAGTTGGCGACGCATCGGTGGCGATGTCTCTAAAAATCGCGATTTTTTACAATGATTCGATGATGCGTGAGGGATGCCAGTTGGCGACGCATCGGTGGCGATGTCTCTAACATGCGCGATTTTTTACAATGACTGATTGGATGGTGGGTGAGGGATGTCACTTAACGACGCATCGGTGAGGATGTCTCTAAATATCGCGATGTTTTACAATGACTGATTCGATGACGAGTGAGGGATGCGAGATGGCGATGCATCGATAGCGATGTCTTCAAAACGGTGTGTTTTTTTTACAAAGATTGATTAGATGGTGGATGATGTACACAACTTGGTGATGCGTGCATGAGGATGTCTTCAAAACATCGCGTTTTTTACAATGATCGATTGATTCATCAATTCGTGTTTAAGAGTGCGTCAACTGCTATGGTCGTTAGTTCTGTAAGGATAGTGTGTGATTTTTACTCTCCTTTATACAGCGGCTGAATACGACGCAGCTATCTGGCTAGATCCAATGCAGCCGATGTCTGGAAGAGAATTCTAGCGGAAGAGAATTCTAGCTGTTCTGATTGGGAGTATTCCGTGGTTTCTTTCACCGAAACCAGGTGAATGCCGAATAAGTTTCCCAACAATCGAACCACGGACCGTATGCAATATTTTCTTCCTCTTCCTCCACTTATTCTCCACCCTTTCTTACACACACATTTGCATGCACAACACTACGACACATGTTAGGAGATCAGACGGGAGTTAAGAGCTTGTTCCGGGAGGGGCGGTGCCCCACTAGAAGATACCTGGATGTGGAAAACACCGCAAGGTAACATAGGTTAGCGCCGAATTTTGCCATTCAGCGGGGGAAGAACACCGCAACCTTCCATGACGAAAAATCACTACACTTAGAAGACTAATAACCACAACAGTTGACGCGCCCTGAAACACCAAATAATCAATCACCTGTCTCTGACTGCGCTCTAGTGATGCAACGAGCGGGGCCGACAGCGTGAGCGATGGTCGAGCGAGTAGTAGCGGTGTGGTGGCAAAGGGGCGGCTCGCAGTCTGTGGTTTCGGCTGCGCCGCTGTTGGCGGAGCGATGCGTCATAAGGTCACGGGCGTGCGGTGCCGCCTTCGCGGGTGCCGGATCGCTCGGGGCGCAGCTAGAGCGTGTCCGAACAAGGCCGGGCCACCCGTCCCAAAACGGACGGTGGAGTTACGGCACCGTTCGAGGCCGCATTGGTTCTTGCGAGAAACACGCCCGCCGCTGGCGGTGGCTGCGAATTCGGTTCTTGTATTCGAGGCCTGAATTCTCAGGTCGGGAGCGATCGTAAACGAGTTACGACCGGGGATAAACGCTCTAATACAATAATTGTTATGTGAAGAAAACAGTAAATGCTAACTGCATACACTTACGTTAACGGCTTGTTTTGTGTAGCTGTTGAGTTTCGTTTAATAATATTGATTGCTATATTGAAATATAGGTCGCACCAGGGTGGGTTAACGTCTCGCATGAAGCACATGATTAGGAGCCGCCTGTATAAAGCCCTGTAATAATTTGCAAACTAAATCTTTGATTAGTTCATAAATACGTAAGAAAATGTAGATTTTAAATTTTTAAATTCAAAGTTATACTATATTTTCATTACTTAGTATCAGTTTGGATGTTTAAAAGTACTGTTATAAGTCTGTTTTCGCACTCATCCTTAACCTAGCATCCTTATGAGACTGTACCGACTTCAGACACGAAGAAAAAAGAATGTTGCTTTGGAATTCGGAATTAAAGATGTAAAATACATTATCAACTAATTAAAACATGTGTATGTTTACAATTGCATTGTAGATAATGGATGATTGTTTTCAATGTTCAAGTAAGTACAGATTGTTTGAAAAATAAATGAAACGATTGTTTACTTGAATGTGTTCCTATAAGTTCATTCCAGGACCTGGTGCTAAAAGTAAATTAAAAATTTCAAAATGTCCTCTAATAGTATATTCCGTACGGAGTGGTTTCTCGCCACTCCGCACTTCTTCGCGTTGAATATTACAAATATTAAAAAAAAGAATTATGGTAAATATTAGAGTGAATTAAAATACTTTAAATTTAAAGAGACAATGACCAAATTATGTGTATCAGTTAGAATTAGTTTTTGGTATCAACATTTTAAACGTTTTGTTTAAGTTCATGGGTAAATTTCTAATCGTTACTACACTACTATCAGCGCACTTGTTCATTCTATGTATGTTAAGCTATGCATTACACACTTTACAAGATTTTATAAAAAAACGTGACATCAGACAATTTTTTCATTGACTGTTCATTTCAGATTTACGACTTTTCGTGAAGGGGGGCAGAAATCCCTGCACAGATACAATATGTGCAATCTTTTCCCTTCGCGGGGCAAAGGCAATTTGGCAAGCTTCTGCCACGTGAGCCTGTAGACCTTCCTGTTGCCAAAGGCTGCACGCGTATTCGCAGTGGGCGGCGGAGTTGAGCGAGGTAACGTCCTCAATTAAGGTTAACAAAGGCACGTTCTGTGCGACGAGAATTTCACTGCCCACCGCGTTCTGAGCAGCCTTGAGCTGCGTCATTTGTTGCAAGGGTACTTCATACGCCCTGCTTTCGACAGCAAGTCAACTGTGAAATCCGTAGGATAAACACTGGCGGATAATGACTCTTCATAAGGCTGAATGAGTGAAATTTTTTGCGCTTCTTGTTAAAATTTACGTAGGATTCTCTTTCCAGAGTGTCACAGCTGTAGTGAATGTGTTGAAATTAATAAGATTACAGTACGCATGATAAGACATTTTTGTTATTGTAGCTAAAATAAAATAGAATTAGTTTTCCATTTTTAAGAAGAATGATTAATTATTTATACATACTGCAGTCCCTGCAATCATTATTTGTTTGAATTAATTGTGTCTTTATTGTTGCAATCACTGAATGTAAAATGCAAAATGATCGTAATAATTTGTAATTAAATATTAACTACTATTTAAATTTACAAGTAAATTGCTTTGTATGAAGTTTTGGTATCGATCAACATATAATGCCAAATTTAAATTTATTTCCTTTTAAATGAAAATTGTAATTACAAATGAAATTGTAAACTTTATTAATAGTTTGTGTGTTAATGTAAACATATTTTTAAACTTATTGCCTGTTAATTTCCGTGACATAACCAGAGTCGCTTCATGACCATAAAAAGATATCTTACACGATCAAATCACATTACACGCATGGCAATTCCACAGCATTTTTGGTTTGCTTGTCTTGTGTTATGGCGACAATTGCATCACAACCAGTATTATCTCATGATAAACTGTACATTCTTCGTTTAAGAAATGTACACTCTCACTGCCATCACATTAATATCAGTAGACGTTCTCAGAAAATCTCGTTGACCCCAAAATAAATTATACCATCAAATTATTCACATAAATTGGGCACGAAGTAGCTGCCAGTGTATGGTAATCACGACCTACTCGCCTAGAATGGTCAACATTAGGGAGGCGACTAATATCCTCAAATCCAAATTAGGTCGTTAGACAGATTTGACACAGTTTTCATGGCCATATGTATGATATAACAGGATTTTGAGAAACAGACTTGCTTTCAAAACAACAGCTATGTTCTGAAGGTTAGCATGTGTGAAAGACGGTTTCTAACAAAAATCCACAAATATTAATTTACCAATTAATAAATAATTCTCGCAAACCTTATTTAAATTCCTGGAAGTTCACAAGAGCCATCTAACGCATTAACCTATTTATGCTCAACTTAAATGCACCGAATCGACCTTCACAAGGAATTAAAAGAGTAGAGGTGGCTTGGTTTACACCGCCTCAGACGTCGGACCTCGATCGACGAAACCGCTTGTCGGCGGTTCATTCACAGCCACACAGTTGATCATCGGCGCCGTTTTGTGCTTTTTTGCGCTGAATCATTCACGCAGGTGGCTGAGGTGCCGCAGCGGCGCCGCGGCGCGGCGACCGAATGTACTAAGCGGATTACGTGTCGCCGGCACGCGAAAGAGTTGTTCTCGGGGTTCGACACGGCGACCGCTTCTTACCGGCTCTCCCCGACCGGTCGTGAAGGTGTCGCTGTCTTGTTCGTTCTGGTGCTCTACTCGCCACGCCCACGGTTGCACTGTTCTCGTATAATAGCACAGTGGGTTATCGGTTGCAGATAGTCTCAGCCAGTGGGTCTCCACCCACCAGTGCGAGTGAGAGAAGCCTTACGGGTCGCGAAATTTCAAGTACATATTGATTCAAACCATTTTTTCGTGAGGTCTCTGATACGGTATTCGAGGGAATGGCTGCAAATAAGATAATCATTTTGTGATTATTTGGTTCCTGTAACAAAATGCTCTGTTCAATAAATTTGAAAACACAAAGCTCGAAAAGCATTGGTGGCGCCGTGCGACTACCATTGCGAATACAGTACGTGGTCAAAATGCTGTCAAGTGCGCCACATATGTTTAGATTTAGATTTATTTAGTCAAAAAACAGTAACAACGGTATTGGACGTATGGGGGAGAAAATCATCTGCGCACGTTTTCTTGATTTCCAAAATCCTTTCCCATCATTTTAACTACAAATAGTTGAAAGATTAGTAAAAGTTTAAAACAAATAAATAAAATAAATTTATAAAAAAGCGCGAGATAAGTTTATGTTAATATTAATGTCCACGAAATGGAAAATGAGTCAACAGAAACGTCGGCATGTCGTTATGTCAGTTTAATAGTTCAGTATTACCAATGTATGTTGAACAGCTGTCGACGTCTAGAATTCTCATTCGCGCAACGAAATCATGTGACTTTGCCACTTGGTGTCGAAAAATTTGATCCCGTCGGATCTCTCGACCTGCAAAGATTCAGTTGCGTAACTTGGTGTTTCAGATTCAAAAATCGAAATCAAAAGTGCTCCTTGGCAAGGATAGCCCCATTGGCTTCTCTTTCAGCCAAGCCAGGCGCACAATAAGGTCCCAAGCACGCCCTCGGGAGTGATGGAGGCCGGCTCCTCAATTAATAGGTCCCCGGCCCAGCGGGCAGGTGATACATTGGTCGCCTGGAGGCAGATGGGCCCTGCAAGGAGGTTGCACTTGGACCTGTGAATTAAACATGACTGAGCTTACAAATTGGGATGCCGAACCACTTGGGGAGCGGTTTATATTCAAAATTGGGGCTATGAACATTGAAGTTTTCTTCATAATTAACCTATATTTGTAGTGTTATGAATATTCGGTATGTTTTTACTTACAAATTTATTTTTTGAAAGGAATAATTTTGAACGAAACTATAAATAAATGTTCAACTTTTGTGAACAGTACAAACATGTTTAAAGAAGCATATTTATATTTAGAATATTAAAATGAGTATCTGCAATATATTTTATTTGAGTCTGTCTGAAAAGTAGCTAACTGTTCATCTCTTTTAAGGAAGTAAACTTGTTTATTACACAACGATTCTGTTGAAAGCGTCGTATATTGAATTTTCCGTGATTTCCTTGTCACTATATTTTAATCATGTCAAAAATGCTCACGAAATACCAAGACGACTTGTATTATATTAAATTTTCAAGACCTAGAGTGGATGAATATGTCATAGATCTAGTTTGTCAACCAATATAGCGCAAACTTGTAGCACAAACCAGGTCTACATCTAAGAAAAAAACTACCCTTAGCAAGCCACACAGCGAAGGTTTCATGTCCAAATATATTCAATAAGCTTTCAATGCGTTCAAAACATGCACGTATAAATTAAAATTTCATTTGAAACTATTTACATTAATTGTAATTGAATGATCTCTTAAAGAGCTGTTGGACGGTACTTTCAAGTTTTAGAAAAATAATGCGAGAAGCAATTTTCTGTGACATTTCTTCCCCTTCTCGCATCTCTCCACTAACGAAATTACCTATATTCTTTCACATAACTATATGTTGATTTTAATGAAAGCATGCCAAAAGATGAAGTTCTTACTTTTTCTAATGCATCTGACGCAGTTCCTATTATTTCCAAATGATCTTTCATTTCAAGATCAATTACATCGATAGATCCTGACTTCCTCGTTTTCTCCAACACATATGTGATCATGCTTACACAACAAATTATTTACAGATAACCACACTACATTTCATGCCGGTGTAAAAGGTACTCGAATAAAATATTATACATCAATCGGGAAAAGCCCCTTTTTATTACTCGATGGATTGCCCGCGTCGACCTGGTGGACTCGGCGGGTGAACTCTCCAGTCTCGCCGTGGAAAGGTCGATTGTTTTGCCTTATGATGAGAATTACTAGAATTTCATTAAAAAATACCAAACATTGACCGATAATAAAATTGAGGGGCTTACAGTGAATGAAGTAATATAATATAACACAACTGTGTTGGATTTGAGAAAAAAAGAAAGCGAATACCTTTGTGAAACAAAGAATTTATTGTAAGACTTCTGATATATTTTGGGTATTTATAAATATTTATTACTCCCTAAGCTACAGTTTTAAAGTGCAATTTTATAATCACCTATCTATAAGAAATGTTGAATTGTGTAGGTATGGATACTTGGTTTGTAAAACTTCAAAATTTTCAAGAATCTTCAGAGCATTTAGAACCTACCAAATCAACAACTTATTTTTATGATCAAGACCCTGGAAGAGACCCTTAGCCGTGCACGGCCATAAAACGGAGAAAAGTGTAGCAAAAATCCACAACGGGAGAATATTCATAGGAGAGTTTGCCTGTTACACTTGATCCAGTTGTAAAATTGCAGTCATGATAATTTAATCTCTGATCTCAGAGATATACATCTGAGGGAAATGGGTAATTGTTCTCGATCCAGGGATTGTAATCAAAGTTACCTCTAAAATGTTTGGTGATGTAACACAGTAATGCAGGGCAAATTCCTAGCAAACTTTTCTCCAAGAAACGAATATTATTACCCGGGCAGTAGTGTTGCTTCTCCACTGAAATGCGGTTTTCGGCGTCTAAACATCGGCTTGCGGGCTTTCTCTTACAGGTATTTCCCCCGGTGGGGCATAGCACCACCTGGGTCTAGATCTAAAGCACCGACGGGTATCCTACCTTGTGATAACGTAGTACTCATGTGTGTGTGTGTGTTAGTGTGTAAGGGAAGGGAAAATGCGGATTTTGATATTAGTTTAGAGAATGATATGGACCTAAAACAAAATTTTTTGAAAGAAAGTAGTTTTTTCGTGTAATTCAAACAGAATCAACATTTACCAGTACCAAAAGTATCCAATGTACCCAAAATATTCGGAATAAGGAAACTTGTTTCACCCAAACCAAACGTAATATTAGGTACACTTCAATACTTGGGTCTCCGAGAGAAAATTCCTAACAACAAAAAGGATTAAAAAATCGATATTATTTAAGTGAAGAAATATGTTTTGGAAATGGTATTATTTCTACCAGTACAAATTTCATAATAATTTAATAAGGGAGCTTGTTAAAAAGCAATATTCTATCTTTGGCCACGATATTAACACCTCTGTTCAGCTGAAACCCATTCTTCTGGAAAATGAGAATGTTTGAAATTTTTTTGTTTACCGATCACATTTCATTTCATAAAAGGAAGACAGTTACTTGAGGCTAATTTACAGACTTGCCCATTGCAAAAACTCTCTCAGCATTTTCTGGTCTCGTATCGGAGGAACACAGCCGCATCCGAGCAGTCCTACACAGCCACCGATTCTCAGGATTTATTAACAAGCCAATTAGCAAGTGTCGAAACTTCTCGCGGCTCGGCGCCCGCAGCGCCTGCGATGAAAGGGCGATCGTCGCCCCGCGGTGGGCGAATGGCGCGCGTATTCGCCCGTGGGCGACGGTGGCCCAGATTTCGACGCGAGCACAATGGCGACGCGTTGCGGGGCGCCCGCCGCGGACAAGCGAAGGCGTGGCGGCGACGAGCGACGCCATTGTGTCGACTAGGTGCACGGGCGCCGGCCCGGAGACCGCGGGCGGCGGGCGATGGCGGCGGGAGAGGTGGGCGGCGAGGTGGGACGAACGAGGGATGATGGCTGGGATGGGTGCGTGGGTGGCGGGGTTGGTGGATTTGATGATGGTGGGAGTGGCGGCGGGAATGATGGTGGTGGTGTAATGGAGGAGATGGTGGCGTTCATGTCGGGTGTGGCGGGATGATGGCAGTGGTGAAGGCAGTGGTGAAGGCAGTGGTGATGGCGGGGGTGATGGCGGGCCGGTCGATAGCGGGCGTGAATGCGGGGTGATGCGCGGGTGATGGGCGGTCCTGGCGGCCTACTGGCGGCGGGCATCAATGGTCGGTGTGTTGGAGATGATGTGGATGAGTGTCGTGTGATGTCGGGGTTTGATATGCGAGTGCAAGGCGGAGGTGACGGCGATGTGGTGAGCGGTGAGGAGAGGGTGACGCGGAGATGTGGCGAGAATGCGGAATGGTGGTGAGATTGATGGTGAGTGTTAGGTGGATAGTGGCCGGTATAGCTTAGGACTTATGGTGGGGTTGGCAGAGGTAGTGGCGGTGATGATGGTGAGGGTGGCGATGATTGCGGGAATGATGACGAGGACGATGGTGGAATAGGTTGGGGATCGCATAGGGATGGAGTAGAGTTTGGAGGGCAAGGGAGAACGAAGTTGGAGGGGAGATGAGAGCGCTGTGTCAGGTTAACGTACTGAAATGAGTATAAGGCAATGATGATCTCTAATGGGGGGGGGATGCTTAAGGAATTGAGTTGAGTGGTTTTATGTGTAACAGGCTGGCATGATATTAGAGCGGAGATATCGAAAGACTCTGCGGTAGAACGTGAGAAAGTTTGAACAAAGGAAACAGAAGAACAAAGGTAAGCAGGAGAACGAAGGGGAGAATGGGAAGGCGGATTCGAGGGAGGGTTGGGAGTCGTGGTGGATGAGACAGGGGCGGAGTGAGGTCAACGAGCTGTCTCAGGGGCGTCGCCGCAACCCACGAGCGATGAGCGTCGGGCCGTGCGCGACGAGCGGCAAATACCACAAAGCCGTGGGCGACAGCTGTCGCCTTCTGCGCCTTAACATTTGTACTTGCTGTTTATTCACGCTCCCGTTGCGGTACAATGACGAAGTCTTCTCCCAATGGGAATGTCAAATATGCTTTGCTTTGCCCAATATGTGCCTACCGCTTCCATTCTCCGTTCATATTTAACTTTGTACACACATTCTTAAAAATAAATTATAGTTATTATAAGTACCATTATTTATAATATTGCGACAATAATTAATTTGATTCATGGATATGTTATGACTTAAGAAGAATTGATGGGATAGTTTACGTCAACAATTTCGAATTTTTGGTGTGCGTTTAATTACTTCAGGTTCACGGATCAATTAAGGCACAAGTGTTAAGTGGTACCAGTCAACTGGTTTCTATACGCCAAGAAATTAATAACTAGAAGAAATGTTTCATGATACGCTTCTAAATTTAGAGAAAGATGAGAATAAAATCGAAGAAGATTTTCGTTTGAAACTCCTGGAGCCGAGAACGAGGACGAATTGCGTATTTAGTCACATTCGACGGTACAGAAGGTCAAGATTGTGATTTGGACGTCATAACTGGATATTTTATTCGGATTACAAAAAGAATAATTTTTTCAGTGCGGCTGGATGTTGAACGACAAAATCAATCAAGAAGTAAATTAAAGATTGAGGCATTGTGAAAGTAGAATAGACTTGATAACCTTCGAGATATTGGTCATCAAAAGGAGAAAATACTATCGCAGGGAATATTATACGTTATGACAGGTCTTGAGTCCTTGTGGCGACGGTCTATGACTAAAGCTAATTGAAAAAGACTAGTGAAAGTTTTCATCGTCTCGGATGAACTGAAATGCATAATGCCGCCAATTTCTCATGACGTCTTTATTTGTACTTTTCTGAATATAATTGTTCTTTGATACGTAGTAATTACATCGTGATTTGACGTAATACACTATGCGATCTAAGAAAGTATTGAACATTAAGACTTCAAATTTTGCTAAAAAATTACTTTTTAAATTTTATTAAATAATAAACCGAATTATTCAGTCGTCAAATTTCCTTTTTTAGAAGTTTGTTTCCAAAAATCAAATTAACGAACAGCAATTAATAATACAAATCTATCATATAGTTTTGTTACTTATACGTGAGCTGCATTTTTGCAGCTATATATTTTCTAAATTTAATATTCTATTCGTTCATCATCTGCTTCCAAGAGCCTATCTGCACAAAGGCATGTAATTATTCAATAAAAAAATTATCATATTGTTACATCTCTTTCTTAACCGTTTGCCTTTCAATACTTTTCAAAATACCACTATTAAGAAAAGAAATAAAAATATATGAGTAAAAAATAAATCTTCTTTGACTTCTAATACTCATGTACCACCTTTTGCTGCAACTCAAATGCAATGATGCGCGGTTGTTAAATTCAACTGAAGTCGTGCGTTAAGAATTGCTTTTCATTGAAGTGTTTGGTTTTGTGATGATATAACAGCACAATATTACAAAATAGATCGTAATCTATGTTTTATTTTTTATGTGTGTTTTGCTGGAGTACTCGCATTTGTGTATGGGGCTCATAATAACAGTGAGTGGGTGCGCGATTCAGATGTTAGCGCAATATCGTAGATGAGTTGTAACATCCCATCATCCTTTCTTAACTATCCAAGCAAAGTAGTTGTATTTAAAAAAAATTATGAGTACTAAATTAAGGGTATTGATTAATATGTAATTTTTAATGATAAGAATGTAGTATTATGAAAGATATTGAACGCCACACGGTCGATATCACAAATAACAGATTCGGGTGGAAATTCAATTCTTTTATTGTCTCAAGTCCTCTTTACAATCTTACAAAATTTGGCTTCGTGCGTTATTTGCTCTAAATCTCCCTAATAAAAACTGTGGCTTACATGTACACAACAGGAAGGCCGTGTCCACGCCGTTCTAGGACGCGCAAAACGCGGGTGAAACGCCCCGACCGCATTCCTGCCCACTGTACGCCGGCTCACCGCCTCGTCCCGTCCTCGCCCTATCCCTTTCGGGTGACGCGGCCTCCGCCGACCCCGCCCCCGGCCTCGCCACCTGGCGGAGGTTCATTGAGGCGCGACACACGGCAGGCCGACCGGCAGGCTGGGGCTCACTTGCATAAATGCATGCGAGCGCGCCCGCGGGACAAGGCCGTGCGCGGAGCGGATAGGCACGCCCGCGGCGGCGCGACCCCGCTACGCCAGCGGCGGATTCAGTTTCTTATCGCAGTGCAACCCTTCTACGAACCATGTTGCTATACGAGATATCGATTCGCTAGGAGGTTGAGGTGTTCAGATTACAGAATATCGTATATTGGAAAAAATGGCTTTATCAAGAAAAAATCGGGCTAATAAGAAACTTTATTCCAACGAGAAAATTAACACCATGGTGAAAACTATTTAGCCTTCGAGAAAACGCAATTTGAAAGGAATTGTAATTATTAAGAAAGCTAAACATTAACAAAATTTGAATGATGGAAGTTAGCCTTATTCGTGTTCTATTTTACTCGAAATTCTAAAATAATTCAGTGTTTAATTAAAATTAAATTCAAGTAAAGTCTCATAATCAATTTTACGAAGATTATTATTATTATTATTATTATTATTATTATTATTATCATTGTTATTATTAATAATTTTTTATCACCAGTTAAAACGATTTTTGGAATGAACGAACACGTTTGGACACTCCAATATAGTGCAAGAACCACACGCAAACTATTTTCCCTTTCATTTTGTGTTAGACACAGATGACGAAAACGAACTAAAATGTATTAAATATAAGAAATTGTAAGCTACGTTGTCAGTCTCTTACTACACTCACGGCAATAAATATGGATGGCATCTACGAATATCTTAAAATCCATGTATTCTGTGTTTGTGATATCATTGCTAATAATTCTTTTCTTACTATCCTAACCGTCAGCTGTTCTGTGATTCAAATACACAAGCATGTTACAGTAGTACAAGTATCAGCACTTCAACGTACGTTCAATAATAATGTATGAGAATGTCTAATTAATATATACTAAGGGCAACCAATGCTGCATTTGGAAGGAAGAAAAGGGGTACAAATCCTTAACACGAAACGAGCGGGTACATTATTTCAGCCTACAACCCTTTTGTGTTTTGTGACCTGCATAACTGCGTCCAACTATCACGCATACGTAACTAGTAATTTAACTCTGCCTTGAGTAGCCACAAACAATCTATAAAGAGGTCACGCGTTACTCCGTTCCAAGAACTAGACAGTTATTTATCTCGTTGATCAAGATATAAGAGAAAATTCACCATTAGAGAGACAGTCCAGTTGTGCTGTGGAAGTGATTTGAAATTCAAAGGGCTTCCATGAAGTTAAATTTTGCATTTTTGTCTAGTCTATACATTCTATGAGAATGCGAACCAGAAATAAATGAAACAATTATAAACAATCATTACAATAACATTTTCATTTTTAATTCCTAAAACGTATGCAAATATAGCATTTCTTTAAAATTTTATTTAAAAGAAATGCTACATTACATTAGTAATATGATTGTTAGTAGTGTGATATATAAACTTAGTATATAAGAATATTAAGGTTGTATATCACACGTTTAACGGACTCAAATATATATTAGATTTACATCAACCCCTAACTTTTTAGAAAATATTTATTTTACATTTATACCACATTAGTGGTTTCCAAATCATATCCCTTCTTTTCAAATTAATTACTGTCCTTTATCGGCAGTTATTACCATAATATCATACTCCTAACATACCAACTGAGAGAGCTCAGAACAGCTGCTGCCATTGCAGCTTATCCGACCGGGAAGTCTTAGGGTTCGAACCGCCTCGGGGGCGGAATGTCGACAAGATAAATAGGTCGAATTCAGCTCTGACTATAAGAGAGTTCGAACTGCTGGCTGGCCTAATTAGTAGTTTTTCGTAGTTACTGCGATCAATAACAGGCGAATGGCTGAGCAGTACCTTGATAATACGGCCACTCGTTGCGCGCGACTTCCCATTTCACGTATTTTTTCCTTTCTCTATATTGCACATTTACACTAACATGCACTACACAACTACCATTGTAGGGCGACCAGTACGGAGTTTCGAACTTGTCTTCTGGTGAAGATATTTATAGGGCGACCGCACACTGGTGAAAATACCAGAAGAGGGGAACCTTCGCAATCTGACGTGGAGATTACGCCGGATCTCATGCTGAGCATGGGAGAACCACTGTCACCTCGCGGGACTTAGTACATTGTAATATGTTTTCCCAATTCGGGGTTTCGCGGGAAAATACATTTTTGTTAATATTATCCTGCTTTTCTCGCGAATAATATACATAATTTAATAATTATTTTTCAATTTAAAAGTTGTTATTATGCCGGCTAGTATTAAACTATTGTTGACTTAATAGATATCATTGTTGTATCGACACACGACTTTACTTACTTTCTTGTGGTATACTGACGGACCATTGTTTTTAAGCGACAGTTTCTAGAAACTTATTTTAATTAAACTCACTTGGATTAAGTGCAATATCTGTATTAAATAATCAGCCATTTATGGAAAAATATATAACATTTATTACATTCATATTAGCTGACGTAACTTATTAAAATATTGAGCTGATTTGTTACTGATTATCATATTTAACAATAATAGTTTTCTTAATGCAAATTTTAGAAAACTATTATTTTCGGGCTATTAAAGTTTTTTCTTTAAATTAAAAAAATTAGCTTCATAACTTACAGACGATATCATTGTGCGCTCTTCGTTCTTCTTGGGTCATCCAGTTGCCTTGTGGCGAATGCCCTAGACGTCTTCTTTCTTCCATCTTCAAATATCCCTCGCCTGATTTTCCCTAAATTATCTAATACATTCACTACATGAACTTATAAGAATGATTATAACAGTATCATTGGACCATGAAACAATTCTATTGAATGATAATTCAATAAAATATCCCGCACAAACTGCACTTCCCTACATAATCATCATGGGCGGGTACATCAACCCAATTACTTTTCCTAATATGAATCAAATCATTCCCTTGTATCCATTTTAACTAAACGTACTAATTCCTAAACTAAAAGTATATTCTTACGAAATTTCTTTTGGCGTCTATTCAAATACTAATTTGTAGAGATAATATCGGCACATATAGTATTTTAAAGCAATTTTCAAATAAAAAATAGCGATATTATTACTACCATGAAACTGAACATCACAATACTTCTAATACAATATACGCAATGACTGCTATCATGATGATTCAACATGAAGACTGACATGTATGTATCACCGAACCTATCAGCTTGGCGTCTGCGATCAGAAAGAAGGTTTTTCTGGAACGAGTACGCCGCCTGTACAACCTAACTTCATATCTACATGGAGTCTTGCATTTATATCTGCAAAATTGTTGATGTCTAATATAAGTGCATATGTGTGCCTATGCGGCAGTTGTTTATTTACAGACCGCAACTAGGGCAACACGTCTCTACTGAATAACAATATCTCGAACACTGACGATCATAAATAAAGTATAATGTCTTTTTAAATTATTCTTATAGCGGGTCTTTTGGCTTATTACAATATATTATACTTCTGGGACTAATGACCTTACAAGTTGACGTGCTTGAAATTCAAAATAATAAATTTGTATTCAAATAAGTGTCATATATATTTTTATTAGAGTCACATTAACACAACGTTCTTAATAACTATTCAATATTTTACAATTAAATAATATTGAAGTGCGTTCCAATTTTTTACTCATACTCGCTAAAGCACCGTAATATCGAGCGATCTGTACTTTCTCATGGTGACTTCAGTTACTGAGGTCCCAGCAATGGTACTGGAGATTTCCCTTCAACTGAGGAAGGAATAGCTACCATGTCTTGTTCGGTAGCGTTGCATAATTACGTAAGCAAAGTACATGATGAATCTTGCAGGCAAAAATATAATTTATTATAACTACATTTACAACGTTGTAAACGCGAACTGAATGTGTAGGGAAATATAATTAATGTTATATACTCCTCCTTCTTTATTTCATGGATTCCGGAAACCATCTTCTTCTCGGATGACCGATACTTCTTTGGCTGGCTTGTTTGTAGTACCTTGCCAGTCAAATAATTTGGCTTCTGCTCATTCTCTCCAGATGATTGCACCAGTTCATTTTCGTGTCATTTATCTTCTTTTCAAGACTATCTCTATTTTTTCAAGTATTACTCACTTCCTGTATACATTTCCTTTGGATTTTATATATCATATGAATCGTATAAATTCCATCCGAATCAATATTGCTTTTTGTTTCTAAAATATTTTTTTCAGTTTGCTCTTTCTGAATTTTCAGTAGGAATTTATATTATTGCCATTTCTGCTAGCATCACGTAAATATCACTTTCAATTCCCACTTTTTCAAATAGTTCGTACCCTTTATTTTTTGATTGTTAATCTAGGCGGCATCTTTAATTTTACGTTTTACATTTGAAATCGGGGATCAACTAGTAAAGTAACTATGTTCAATGTTCCTGTCTTGGTCGAACGTTTTTCGGTATTGATGTTGAGGGAAGCAAAAACTGTCATAATATGCTGCCATCACACTGATTTGTATTTACTACCGTGAATTACAAGCGAAATCGTCTCGAAAGAACTTTAGAGACGATTCTACCTAGATTGGACACAAAAAAAATCATCAAAACGGTTTAAAGTATCGAGATGCTATTGCGTCAAGTTGTTATAGATAATGGGAGAAATAACATTTTGTTTTTTAGTTTGTATTTTTATATTTTTCAAATGAAAGTGTATGTTTTTTCTATCACCAACTATCCACAAATTAGAAAATCAAATAAGGGTTTCCAAATCATTTTTCTGTCATCCATGGGTCCCACAGAAGAATCGTGAAAGTTAAAAAAAATATTCAAAAACGCTTGTAATACGGAAACCAGTCAAATGAGTTTTTAAAGATTGTTGCTACTAACGATCAGCTAATAAGGAACTACATCACGGTATGTGGCTTTCAGAAATTATTGGGAAATGAACGGTTTTTGCTATATATACAGAATCTCAGCTGTCTCATGTAGTTTCCAGACCATTCCATCAACTTTAAGAAAGATATATTTTCATTACGTTACCGGTTGACTGTGATTAATAGAAAAAAGTAGTATTTTGTAGGAAAATGGAAGGTACGAATGTATGTTTGCCTTTTTTTCTCAAACAACCGAGTGCTTATAATCTTCACTACTTATTTTAGTTCGTGTTTATTTTCTTTTTTCATTTTGCCTTGGAGCAGGAAATTGTTTGAATTGTTGATTATTTGCTTGTTTTCATTTTGTGCTACTTTATATTAAATCATTATAATATTTAATGTATATAGTTATGAGGTGAAATAAATTAACAAGTATCTTTTATAGGCAATAGCTCATTTAACAGACAAGAAACTTTGTATGTTAAAACTCTCGACCCTAATGTAAGAAATTAATGCCATTATTGCATTCTTAAGTAAACAAAACAAGATAACAAAATCAATATCCTTTCGATTCAAAATGTTTAATTTTGCTCTTAATTTACTATTTGAAATACGACTAATCTATTTTATTTTAATGAATTTCTTTGATTTAGAACAGAAAATTGGAATTAATATTGCTCCGGGAGCAATAAGTGTCAACTAACGAATAATACGATCACGAACAAAATGGCGAGGCGAGAGCCTTGAACAATTTGTACACTCCTAATCAATATGTTAGCAGTTGCTCAGGTCGCTGTGTCTGCGAACTCTAGTAAATTAGTCACCTTGCTCGCGACATTGACTTGCCTGGTCTATTCCAACCAGTGAAAATAATTCTAAGAACGTACAATGTAATTTAAAAACATACAGAATCACTTAAATTAATACATATATTATTCACAATGTCTGGTATTAAAAAAATCTTTTATGTATCCACTTAATGAATTGCAAAGCTGTAAACGATTCGTAATATCAATCCAGAAAATGATTTTAAATATTCAATATTTTCTTTAGAATAAATCACTCGTTCTTAAAATCTGTATTTTCCAAATTAATTAAAAATAGCTTAATATTTCGGGAAATTTTCCAAGTTCAAATAAATGTTCTAATTACAGTAAAAATTAGTGGGTCAACAACATCAAATAGTTTCGCCCGTCAATGATAACTTGTGCAGTTTTAGAAAATTGAGACTTCAACGAAAATTGCGCCAATTTTATTTTGACTTTGCGCTATCTGATTAAAAAAACTATTTGAGCATATTTTGGGAAAATGTTGAAAACGGGTATCAAGCTTCACGAAAAATATCTCCAAACATCAACATAATCCTTTCAAATTCTAAGGGCAACGACAACGGCCAGACCGTTCGGAGAATATCAGTTTTGATAACAATTCTTCTTCCGATTGGGCAGAGCATTATTCGCGGTTCAGGCAGTCGGACAGACCGTCGGTCGTAAGGCCGAAGACGACGAACGCGACGAACGGGAACGGAACGGAAACGAACGAACGGACGAACGGACGAACGGACGAACGGACAACGACGAACGGACGAACGGACGAACGAACGGACGAAACGAACGGACGAAAACGAACGAAGAACCGAAACGAACGAACGAACGGACGGACTGGACTGACGGACTGACTGAAGGAGTGACTTAAAAGCTGACGATGGATGACTAATTGACAGACGGACGAACAACGAACGGATGTTTTGTCGTAAACCAAATTTTGTGAATCATCGACACACAAATCATATTTCCTGACTATGCCACATGTGAAAGGAAGTAAATTTCTACATGTAGAAAGAAGTTTTATTCACTTCTGCCGAATAATCATGGCTTTTGGCTGTAAGGCAACAATACTTTCTCCATACCGAGTAAGTAGAATGCGATAAAGAAATAACAAAAACATTCAAAATCTCCAGAGAACAGTTAGTTAAAAAGTTTTAAATGAGCGTTCTCCCCCGTACTCACAGCCGCTTTGAAGCGCTCCTCCCTCTCCTCCTTTCTCCGCTCCTCCCACGCGCTGGGTCTCTCAATCTCGTGGCCGGGTCGAGCCGGGTCGGGCCGGACCGGGCCGGGCCGTGTGAATGAGCGGTCGGCCGCCGCCGCCGCCGCCGCCGCGGCGTGCGGGCAGCGGTGCAGCAGCCTCCGCTAGTGGGACAAGGTCTCGGGCGGCTGATCACCTTGCGTGCGCTGCGGTCGCCGCCGACCGGCTATCGGTGCGATCTGCGCTGCGACGACCTCGCGCTTCGCCGCGCTTCTCCTCCTCCTTCTCCCCCTCCTCCTCCGCCGCCGCCCCTTCGACGTAATTCCCCTCGTCGCCGAAATCGCTCCCCAATGCCCTCTCAATGCGCCCCTGGGACGCCAATTTCCCCGCCATCGATGTATCCCGATCCAGGTCTCCGCTCCCGAATATCCGTCGGTACTCCGTGCCTGCATCCCCGCTTTCCTGCTCCTTCCCCGCTGCCGCTTCCCCGCTTCCGCTTCCCCGCTCCCACTTCCCCGCTCCAGCTTCCCCGCTCTCTCTTCTGCGCTCCCACTTCCCCGCTCCCGCTCCCGCTTGCCCCTTCCGCTTTCTTGCTGCTGCTTTCCGCTCCCGCCTCCCCGCCCCCGCTTAACTTGATCTCGCTTTCCCCGCTCCGATCCTCCGCTTCCGCTTTCCCCGCTTCCCGCTTCCCCGCTCCCGGCTCCCCTCTCCCGCTTCCCGCTCCCGCTTCCCCGCTCCCACTTCCCCGCTCCCGCTTCCCCGCTCCCACTTCCCCGCTCCCGCTTCTCATCCGCTCCTCTTCATCCGCCTCTGCTTCCCCGCTTGCGCTTCCCGTGTCTCCGCTCCCTCTCTCCCGCTCTCACTTCCCCAATCCCGCATTCCCGCTTCCTGTTTCATGTTCCTGCTTGCCCTCTCCTGTATCCTGTCTTCCGCTTCCCTTCACCCGGTTCAATCGACCCCTCACTATGTTCCCCCATCACTACTCCTAATCTTTCCACACTCGTCCCCTTCTCCATCTCCACCATCACGTTCCTATAGGCGTCTTCTCACTGCCAGTCAACTATTGTCACCGCTCTCCGCCACCGTTTGCCGCTCGCCACCTCTGCGACGATGCTTCTCGCGGCCGAAACGCCCTCCCCCCTCTCCCGACGCCCCGCCACAGCCGCCGCCGCCGCCGCCACCGCCCACAACACCTCGGTTTCCCCGACGCTACCGATTAACTGCTACCGCCGCAGTCTCTCTGCACCAACTCACTATCTCGTTACTTCACTTGCAATTTTTGCCATAAAGAAATCTACACTATCAAAAATAAATGTTCCCTAGATGAAAATAAGTGATTACTAGTTTTAGTTTTAATGATATATTTTGTTCACATTATTCTAGTAAGACATTATGAATTAATTCCCTGTTGAAGAAATAATCTCGTTGCATTTTACAAGGCTGGTTAATGGAAATGTGAACATTTGATTTCTGATATTTGTTTTTCACTGATGGATACACCACACAAAATGCCAATGATGGTTCGATACCTTGTAGATTCTCTGAAAAAAAAAGGAATGAGGATTAGGAATCAGTTGTTACAATTACTCTTGTAACTTCTGACATTTTTGTGAAATGAAAACTTCTTCCAAAATTACACAGGATAATCATAATGTTAAACAATATGGATTACAAAGAAATAAGCGAGATTTTAAAATCAGAAAAAAACTTGAAATGATTCATGCATTAAGTTGTACTGACTAGACCCTAGAGTGTCCAAGCATAGACATGAAATACTGTTATGTTGGAATTTATTGTAATTGTGAATAATTGAGAAAAAATATATGTATTTGAGCTAAGGTCAAATGATATTAATTGTTATACGAATAACATTTCAACCAGGGGATTTGGTAAGTATCCGCGGCAGTATCGGGAAACAATTAATCTATATTTAACCAAATTACTCACATAATCGTGTAATACCATGTCTTGCGATAGCTAGAGCAGATACCTGTGTGATTTTCAGATTATTTCGCCCTATTTAATTATCTGACATTCATTTAACACTTTCACACTTGCCAAAGAGCAAATATCATTTTTTAGCTTAGTTAAACGTTTGAAAATTCCTCAAGACACCTCATCAGTCATCGAACGAACATCTCTTTAAGAATCACTATCTCAATGAAAATTAAGAAAATTATTTTTCCTGCTTTAATAGTATATACTGCTTGAATAGTATATAATGTAATCAGAACTGTACAATGACGCATGCATGAAACTTCAGGGGAATTTTTAAAAATATTTTACACGTCATGGAGGTATTTTAAACAATCAACATTGAATATTGTCGCCTTGACATATAGAAATAATCGGTACGTGTCGTAGCACACCGAGAACAGTTGCAACGTTAACTTACCCCACATGTTCAAGAAACGTAACTCGAGCATTTGCGAAGAGGATCTCGTGAATAATAATCAAGAGCTTTACATTCACGGAACTGCCTCACATATTCTTTCATTTCGTCCGTTGGAAGGATTCCAGAACGTTCCTTCTTTCGCCTTCTTTGACCTTCCTTGAACTTACGAAAAAGCGTAGGTCGCTACGCAGTCGGCACTTTGCACATCTAACGCTCCCTGCTTGAGATTAAGCCTAATAAATGTTTCCTTTGCAACGCTCTAAACAAACTCACAATTCACAGCACGAGCTAAGGATTCAAAAGAACAACCAAATAAAAGAAGTGCACCATTAAATATTTGATTATTTTTTCTGTCTCGTCTTACTACCTACTTATGTAGTAAAGAGAATTAATTGTATTTTTTTGAAAAAAATCGGCGATTTTTCGACAGAAAATTCGTATTGGGAGACCGTGGAAACAAAGACGTAGTCTTATTCTTGTTTCTACTAAAATACGTGCTATGTATTCATAACCAATGTTTTGTTTGTCCTTGGAACTGAAACATTAGCTGACGGCAGAATGTCTCTTTACCTGTCTGCGGTCAAAGCTTGCACCCAATCCGTTTAGATAAATGTCTCCAAAACTGTCTCCAAAATTTTGAAAATTGAGAAACTTACAAACTTTCCGGTGTCTTACTACAACAATATTGAATATAGAATTTTTTCCTGAATAAAATTTGTTAATGTAATACATATTTATAACGTCATGTACAATTTTCTATAATTGGTGTAGTTTTGGGGTAATTTTGCGTAAAAAGTAAGGCAATTAAAAACAATATTTTCTCAAAAAGTCTCCAAATATTTTCTTGGATGGAACCTTAAACGATTAAAAATGGCGCAAGTCTCATCTTCAACGAACTCTGTATTTTCAAAAACTACAAAAAATGAACCCTGCAAAGCTTGATGATCGATATTTCATTCTTAATGAAATCTGTTCTTTAAGAGTATATCTTGAAATACTGGAAATTCAAATCCATGCATTTTCTGAAAATTGCAAATGCAAATGACTTAATGTAACTTTTTAAAGGGGTAGGAAGGATTAGTTTAGCAGTAGCTGGTGATATAGCGGTAATGTGAATGCCGCGGTAGCTGGTAAATAGCTTTATAAAATTTTCTGCTGATTGGAAATACTTTAGCAGATTAAGTAGTATTGTAATATTGTATATCAGTTACAATTAATACGAGAAAGTATGTGCTTATGTAGATCCCCTAATTCAAAACTCAACTTGCGCACTATTGCTGTTTTATATCTCTTGAGGTTGTGATTACTAAACAATTTCGATGATTGTTGGAAGGACATTTTCCTCCAAAATACTAATTCGATTTAGAAGGTAAATGAGAGTGAAATCAGGGGAAGATGCCTGAGCCAATACCACCCGGCTATATATAGTAGAACACAGGAGTGCCTGGCTTTCAAGCGGACAAATAGCTCGTTCGGAGTTTGATATGCCCGCCGTACTTTAATTCATATTCGCCACTTTAAACGTTTATTAACAATAGCTAAACTTCAAAACGCCTGTCTCGTCAGATATCAATAATATTTGATCTTCACAACAAATTGGAGATTAAATTTTATTTATTAGTCTCATCATAAATTCTACTTTATTTATTTTCTTCATTTTATTTGTTAACGTTTAGTGCTGTTTCACTTGATGACATGATTAGCAATCTCCTCGTATACTTAGTTTTCTTTTGGAGATGTGGTCTGAGCACTCTCGTATTTCATGCCGTTCGAAGGGCTCTTTAGGTTCTTTCAACTGTAGAAGGACGTCAAATTCAATGAAGTCTCTTTAAGGTATCAGACGAAATGTTTGATATGAACAATCTATTCATTTAATTGGCATCATCAGCATCTTGAGTCACGAGTTGTTGGATGACTCTTTATATTGAATGTGTCAGAGGAGGAAATTATAATTAGTTATAATGCTACAACCTTCATTGGTAGTTGGAGCTGTAGGGAGCTTGAGCGTGTCAAGGTCGACTACTAGCGAAAATATTGAGTTGATGCTGAACTCACTTAAGCGCGCATCTGGAGAATTGCATCTTATTACCAAATAATTATTCTTCTCAGAAGTGAAATAAAAGATCTTTCAAATCTAATTAAATCTTTTCAATTCTTCACCCAGCAGCAAGGAAGTAATGAAATTGACCAATTACAGCGAGAATCATCACCTGATAGCCAATTCAGAATCACGTTTTTACGTTTTCAAAGACCACGAACATTTTGTATTGATCAAGCCTTTGAATATGTAAATGATTTGCTTACGAATGCATCCGAGTAGCTTTATTTGAAAAATGGTGAGAACGCCCAGCAAATTTTCGAATTAGCACATAATCTAGTCTCTACGAGAAACAGTCTCTACGCAACCTTTACACAGTCGCCGTCTCTTTCTCGGCCTCAACGAGAATGAATTGTGGTAACTACGCGTTGAAAGCTCGTAAATGGAAATGCCTGTTCTCGGAAGCAATTGGCTGATATTAGACTTTGATTACAATTAAGTTTTCTCGTTCACCGCAGCTATAATTAGAATGCTTATGTGTTTCTCGCTTGTTGATAAAAAGTAACTAATTATAGAGGTTAACTAATTATGTGCATCAAATTATTTGCATTAATATAACTTCAACGAGAGCTCACAAGAAAATAATAAGACTAATTGTACTTCAAAATTACTCCAAGTAATGTGTAATACAATATCTTCCTTAAATTAGTATATTAATCTAATTATAATCATACACCTGCTCATAAGGTAGATTTTCAAATATCAAGTTATTCTTAAATTATATAAATCGTTACGTTTTCCGCAAGTTATTTTCTTTTGTTATTTCCTAACCTTAAGTGAACCAATTTTAATTTAGCCAGTAAACATCTGTAAATAAATTTTATTGGTCTCTCACATCTCATTGAGATGAAAATCTGTCAATTTCCTGACAGTTGTTCCGAATGTCTCGTAAATAGGTTTTTTCATTAAAGTTCCAAATTTAGTAATGCCAAATAATGGTTGCATAAAAAAATGAGAACAAAAAAATTTCATTTAGCAGAAAAAAGGTCTTAATCTAAGCAGAACCATTTATTACAAAAAATATTTCTTTATTTAATTAAAAAATGACGATTTGTGAGATGTGTTTCGCTTCTTGTGTTCAACAAATTGTCGAGCTTCACCACCTATAATATTATGGCCTGGACACTCCCCGCAGGCCATTGCCATCCTCCTGGGATGTTCTTGCTTTCATCCAGAGCGCGGAGGCGAGAAGCAAAATTGCCCACTAAGAAGTAATGGGTGTGGTGGAGCTGAGCGAAGATCGCAGTTTTGTACGGAGGCGTGGGAGGTGGAGGCGGCGCACGTGGTGATTGCTTTGGCCGCCAGAGCGAGCTGTCGACCGTGCCAGCAGCGACTCTGCTGGCGGTTCCCTCTGCTGGTTCTACAAACCGCCACTGGGAGATTTAGCGACACCATCGGCAACTCGCGAGCGCAACGTTTAGATTGTTTGCCTCTTCCGTTCCCATTTCTTTAGCAACTTGGTAACTTAGTTTTCGCAACTTCCACTTCGTATTGGATTACTTACAACACTACTCCACTTTCACTGTGAGAAAACACAACGTTTTAGGACACATTATTATTGATTCGATGTGGTCAACAAAAGGCTTTGTAAACATACTTCTCGTTCTTAGACTCCTTTATGTATTATTGACATTATGTTAATTATTAATCAATAAAGTGATTTGAGGAATATTATTTGCTTCTTCCAAAAAACATAGAGCGGACCCTGTTCTCCTCAGACTATTTTCAAGGCTACCCTTAAAACTACATAACACACATTCTGGAAACTTTAGATCGTCCATGAAAATCATGTTTGGCTATCTGACATACAAATTAATCACAATATATTGGAAGCAATTCTGGCCTTCACTCTTCTTGCAAAACAGAGTATTAGAACATTCCTCCAATGTAATTATCTATACTAAATTCGACGATAGAAAACCGTCACTGATACTACAAAAAGTACTATATAAATAGATGCGAAATTTTTACAGGTTTTTCTTCAAGATCGTTGTAGTGAAGAAGAGTTTGATAAAGATGAATACCTTGAAGAGTTTGGTAAAGATGAATACAAATGCGGAAAATAAATAATTTAAATAATATGTTGTTAGATGCACCACAATCGTTATTTTTCGCCTATCGCTAAGAGCAGATTAGTTCGTAATTTATTACGCCAGAGAGTGGAAGCAGTGCAGTAGATCTGGTGCGTAATAAGACCGCTAGAGGCCAATCGCAGCGCGTAAAATTAAAAAAATCTTATAGCAAAGTAGTGTAAAATAAAAAAAATTAAAATGTGAACCAATTACATAACAAATAATAATCTCAAACACTGTAAAATGTATAAAATTGATATTTTCATCTTTCACAAGGATTGGATATTGGATATAAAAAACTCCCAGGCAACGCCGAGTATTACGCTAGTATTCTATAAAGCCAACCTTAACAATTTTCCCATCTACCTTTTCGAGGTTAGGAAGATGCGACTCTTGCACCTTCCGCGCGGCAGATTGTGCCTGCAGTGTATGCGGACTGCAGTTGCCAACCCCACACTTTAAAGGCCTATTGGACAAGGCAGCACTTCGCACCCTGAGAGTGCAGGAGACGCCGAGGTTCGTCTCGTGCCCGGCCAAACGCCGCAGGGATTACAAGGACTGACGCAACGGCAGGGGCCAAAGATCGTCTATAAATCAGTCTCGTTGCTTTCTCCTCCGCGACCCGCGGCGACATTGTTCCGCATAGCCGCTTCGTCCTTCAAGCCAGTGATGGACGGGTGCATTCAAATGCCACAGATTACGGTGTCGCCGCTAAGGGTTCATGAGTCGATCTCATTATCTTTTACTGAAAAAATACGAAATCGGTTACAACTAGATTTGTCTTGTAATAACAAGTTTTTACTGTCTCCTACCAGACGGAAGTAATTTAATACGATCTTCAATAATAAAAGAATATATTAAGACATGTAATGAGAAAGTTAAAATTTGAAATACATGTTCAGAATTGTAATGCTGCATAAAAAATCGGAAATTTTTGGTGCATAAAATTCGTGTTGTAGGTCCCAGATATCAAAGAAGTGGATTGTTCCTCACCCCATTACTTACGCGCGCGCGCACACACACACACACACACGCACACACACACATACACACACACACACATGCATGCTCTACACTACTGCAAATGCGGGTGACCAGCCGGGGGCTTAAGAGCTCTTCCTGACTAGGGCGTTGCCCCGCTGGTGGGAGATACCTAGATGTGGTAAATCCCCGTCAGCCGACGGTAGGTAGGCGCCGGATCTCCCCATCCAACGAGGGATGACAACAGCCATTTCCTGCCCTACAACATACACTACATTTACGGCAATAATGACGTTACCAGTTGGTGCGCCCTTCCAAAAAATAGATAAAAATAAATCCTAATAAATATATCCTACAATAGATTTCCTTTCTACTCATAGGGGACCGAAAAATTGAGAACATGTGGAAAAAATATATTTTAGGGTCCGATAGGTTGCATCTGGAAAGAGGGCATGACAGTGCAGAACAGCTAACCTAGACGATTTTAGACCAAAAGATTTTAGAAAGGCAACTAGTATGAGAAAGTTTGTCGTTTGTGTCATTACTGATTTATATTATTACTTCGTAAAACAATTTTCAAAGCGATTACTCAAATTACATTAAAAAAATGTGTTTTTCGTACATTGTCTTGCATGTGGTAAATAAATGTTTCCTTTAGTCTAATGAGTACTGTTTTCAAAGTGCGCACTCATTCCTGTACGTTTCATCTTGTTGTGTTCGTGTGGTTCGAATGTGTCATTCCTGATGTAATGAATACCAATTAATTACCAAACATTTTCATTTAAAGCGTATGATGATTATATTATGGTGATCATATTGAGTTGAAATGGGAAAATATTGAAAATAAGCACATTCGAAAAATTCACATTCTACAATTTCCTTGTTAATTTTGGAATTTAGAAAACATTGTTTAGAAATTGACAAGAGAAATGTAATACCAATAGATGTCTTTCTTCACCTTTAAAACCTTTCTTCACCCCACATATATCATCAATAAAATAATCCATTTTAATTTAACTAATCATTTCATTGTGACTCTATAGTTACACATACATAATGATTCCCTTAAAATGTGTAGTTTTATTAGTGTTTAAAACAAATTTTAAAACTTTTACTAATTTTGTACCTTTAAACAAACTGTTTCCTCTGGGGTGTCTACCTCAATGCTTTCACGAGGGCACCACACAGCTAGGTGACTCATCGTGCCTGTGCTACGACGATGCGACGGTTGAAAGCAAGACCACCTGTCGATTATGCAAACGAATGAATCATCGCAGCACTCGAGTACTCATTTCAGAATTCATTTGCTGCAGAGCCATTACTTTCCTTCGCAATTGCACGGAAAGCTCCTCTTAGAAAGGAAATCGCGTGATAGGTCTTTTGGGAGGTGGAGGTCAACTTTAGGTGCCATTCTTACGAGCCAGCGAATCTGACACGAGTTTCCTTGTCTTAACCGGGCGAATTCTTGTCTGACACCTTCATAATTTCCTGGAGCGACTTACGTAAAGCAGATCTCGAGAGAGGCGTGAATGCGAGCAGTAATCCCAGTACACCCAGAATCTACAAAAATGGAGGACATATTTCTCGCGTATATTTTTTGGGTTGAATTAATTTATTAGTGATTGTTGACGCGTCAACTGTTAAGGCCATTAGTTTCGTACGTTCCGCATGTTTTATCACGGTATGTGGAGGTTATCTTCCCCAGGTGGATGATATCTGGCGCCAACCTAGAGTCACGTCGACTTGCGGGTTTTTCCCCTAACCAAGTACCTCCCACCAGCGGGCCATCACCCCAGCCGGGGGAAGCTTTAAGCTGCCCACGGGTCTCCTGGAATACGTGGGAGTGTAGTATATATAAGTGTGAAAGTAAGGGATGAGGGTAGGACAAAAAAGAGGAAGGAAAGGTCGCGTGGTCCGTGTCCTGTTTGTTCGGTACTGCTCCGGCATTCCCCTGGTGATGCTAGGAGAATTCACGGAAAACTACAGATCAGAGTAGCCTGCAGCTATTATTCTCCTCCAAAGAGAGACTGAATCCGAACTAGCTGACAAGCCTATGTCGAAAATCCTGCCACCGTCGGGACTCAAGAGGCACTACAGTAATTTCAGTTCATTCCTTGAGTAATCTAAGCCTGTGAAATGGGTTGAAGAATGACGAATAACAAGAATGGAGAAAAGCTGCAAATTATTTTGGAATCATATTCATTATATTCTTACTCAATCAAATGAATACTAAAGAAGATTTTTTTAAAATTTATGAGAGAAAATTCAGAACAAATCTGCATCACAAGATGCGCTTTATAAAGAGTTTGGTACTGCTCAGGGTGGACCTGCAGAGAAGAAATACGCTTACTAAAATTAAAATAGAAAAGGGGTTGCATATAGAATACGCCATATACCAGCGAAAGAATAGAAAAAAAATTATTTCAAAATCTCTTTTAAAAACCGTTTATTTTTCGATTATCAATAGAATCACAAGTACTTAGTCCAGTAATGTCGAGGTTGTTGTCACTAGTGAGATACCGTAGCAAGAGTGGCACCATGAAGTCTCCACACCAAACAAATTACCATCCCTCCATAAGACCTCGGTAATGAAAGAAACACTGAGATTATAATCTGAGATACCGTACGTCCAAGTAGAGAACAAGTAAGTCATTTGCTGTTAGTACGATTATTTATATTTTTACATTTCTCATCACGATTAAAGAGTAAATATCGAAGTACCAATATTTTGACACAGTTGGGCTAATAGTTTACTTTTATGACATTCGTTGAGCTGAAAAGCATGACATGTAACGGTAGCGTGAGGTGCACTACATGAAGACAATCTCGACATCACAGATTTAGGCCATAATAAGTACACTTTTCCCGTAGAACGAAATGTTGACCTCGTGTTATATCCAAAAGGAAACCTTTCTCTGTACAGGAACTCACCAGAGAAAGTACTCTGTAAATCAACCGACAACATCAGTGTTTGATGTCTTCATTTCTTTCATGATTTATATACATTAATCATGGTATGTGAGACTGAACTAAAATATTGGTAACTATTTTCAAATGCCATGCACATTTCATTTAAGGTTAAACTCCACTACTCAAAACTTAATCGCCATTTCATTCACGATTCCTCTGCACCTTCGATGGAATTGATGTGAATACTGTTTCAGGTTAACACACGCACACACATATACAAACTTATACACACGCTCACATACATACAAACACGAACACGAATTAAATCACACAGTACTCGTTAGTTCATGACTTCTTCAATACAACTCCAATTATGATCGACAGGCATTCACATAGTGCGCGGGTGTGACTGCGATTGTCATTTGTGGCTCTGACAAGCACGTCGAAGCGTCGTGGAGCTGAGGCAGTGACGCTGAATGCGGTGAGGCGAGTGGGAAGCTAGGCTCCTGCCATTCGAGCAGTTGGGTTACGTGGGGTCAGGCAAAACCACCGCCGCACCTGAAAACAAAAATATTGCCAGCTATTATGATTTGGGCGAAGCATCTCACATGCAACTCATCCCGCCGGACATGAAGATTTTTATGTGACGAGATGAGATAGGGAATCATCGAAAAAAGCATGGAGTTGAAATTTGAAGTTATGTATAGAGACTAAACTTTGAAGTTCTTATGACTCTTAGTAAACAACGCTTTGGACATAAATAGCTATTTCAGCAAAATTCTTGAGGTCAGTTAGGAAGGCTTTCTTGGTGTAGCACCGCGATGACATAAGAGTCGATTTACAACAGTGTTTATCAGTGATGAATTATTACTAATACACACCCTCACATACTTACAAACACGAACACGAATTAAATCACACAGTACTCGTTAGTTCATGACTTCTTCAATACAACTCCAAATATGATCGAGAGGTATACACGTAGTGCGCAAGTGTGGCTGCGATTGTCATTTGTGGCTCTGACTAGCACGAAGACAATACTTTTATATTTTAGGGCTAGTCTATGCAGAGACATAACTTCCGATATTTTTTCTTGTGACAAATTTGAATTAAAAAACACGAAAATTTGCATTGTGTTTGTCTACCAACACCTAAAGGACTTTGTGAATAAGTAAATACTTCGACACTGCTACCACAGAATAAGAGGCAGTACCTAGATACTTATTTATTACTGATACGATCTCGTATGCTCGAGTTAGCAACGAAAAGAAAGTAATTGTTTCAGATTCCGATCATCAACGAGTGAGAGTGAATTCTAGAAAAAAACAAATATTGTCTTTCAACAATGATAGTAATGGATTTTTACAATTATGCGAGAGTTTTAATATTGATATTTCGAATGACTACCTCGAATGTAAAAGTGAACGTAGGTTTACAAATTCTAACGGAGGGTGGTGACAGCAATATATCCATCTCTCTGGAAAGTGAATAGGTAATGTAAATTATTTTGTAATTGAAATATGAATGAGAATCCGTTCAATTTCTCGTGAGCATTAATTTTGTAAAATCGGAGGGCATATGTATTGTTTCTTGGCGCGTCAATATGCTAATATTTCCGTAAGCAAAGTTAAATCTTGTGAGGCAACGGTATTCCTCCCTGAAACGTGAGATTCAGCGCACGACCATGTTGCTTCGAAAGATTCATCCCTTTTAAGCTGAATCTCCCCAGCGAGGCACCGCCTCACCTGGGACAAGCTCTATGCTTCCGAGTCATCTCCTTCTCCTCTAATGTAGTGCATGAAAGCGAGTGTGTGTGTGTGTGTGTGTGTGTGTGTGTGTGCGCGCGCGTGCGGAGAGAGAAGGAGGCAAGGATGAAGTAATGATCGCGTGCTATCCGTGACGTGTTTTTTATGGAACTACACCGACATTTGCTTGGTATTGTTAGGAAAAACATAGGAAAGCTACCCATCAGATTCGGCTACTAGAATTCACCTCGAGACAGTGGGTGAATTCCACGCAACTATGTAGGTAGTTTCGAAAATCCGCCACCGTACCGTCGAGACTCAAAAAACAAAACCTCCAGGTAAACGATGCTGGAGGGACAACTGTGTCTCTGAGTGGTCGCAGCCGCCACAATAAATTAATGATTTATAATTACTTGCGTCTATCCGAGCGTTTTTCGAATGCTTTGCAACCCAGCTAGCGAGAAAAAGAAGAGGAAGGAGAAGAAGAAGAATTTAAAAAGATGAAGAAGTAGGAGAATAAGAAAATGAGAAAAAGAAGAATGATAATAAGAAAAGAAGGAGAAGAAGAAAAAGAAGAAGGAGGAGAAGAAGAAGGAGGAGAAGAAGAAGGAAAAGGGCGGGAAGGAGAAATACGCGGAGAAGGAAACCCTAAGAATTTTTGGACGTTCGAATTATGTTTGCAGGCAGTATTGTCATATTAACAGATACATTTTCATGTTTTTGGAACCTTAACATTCATTCAATCAGAATATAATACAAAAATCATGTGTTCAACAGCAAATTTATTTGTATAGTACGATCTATATTCGTATTTAGGTACTCGAATTTTACAATTCTGGTAGAGTGTTTTTGACAAAAATTCAATTCGTGTTGTATGTATGCCATGAGACAATGATACCCCTATTGATGTTTTCAGTCAGCTGGATGTTTTTCAACTATGAAGTGTGCTCATGCAATAGAATTATAATTGCAAAGAAATATTACAAAATAAGTATCTTCTACCACGAAATATTGTGCTGTTAAAGGTTCCCGTACAGTAGTATACCAGTCCAAAAATATATGACGTATTGTGGGTGAACGAGTATTTGCTTCGTGAGCCGATGGAAAGGAATGCTTTATGTAGGAAGAAGTAAATTGAGATCACCTGATAACGGAAACCGCAGCCACTTCGCTGACGATGGAGTAATATGAAGCAAACGAAGGATACTTGGAGGTGTCGTGTTACATTATGCCCATGCGCTTAACTGAGCGAAAGGAATTTCAAAGCGGTGCAGCCCGTATCTATCAGTCCGGAACGCGAAGGAAAAGATGCAGCTATTGAGTGTGCAGCTGGGTGAGTATAATCTTTTACGTTGTAAACTGTCTATCATATTCTCTCTGTTGAAAAAAATTCACGAAGAAAATATTGTCGAATGTATGCGCTTTGTAAGTCGCCATCGCCACAATCTCACCAAAATAGGCTGTTTATGGAAAAGGAATTACTCCTCAGAAGTGTATTTAACAGTGTTAAGACAAAAAATGTAGAATTTTGTAGATTATGTTATGAATGATCTATGTAAAATTAGATTGGCTATTTGCATAGGCCTCCTATAACAAGACTTATTTCATTAACTTCGTTTCTGGACTCCTCTGTTACCCCTTTTCCGTTCAACACATGACATATTACTTTACTAGAAGTTCAATAAAATGACCTCAAGGACAATAAATTGTAAGTTTAATAATACAATTAATTAATACAATTGATTTTATGATGAAACTTTTACCGAATTGCCAGAAGGTTTAGAGAGCCATTTCTCCAAATGTTGATTACCATTTAACTAAATGGTTAAATTATAAATGAAAACAACAGGAATTGATCTTATTTTCTGAAATGAAATGTTTTATTACGTAAGTCTACAGAGTCCCTCTCAAAAGTTTCCGAGGCTACGGCCCCCTGGCTTCTCTCTTGCGCACGCCTGTGTTAACTTGACATTCTTTGCAATTTATTTTCACAGGTATAAGCATTCTTGTAAGTAAATACTACTTATAAAAATTTAAAATATTTACACAAGCACAGAGTATGATTAACACAGTTTATGGTTTTTGAAGTTGAATTCCAATAAAAGGTTTTTGTACTTTTGAACCAATGATTTACAAGTACGTAAAGTTTTCACGATCTAACTAGTATAGGTTTATTTTCAGACAAAATGTCTCAATATTTGTAGTTCTTTTTCTGAGTAACAGGATAAAGAAACTTATCTAAATGATATATCATTCAGAAGAGTGTTGAAAAGGGTGCTCACGGTCGGAAATTTCTATGGCACAGCTTCCATTTTGATTAGAAAACGTAATAAAAAAATGATAATTTGAAAGAGGTGGACATGATGTTCTCAATGCCTCTTCACCTTCTCAAAATTATAGTATTGTGACAGGACGAGACAGCAATCGACATGTTTAATTAAATCAGGAATTTGACGACAAGATTCATGTTTGTTTAATGAAGAAAGTGTATAAGATAATTTTATCACTATTAATGACATCTCTATTTGTGAGAACGTTGGTGAATTGTAACGAAGCGACTGATATACACAGAAATTCATAACAATTATATATATTTCATATCAGTTTCGAAGTCAATATTTGGAGAAGAACAGTATCTCTAGGAAAGTCAGCTGAAGAGCTGTAAATTCACATCTCGATGGAAAACGTTTGATTGGAAAACGTTTGATTTTGGTATGACAGATAGCACTACATGAAAATTCAGCAAAAATAAATTGTTTATTAGAATTTTTGTATTTTTAGACTTTTTATTGAATTTTCACTACTTATTATTTTGTAAATGTAAAAAAATGTTCGTCTGAAATTGTCTCTCAGAGACGATTATAAATGCCATTTTTTCCTAATATTTTAGGAGCAAGCATCTGTGTATAGCAATTGTGAAATCTCTTTAAAGAATCCAAATGAGTCCGCTATTCAAACATTGCATTGCGTGCCGAAGATAGAAGTATATGCTTAGCCTTAGTCGACTTAACGACAGCAGAGATAAACTTGAACTACCTAACGACGTTGAATCATCCTTGAAATGACCTGCGCCACTCGCCGTTCTTACCCAATGCCAGAAACCACCAGACTCCCTGGAGATGTCTCCAGGCTCCGGCGATTCCTTAAAACGGTTAGCGGGTGTTCCATTCTCCCTCTCCAACTCCTCCGCCCCCACCACCACCGCCGCCGGCACGAACGTCCAGCCTCCGTCTCGCTCTTCCTTGGCAGATCCACCCGCTGCGTCTTGCACCCCCCGTGCGTCTCCCGCCTCAGCCCTCCGCGTCCGCCGCCCCCGACCACGCTGGTGGTGGGCGGGGGTGAGCGTCCACACCTGCGGGTGCGGCCGGAGGGCACGTGGTACACTCGTGCGCTGCGCCCCGCCGCGGGATTTCGCATGGCTTGAAGCGCACGGCGCCGCCCGTGTCGCCGACATGCTGCTCGGGCGACCGCGGCCGCCGGGCGCCGCTCGGCACGGCCGCTCGCGAGCGCACGTACGTCATGCTTGACGACTGCCACCTGCGGAAGCGCTGCGGCGCAGCTCCATGGAGACTGCGTGGGGCGGGCGGGAGTGGGGGAGGGGAAGCGGAAGACGCGGTTTGCGATCCCTCGTCAGCGCCTCTCGAGGGCGATTCGCTAATGAAGTAACACGCGGCGGATAATTTAATTCGTTGTTCACGTAGGTTACCACATACGAAAGGTGGTTGGTAGTTATTAGAAAGTGTGATAACTGAAAGAAAATAGGACGGGCAATGGGAGAAGTACGACAAAAGGTTTCGTGAAGGGATAGGTGAGATACAATATAAGCGGGAAAAGTCTTCTAAGAACATTCTTGCTTGACAGGGTACAAACATCAGCACTTGGTTATGTGAAGGTATGGATGAGGAGGAAGTATAAGTGGTTGTCTTCTAAGAATATTGTTGCTTGTCGAGGTATAAGTACTGGCCCTTGGATTTTGCTCTACTCTTTGAGGGAATCTGTTTGGAAGCGAGATTTTGATGTCGATATAGGTCGCAATATGTGGTGAGAAGGTAATCAAACCTTTAGTCGAACAGATGAAGGGCGTGATATTAAGATCTTAATCAACACCGAAATATGATCAAATTCCTTATATTCGTATTTCTTCCGCGTACTCCTCTCTGCTTACTTGTCCTGCGTCTCAGCCGCTCTAAGTAACTTTAACAATGTCATTGGGTCGTAAGTATTAATGAGAATTTTCTTTGTTTTATCAGGTAAAAACAGTGTCTTATTAACTTAGACAACACTACTTAAATTGTTTCTAGTGATCGTAATGAATAGTATAGCATTATGTACAATTATACTTTTTTTTCAGTTCGTGGCATTTACCGCTTGTAATATATGGCGTACTTAACGAGAATCTGCTGCAAAATGTATCATAAAAAATGTAGCGTTTCTCGAATTATTTGGGTTTCATATGAGTAATGCAAGCTGAAGCACTGTGTTACAAAAAGCATCCAACAAAAAAATCTATTATCGCAATTTTTCATCATATATTATTATGAAGATACGCATTTGATCTCAAGCAATGTAATTTTGAAGTTCGTTTTTATTGTTACCTTTCTTTGACGCAAATGTAACTGTTACTAATGACAATGAAAGGTTTAGAAACAGGCAAATAATTTCGTTATATTGATGCATAACAACACATGAAAAAATTACAAATGTCTCATAGATAATAACAAAAAGACACTCGAATGGGCTAGACAACAAACTTCATACTTCACAGCCGTATATATTTTGTCACTTCTACGCAAATATTACCGACATAACGTATTTTCAAATTTCCATATTTGCAAGAATTCTAACTAACCCACCAGAGTTTAAAAGAACAACCAATAAATGGCCCCTTAATGGCAATTATTATTTATTATCTACCCTTCGTCATTAATGTAACGTTCTCGATTGCAATGAATTTGATCTGCGTAGCAAGAGCATTAGACAGAGCTGTCCCTATCTCGGTCACCTGATGTCGCGTGTTGACGCCCGCGCGTGCGTCGCGCCCCCACACGGCGCAGCTGCGCGTACAAAGCGTCAGCGGAGGCGGCGGTAGCGGCGGTGCTGGAGGGGGGGTGGCGGCAGCGGCGGAGGAAGAGGCGGAGGCAGAAAGGGAATTGGAAACTGGGTGGCAGAGGAGGCGGAGGCGGATTAGGTGGGGGTGGCGGCAGCGGCAGGGATGGAGGCAGAGACGGAGGCAGGTAGGGAGGCGGAGGCGGCAAAGGTGGAAGCGGCGGCGGGGACGAGGCGTGGACGGAGGAAGGAAGGGAGGCGAGGGCGGCAGCGGTAGCAGAGGCGGAGATGGAAGCGGGGACGGGGCGGCGGCGGCAGAGGCAGAGACGGTTGCAGAGGTGGAAGCAGGAATGGAGGCGGGAGTGGCAGAGGCAGAGGCGATGGCGGAGGCGATGGCGGAGGCGATGGCGGAGGCGATGGCGGAGGCGGAGGCGGAGGCCGTGGCGGCTGCAGTACATTTTAAATCCAATTTGTATTCGCATTTTTCCATAGTAGCCCTCTCTTCAACCGACTCACTATCCATTTAACCAGTACATATCTCCAGACATTCTAGACATCGTGGTAAGTAAACAATTTAATGTTCAATTTACCAAACCCCTTAATTAAATCGAATCCTGACCATTGCCAGGTACTTATTTTGTTTAACACTACCCTCCTTGTCCCTTCAACTCTACTCAAATCTTTCCAAACATTTCTCATTGGTATACTTCTCAAGCGTTCACTCCTTATCTGCCCCTCCACACTTCGTCAACAAAATGTAAAGGTCCAAGCCATTGTCAAATTCGAGCCACAGACATTATTGTATAATGCGTCATTTCTAGTCATTCTAATAATACAATTCATAGAAATAAATTAATTCTCAAAGCAATTCTGTCTATAATTGAATCACAGCAAGTTGCAAAACATGTCTCACAAGAATAGAGATTACATCTTAAACTCTGTATCACCTCTCTCACAAAGTTAATGCAGTGCTAGAACAAGAACATTCGAAGTAATCCAATTCACCTTATCTAATTAGGACAAAACGTCACAATCTATGGTAATTATGTAGATATTTTAACAGACCTTCAAATACAATTCTCCTGTTAAGACATATCAGTGTAACTGCTATTTCTGTACAAGAAAAAGAAATTTGCTCGCTAACAAGTTTATAAATAATTTTAAACGAAATCCAATTTCAGACTTGTCCTTCAATTGCAAAATAATATATTTTATTATTAGTCCTATCACTCTGCGACCATACTAATTAATTCTCTCCATCGAAAGTAATTCAATCAACAAAAAAATAAAAGAACAAGAAGTCGACAGGAATTGATGAAATCCCGATTACAGCGCTCAAACATGATCAAATCGCAGAATGGCATACCTAACAGCCATACATAACAGCTGTCAAACAAATGCTACTTCCTAGATAATTGGAAGCAAACCATTGTTCATCCCCATGTTGAATCTCAATAAATTCACCAATACTCCCTATAGTTACAGACCAATAAGGTTCTTACCTATTATCAGTCAAATATTTGAGAAACTTATCCTCATCAGTTTTAACGCCTTCTTCTCGAAGAACAACATAATTCCTTCCTGTCAATTTAGGTTCCGACCAAACCACTCGACAGCCCTCAAATTACTCAGGATTGCGGAACATACAGCTCGTGTCTTTCATCATAAGCAATGACTTTCTGTCAAAGGCGCCCAGACCTGACGCCTAGAGCTACATTTTTTTCATTCAAAATAAAAATGTATTTACTTCTAATAATTAACCGCAGTAGTTTATTTATGCCACATAGAGAAATGAAACTTACAAATATTCTGTTGTTTGAAATAAAAGGTCCCTAAAGATCTACAGCCCAAGACCTGTTTGCTCTGTGCGGCCATGCATATTCCTGCTTGCTTTCTTTGACTTTACTCAAGCATTCGACAATGTATGATACCATTTCATATTGTACAAGCTTAGTAGCATAGAAATCCCGGTCTACTTAATATAACTGCATAATTCACAGTTACATATTCAATCGCACGTTTTACATTAAAATAAATAATTACATTTCACCTTCGTCAAAAATTCACCCTGGCTTGAATTTTTCTATAATCTATTTAATACCTTCATTTCTGGCATTTCATCTGAAGCTAATATCTCAAAGTCATTATAAGAAGACAACACAATATATTCTTCAGACTCGCTACTGTCAGACGTTACTTTCCAACCTTCGATATGGTTTAGACTTCTTTCGAAAATGGACCTGTTCCTAGAGGCTCAATCTTAACCCCTCAAAGTTCGAGGATAAGATTTTTTACGTTGCGAAGAATTAATAACCCTCGTATCATTTTCACACGTAATTTTGTTTTCTCATGGACCCCAAAAATAAAAGCAAATAAAGCTACCAAATATCCAGAGCTGTAAAACCCTGCAAACGTTCTAGAATAAGATCCTCTGGATTGCAGCAACAGTATCCTGGTTCATCTCCAGCAACCAATTAAACATCAATCTTTTCACAATTAATCTCTTATCGCACAAATAAATTCTACAACGCCCTACCGTATTCTTCAGACACTTCTTTAATTTTTTCCTTGGAAAATCTTCACTCAAACCAGAATAAAATCCTTATTTCCCAAAGACCTATTCAAACTCACTATAAAATATATTTCCTCCCCTACCCGAACTACTGTATTTCGCAACCCTCATTATTCAGTCTTCTTTCCCTTAACTAAATTTATAAAGTTGTATTGGAGATTCAATTGTGATTCTTATCGCTCAAATTAGGCTAATTTCAATTGAGGTATGTATTAGTACCATTCCTGTAAAGAGCCTTAAAGCTGTTAAAGCAATTTGTGCAATAAAAACTACGTTTGCGTGAATACTTGCCACTTTTCTAAGCTGATGTCAGTTAAAATAAGAACCGGGTTGTCTTTTTAAGGTTTAAAAATGTTCGATCATTAAATTTTGTAAATTTTCTTCTCTGTATTCATCAGACATTGAAACAGTACAGGACCTTCAGATATCTTACTAGAAATAATTGACCTCAGGTATAACAGTTTCTATACATATAACATCGATTCTATTGTGCGATATTTTTTATACCTGTTTATAGAAGTTTTCCTCGGACATACTTTTCCTGGTTTGTCCACATTTACTGAGAAGCGCATATCAATGATAGGTCCACTTGCGTTTAAAATCAACTGTTTTCTTCTCTGACGCGAATAAAATGAAGCCCCAGAACTGGTCTCTGGTCATAGTTTGAAATATTCTCTCCACCTCTATAAACTGTTGTTCCAAAATCCGATGAACTCCTTGTGAAAATCTATAATAAAAATAAAAATTTCTATATATTAACTCTATTTATGAAGACTATTTATTACAAAGTCATTCATATTTGATTAATAAGAGTGTTCCAGAGCCGTTTGAATACGTGTATGTTAAGTTTTTCTCCATGTATACGTTTACGTTAATGTTGTATTTTTTATTACCCAACTGCTCATCCATTAAGGGCAAGGGCCTCGAGCTTGAGCAGCGAATTATTAATATTTTTTTAAATGAAGTGATAGGATGATTGTGTGGGATGAAAGGACGATCACAAATACATCCGTGCCCAAAACGGGATTCGAGGACGCAATCCTTCGATCCGAGATCGAAACGACACTACTGCCTTAGCGATCTCGACTAGCGGGATTGGCAAAATTGAATTTAAACCATGCTATCCATCAATTGGACCAGCTTGCGACAGAAAAATTATGTCTCTTGTGGTTAAATTATTTACCTACAAGCGAGGATTCTGTCTCTAATAATATCGCCTGCCCGCCGCAGCAGCGACACAAACGGCGTGCTCTTGAGACGAGGACAGGGTACGACTCACTGAGGTGGAAAATAGATTCCCACCTCCGGATGTAGTGAATGCCTTGGAGATTATGTCACTAGAAATAATGCATTTAGGAGCAAGGATATTATTAGTGATATCTTAAATAAAAAATAATACTAAGAAATTTCAGTGTTAAAGGAGTTAAAAAAACGCATTATTTTACTATACAATTTGTTTTTATTAAGAATATATAATAGTAATAATGAGCATAAGTGTAAATAGATAAAACGTTGTACAAAATCAGCACAGCTCAACTATTGAGCAGCAAGCAATCTGCATCTGCTTGCATATCACATTAGAACGATCTAATCTTCTTAGATGCACACATCAAACAATGATAAATGAGGAGAATGCGAAATTCGTTTTTCAAAATATAATATAAATGATTGTTTCAACAAGATTGAAATACGATGTATTTAAAATCTGCTATCCCTAGAATACAGTCGTTATCTATTTAATATTTCTTCAAACACTGGTTATAGAATAACAAATAAACTAATACTCTGATCTGATCTGATCTACAACCAGGAGCTTTGGTATCAATATCATTGTACCGGAAAGTTTAGTAACACTAGTACGAAGTATTTTTAAACTTTACCCACGATTCCCCCGACCTTACTAATTAAATCTTTATAAGCACATTATGGTAAATATCGTGTTGATAATAATAATATAAATACTGTACAAAATTGTTCATCTTATGTTTGTAGCAAAAAATATTGATTTTTATCTATAGGTGTTTATATCATACTTCTTGATGTGTTTTCTATTATTTCATTAAATGAGGTCTTGCATCAATTTTCGAAATACCTTTAATACTTAACAGTACAAGATAAATGTAATCTTTTCTATTATTTGACACTGGCTTATATTAGATTTCGATCGAAACTATGATTATTGGGTTTCTAATTTTAAAATAGACTTTTTAATAAATGGGGACATTAGTTTTCAAGTACAATATTAATTATTCATGATATACCAATAAAAATGTAAATTAATGTAAATTATTCACTTAAATTCGGGTTATACATAACGCATATTCTGTTTTGAGACCCTTTATAAATGTTGTACATGTCTTTAAATATCTAGCTAACATTAAAGCTATATACCTCGTACCTCACTTGGACATATGCGAATAGTTTATCATTTGTAAATGACTTCATTTTCATACTCACTACGTACTATCAATGGAATCCCACAATACACATTTTCTCACTTTTAATGGATGTAAAAAAATAATCACTCACACACGCACATACAAAAGTAATAAAGCACATATGAGAGGGCTATAAATGTTCAATAATCCAATAATGTGAGAACTTAAAGACTCCACTTATTTAAATATAGTATTCGGAATAACATAAATATAATTCACTAAAAATGTACTCGTCTTAGAAGGGTTAAAAATACAGTTACTCATGAAATATAACACTTAATAATGTTAATTTATGACAAATATATAATTACACGAGTAATATAAAGTACGTGGTACTAGTAATTTGATGTGTTTACATAATATTTTTAATTATTTCCAAATTTAATATTAATACTAAAATGTATAATGTAATAATTGATTATATGAACTTTCAGAGCTCTTTTGGAGGAAATCATAACATCATAGTTAAAAAACATTTAGACAACAAACTAGAAATAGGAAAATGTACTTATCCAAAATTCTACACACAAGTGTCTATTTTAATAAAATCAGAATAAAAATTGTAAATTGTGTTATGTATTATACGACTGCACATTATAACTTTTTTCAACAGAATGTTTTTTGAAAAGCACCAAAAACTAATAAACAATAATGCCTGAGAAAATAACTATTCATTAAGTTCCAATCAATTAGTTAATTAATTTAAGTATATAACACCAATTACAAAACCATTTCTCTCATAGGTTCCAATGAATATTTCAATATCAACATATGAAATACATTTAAAACGGTATTGTTTTGATCAGAAAGTCATTTACACAAGTGGAAATGTTAGTCTCGTACAAATTATTGGGGATTACTTCCTTCTGAGGAGGAAATAAGGGGGAAATAATATCTTGTGAAATTTTATGAGAAGCACAGAAAGGAATTATGAAAAGGGAAAATTGGAAACAAAGATGAATTTACGAAATGTGTGTGGTATATCTAATAAATGAATGACACGGCTTGTAGGTACACGTGTAAGTCAACACGTGTAAGAAGAAAATACAATTTTCTGTTAAACAAGCTACGATAATGCAGTGGAAATCGTTGGGAATAAGAATCGGGAATTGTGGTAGTGACATTTGAAGTAACCCAATGGGCTCTTGCGAAGCCACTACAGGGTTTTGGCGGCTGTGCAGTGGTAGAAGTAGAGTTTTGGCAAAGAAGTCAGTGGCGGTTATGTAGCTTGCAGAGGTAGAAACAGCGGAATCGTTCAATCAAATTTAATGTGTAAATATACTGTTCCGTTCCGTTACACGCTTGTTCTGGCTTTCAAGCGGAGATTAATGTAACATTTAAAAGATGAATCAAAACGTTGCATCAGCATTTGCAAAATAATTACTGGTTACAAAGGGACGTTTTCTTCTTTAAACCTTTTGATACATAATATACCACTCATAACTGTGTATTTCGCTTCCCTCTTTTTTCAAAAATAAATACCCTATGAGATTGGATAACGTATTTCTCTAACCTGATGAAAACTAACCACTTCTTACATTTAACATTTAGTTTTCTCTTTCTGTTTTTAATGCGGAGTATCGGCGACTATACACTTCCCAATTTTTTTTACATTTTTTAAAGAAAAAGATCGTTGTGGTACATGACTGCTCCCGGAGGCTCATGCAAAAGCTATGCCACAAACGTGGGAGGGGGTAGGGGTGATGGTGGGGGATGTCAGGGTTGCCAGATGTGTTGCGAGCTCTTTCCTCATTACTACTACGGAATTTCTTCAAATAAACTCTCTAGCGAAACCAATTCTCTATCTTTGAAATGAAAAATATTCTCCAACTTATGGACCAACTTTATGAGCTGACCATGACGATTGTATTGGCTATTCCCTGAAATTCAAATTATTCAAATCAAATAATTTACGTCTTTTGAGCTATTTGAAACCCTTTATCTTCGTTTTTTCAGGCTTTGTTTCTCTTGCCTATCGTTCATTTGTTTCTTTTTAATACATAAAATACAGAGAGAATAACATCTATTGCCTTTTTTTAATCATAGTAATTCAAAGAACAATAGTTCTATCTCGAGTCCGGATGAAAATAATTTCCCCACAAAATTCCCCAAACATTTCCCTGCCTATTTATGTCCCCCAATCTTTCCCCACATCGACAAAACTCCCCATTTAGGGGACAAATCTCGCCAACCTGGCAACCCCGGAATCAGTCGATGGCGAGGTGTCGGAAGTCGCTGGCGGTGGCGCCCAGCTGCTCGTCGAGCGCCGGGGGCCCTTGCTCGGGCGCAGGGGGTCGCGGAGGCACCACCCCCTTGGGCGGGCGCGCTTTGGTGTTCGCCTTGTTGTTCTTGGGCGGGCGCTTGCTGAAGTCCACGCGCAGCTTCTCCTCCGCGATGAACCACTCGCGGTACTCCTTCTCCAGGCGCATGCGCATTGCATCTGCGCACGCAAAAGAGCGATATTTTAAAATAATAATAATAATAATAATAATAATAATAATACTGCAAATGGTGGGACTCGGTGGCATTTAATCAAGAGAGAATGTAAAAAAAATACAAACAAAGAGCACAAGTACATCAAAAATAATAAAAAAGATAAGCAATACAAATAAATAAAAATTAAACCCCATAAAAACCAGTACAGAACAAAAAAACAGTATCATAAATACGAATATTACAAAAGGTAAATAATACAAACAAAACTATAACCGTAAATAAGAATTAGATTAATTAGTTAATAGAATTCAGAAAAGAGCCGTTCTTACTGTGTTCTGAAGATGTTCTTACGTGAAATACAAAGAAAGAATGAGAGACATTAAAAATTAGAAGAGCTAATGAGAGATTTTGTGCCGTGTAAAAAGCATATTCAGGTAAATTCATGAACATAATAAGTAGTTTTAAAATTTATAAAATTTCTAAAAATATGGATGAAAAGGTTTTTTTTCTACAATAAATGTATTTGCGGTCCATTTTGAACCACGGCTTCAGAAACCGTTTCTGCAATTCAATAGATAAATCATTAGTGCAAAAGTATACTTGTAACAAAATCGACATGCCTTCGGTACCGCTTTCTATACTATACGTGGAGAAGGAATTGCTTTAACAGGTCTTTTAACATATTTACGTAATAGATGTTGCCGAATTTCGTGATTAAGCACCTCGTTGCTAGCCCCCCTCTCTCTTCTCAAAACTAAGGCGCACCTCCTTACAAATCAGGTCACTTAAAAGTGAAGGTTGGATGTAAAGAAGGTACTTCAATGAAGTCTATCCAGTAAGGTTGGAATGTAGTTTGGCGAGCCGCTGGTAGATGGCAGCAGCAGACATGTTCGACCTTACACTACGCTGTTAAGTAGTAATGAATGGATGGGCTTGCGTTGTGTCATATTTGTTCACGTATTGTAAATGAATTTAAGTTTCTCAATGTTATGCAACGTATGAAAGAGTACATCTTCAAAACACTTCCTATAAGTCCCTTGTAAAATGTTTGAGCGCGACCCATTTCTCCACCGTGAGGTCTGGTCTTGTCAGACTAAACGGAAGGAAGAATAAGGGTCGTAACACACTACTCTTATTTAAACACTTAAAATTACATACGAATAATAGTTCATGCTACGTTGCCTAGTTAACTTAAGTAGAGAGTATGGATCGTTGAATTTATTACTATTAGATATCTAGACGCTATCATAGAACTAATAGCTATCTAGACGCATTTGAAATTCAAGGAATTATGGCGATGGGGATAATTTGCTACAGTTTTGTACCAAGAGATGCTATTTATTTATGCTCTTTATTAGTTCTATGATCGTTTAAACTAGAGAAGCGACACTAATATCCCAAGAGATACATCTGCTATCTTTTATGCATTTTTAAAATTTTTTGTACTTTTGGAAGATTTCGAGCCTTGAGAGATATATGATTATTTTGGGATTGAATATGTAATTTAGGATTTGAATGTTGTAATAATTAGCACATGTATACGTAAATGAAAAGTTTAAAGGGAAGCTTATGCTATCAACTGACATTAAACTGTGTATTTTATTCACATTAAGATTACATCAATTGGTGTCTACCAGTAATGCACTTACAAAGTGGGTTTAGATTCAAAGATTATCAAAACGCACTGGTTACGAAGAAACAGATCTGTCAGGTTGTCAGGGTAGCAATAATGCCACATCCGCGAAAACCATAAAAACTTCAGTCTTATTTTTCTGAATTGGTACGAAGTAAAATTTGGGAATTAATGCCCGATCAACGACGGATCCCAGCATTTTTCGTCTATCCTTATTTAGAAAAAAAGTTACGTCTTCATAGTTTTAAGAATTTTATGATTATCAAGTTTCTTAAATCTAAGAGATAGCTTCTGTTTTCAACGACTATTCCAGGTTTATAAAAAATTGGTCATCATGCGTAAGTCATCATGCGTAATCACTTCTTGTCAACTCCAGAGTTCTTTTACAGGCCTGTCAATAACATGTTTGAATCTTATTTTAGTATCTGTCGATGAAGAGAAAAGTTGCGCAAGCAAAGTAACGCAGTGAATATTGGACTACGACATCAAAAAATGGACGTCGCCATCCAGTCAAGAAACCCCACTGATAGAGAATGATTGTAGTATTGAATTGAATTAATGTCTTATTTTATGTGGCGAGACTCGGGCGATCAGGCCCGCTCTTCCGTCTGACCACGCAAATTTCGCTACGCTCCTTTCACCAACTAGCAGAGAAAGGAGGCATTTCTTAGGCGAGAAACAGGCGATTTTTGAATTTAGCTCAGAGGCGTCATTTAGGCTTGAGGATCTTTTACATGCAAGTAAATTTTCTAACATGGGACGGCCGGCTTTACTTCCCCTCCGAAGGAAGGCGTACAAAGGATTTTTCGCCCTTAAAAATTCACGGCTTCGATCGGGTTTCATACTTATGCACTCACATCATACAAGTCAGCACAGAAAAAAAACGCGTACATGTATTCATGCATAAATAGTACACGACACATGAATGTTCAGATTAACCCTCGCAACGTATACACACAAATAACTGTTGGCGTCGCAAACATCTCTTAAATCGCAATGTAACAAAAGTAGCCAGTGCGTTCCGGTACGCAATAGAGCAGTGAAAGCCCACAGACAGCAGCGGGAGTGGCGGCATTTATAAAACCGAAAGTGCAATACACTCGCCGACACTGATTCAGCGGCTTCACGCGAAGCCAGCGGGCCGGCCGCTAATAACGGGACACGACGCAGGCGGCGGCGGCGGTCGGATGGAGGTGGCTGTGACAGAAAACGACTTTAATAAGGAGCGATGGCAGAAGGGATCGAGGCGATAAAGACGTTAGTGATAGTAGTAGTGGAGGTAAGGTAGAGCGGGTGTGCTGGTACAGTGGGTGTGCGGGTAGAGCGGGTGTGCGGACAGTGTGGTGGTTCAGTTGTGTGTGTGTGTGTGTGTGTTGTGTGTGTGTGTGTGTGAGTGTGGGTGGAGCGGGAGTGCGGGTAGGGTGGAAGTGCGGTGTACGCGTAGGACGGCTGTGGCGGTAGAGCGTGTTTTACCGGTAGAACGGCGTGGGCGGGTAGAGCGTGTTATCCGGAGAAGGGATGTGCGGGTAGAGCGTGTTTACCGGTAGAGCGGGTGTGCGAGCAGCGTTTGTGTAGGGGTGGAGAGAGGGTGCGGGTAAGCTACGAAGTAGCGGTAGAGACACTGGACTCCGCGACGAAGGTGACCGCGCACACGATACCGCAGGTGGTTCTTGTCCTGCTAGAGACCCAGTTCAAACAACTTAACCTCCACGTGTCTTCAAGGAAAAGGTGTTTTTCCAGTACTGAGTAAAACCAGGAATGGACAAATCAGGTCGGCAGGTTTTCTCGGGTTCTTCTCTACCTTTGATTCCCTCACTGATCTCATCATTCATTCAAGACTTGTCAATGTAGGTGTTGTACAAAATTAACATTATTAATTAATAAAATAACTAACATTAATAATATAAGCTACTAATGTCACCTATAACGTGGTCGTGTCATATTAGCAGGATGTTCATAACAAAGAAAAAATTACTGTGCGACAAACGTTTTGTAATATCTTATTAAAGTAGCTTATAAAACAATTGAAATGCTTCATTCAGCCACCTTCGTTTCAAAAGAAATTTTACTGGTCTCTCACCTCGAAAATAACCATGTTTAGGAAACCATTTCAGAAAGCTAAATTATTACAAAGTCTCTTCGAACAAAACTACGTGGTCCGGTATAGAATATCGAGCACGTCCCCAATAGGCGGCCGAGAAAGCGAGGGACGGGCCGGCGAGACAGCCGGAGCATTTCCTTCACTCAGATCTGTAATTTCCCGGGTGATTACAATGCGCGAGCAATTCGTTCCGGGCAGGGAGCGCGCTCGTTGCCCATCCCTCCTTCCCTCCCCCTCCTTCCCCAGTCCCTCCTCCCCCACCTCTTCTCCATCTGCCGGCAAGTGGCTACCGGTCGGCGCCCAAAAGAGCACGAAAAACGTAAACGAAAAAATTGGGACATGCCGGAAAAAGGCCCATGTGTTAATTTGTTACTTCTAAGATTTCTAGGTGATCCTATTAGGTCGTGAGGGGAGTGTTCTCCCTCGTTAAGGAGGAGGAGGAAAATTCAGGAAAATGTTTGTCCTTTTTTTAACGTTTAGTAATTATCATTCTTGTCAGTAGGTCGTGAGAAAAAAATGAGAACGTTCGTTTTTCATGCATATGTTTGACTTCATATTTTTCAGGGATATACTACAATATAATTAGAGTACAGTACACTTTAACATCTGTTCTTATACGAGTCGTGTTTGACACAAAATGAATGTAAATTGTCAGGAACTCAAATAAACAAATACACAATATGTATGCCCTCCGAAAACTGGAACGATATATACAGGAATGGTTGAAAGATACTAATGTACAATATTAATTATATTTTGTTGCACTGTATAAGATACAATAACGTGTAACAATGTAAACGCAGATATGTAGAAAACAGTTATGCGCATGAATGTGGTGGCTAATACACATGTTAAAAAGAGGAGATATTTTATGAATGCGGTTGAACGTAGACCTTTCCTCGCCATCTTCTCCCTGCCAAATATTTTGTAGTAACATATTCTAAGTCTCACTATATTTCAAGTATTGAGAATCCAGGAAGTGGGGAGTATGCCGGAAATGGGTAAAAGAGACGAGTTGTAATCTTCATTTCACCTTAAGCAAGTGGGCTTACAGTACGATAGTAGAAGGACAAAATCGAGTAAAAATTTCTAGAAAAATAATGAATGGCATCCAAATCTAGCATAGCAAAATAGATAATCCGACATTGATACGAAAATGCAATACCTGTAAATAAGAATACTAGCTCATGTCTCTGACAAATATCATAGTTTACATAGCGTAGAAAAACTCAACGGCAAAACCTCAGGATTGAATGGACCGGATTCTCATATAGAAAGATGAGAGAAAGTAGTTTTACAATCTGTGACTGAAAATTTTTACATTTAATTATTTTAGTGCAAGACTGGATCTATAGACTAAAATGCGAGACAGCGAGTACTTATTAAATGAGTATATATTTAGCATAAACCTATTGCGAATAGCATCATCAAAATCAAGAATTACTCTCAATATTTATTTAGAGCCGTCACGAGAATGTCTGCTGTTCTAATAGTTATTTGTGTGCGTCGTTCATTACTCTTCGTAGTTTCTTCCGATATCAAAAAAAAATATACAAACAAATTCCATTACTTGAGATCTGTATGGGAATGAGGGAGTGTTAAATGCGTAACGGCTGCCGGTTGTTAAGAGCGCCTTTTCGATCCTCTTGATTAAGTTTATGAAATATATTGTATTACGACAAAGAAGTAATTCAACTCCCGCATATTAACAGAACAAAAGATAACTTGAACGTGTATGCATTAAACTTAAAAGCCATTAGACATAATATAACACAAATGAATGAAATATTCTATATTTAAACGTTATGCTTTCTGAAGAAGTGAGAAAGGGAATGCGGGTGGAAAAGAGTCCTCACCGTGTAAGGTCTGCGCAGATTCCGCTTCGCCACCATAGTCTTCAGGCAACAGTCTCAGCGGCAGGAAGCGGTCCAAGGACTCCACGGGGCCGTGGAAGTGAACCTGCGACATCAACCAGCTTTTTAGACGCGTTCTCGCGTTGCCTTGAGAATTGTTTTCTCCATGAAATGTGCACTTAATATTTTGTGCGTTGAATAATTCTCGTAATTGTATTGATGTAGGATTATATTGATTCGCAGGGCTAGTATTTATATGTATTTACATATTGTTTGTTTATTACTTATGATCAAAAACGTTAAGCAAAGTTTTACGAATTAGATTTTTTAAGTGAAACCTATTTGTTGATCCATATTTATGTATATTTCCAGGTACATTAAATATTTTCACGTAATTATCGAAAACTCACAGCATTTCCAAGACTGAATGTTCCTTAATTTTTATGAGTCAACATTTTCTTTGCTATCCATTTCATTATAGTAATTTAAAATTATTCTTGAAACATATTTTTAATTTTTAGTGCGGATTAAAATGGTTAATTATGTTTAAAAGTAGATAAGGTTTTAACTCCACAATATATTGCAAGATTCAAAATGGACCCCCTTACTATACAATACAAGAAGACAATATTAAGGGTTGAAAGGTCAGTTTCAGTTTGAACATTTAAAACATTGCTCTGTTACTCGCTACTTCGTAAATGCCGAATTATCGGATAGGAGTAAGGGACCTTACTTCCAGAAACATATTAATGTTCTGTATATTTTAGCCCAAGTCATGATTAAATCTGCATCTACAGCTAATATTGGATCCAATTTATTTGAATGTTCTATTTCTGTATTTTAAAAAATTCATTATTTCCTAATTTTCAATCTTTAAATACTTTATTCAACTGTTAGTTACATTTTACTCCATTATTTGAACATTTTAGTCTTTATATAATCGCTACATGTCATCCATAATAATTCAACCCTGACAATAAGCATTGATAATCTGTTGATCTTCAATATACTGCTCAGAAAGTAGAATAGGATTAAATTTAATTGATGAAAATTGAAGACATTTCTTACGTATTTGACTCTAGAGTATTTGACTCATTCGTACTTTCGTTTTACTTCATAGACTTGCATGTACAAAAGCGGTCGTAAACAGAAAAATTGAAGTAAAAATGTTAATAAACACCATGGCAAACGTACTTCTTCCGATCTCTTTCTAATTGCATCTCAAATGTTAATTTCAGAGCATGATTTTACACCTGTTCCCCTCTGATGAGTAAATGAACTTTGTGGATGGGACAGTTTCATTTTTCCACCCGAGTTACAGGTATCAATAACCTTGACATCACTGCGCGATAGATTGAACGTAACTATAACACTAGATATATGAATACACATTACAAATATTGTAATTTTTTCTGAGTCTCTGACCAACATCTCAATGGGTTTTTCTTGACCCACTGAACAAATGTTGGCCCATTGAATCAATGCTGACCCATTGAACAAATGCTTGCTTTGGTTTCAAGCACTGAATGTAGATTTTCTCCCCTTCAAAATGTAACATACAGTTGGTTTTATTGTGTTCATGCGTAGAATAACGAATAATTACACTATATGATATTTTATGATCGATAGTCAAATATACGACAAGATACTCGATTCTAGAAAGACTGCAAGGGACCGAGAGTGGTTAATTTGAACAACAAAATAAAAGCTCTCGCGAATTCAAGAACAGGGAATTAACAACTGTAAATCAATTAATCAATTTATTAACAGTTAGTCAATTAAAAACAAGAGTTAACATGACTCGTCCGAGATTACATGCCGGCTAAGACGTGCATGTTAAATACGACTTTCAAAGGTAAGATAATAACATTTAAATCAATTTCTAGAATGCTTAAACTACAATATTTACTTCAACTATCCTTTTAGTTACTGACGTAGGGGAGAAGTGAACTAACTTTCTAGGCAATTTCACAATAATGAATTATTGTGGAAAGCGGTACTAGTAGTTAATGAAAGTAGAACAATGCTCTTAGTACACAACATTATTCTTTCTAGAGAAAGTTTTCCTGTTTATTTTCATTACTTGGAAAATTAACCGCTGTGATACTAGCAGTCGCACAGTCTTAGTTTTTAGCAAACAAAGTATATTAAAATCTTGAAAATCAAATTACTCGAAACTATTTTACAAGACCAAGATTTTGCAATTTGAATATAACTTACACGTTTTCAAAACTGTTAACTGAGGAATGCTTTTTACGCATGATTGTACAAGCATGTTATAAACATTCACTAAAATTGTGTACACAAATATTCTATGAATGCTTTCAAAATGATTAATGTATGAAATAAAATACTGTTTTTATGTCTTAATATTATTTCCCTATACTTTCAATATTATTTCATGTCAAAAATCTTCTTTCGTGATTATTCTGCTCTCTAGATGTTTTCAACTCTCTTTCTCATATCTAATTGAAATTCCAACCAGAAACTGCGTGCACATTGAACATAATAAGTAGCTGTTCTTGACTTAATAATAATGTTAGTAATTTGCGATATTATTATTATCATTATTATTATTATTATTATTATTATTATTATTATTAGCTTATACAATCCCATGTAGGGCAAATTCTGATTTCTCAGGAAAGATTTGTACCGATGGCTACGTGTGGCCTTGTAACATAACTAGCTCGCTGTCTGGTAATACACTTGTGGTTATGTTCAACTTCACTAGGTAACTGAGTGAGTTCACTATTCTGACTACGCTTGTTATTGTTACTAACATTGCTGATCAACAAAAGCATAACGCCACTTGTTGATCCTGAGCTTCAATCATTATGAGCTTTAACTGCAAGCCTGAAGTGACATTACGACATCGCCCAGGAGAACGGCGCGCTTTTCGATATCACCACGTGTCATTTTCTCCCATTTTCCACTAGCGTTAATCACAGGGAAAAGCATCGGGTGCCCTTGCATCACAAAGGGGAGGCAAAGACGGTGTGAAGAAACACAGGGAAAGTGGAACCAAGTAGTAGTGGCAGAAAGCGAAAGATATTGCGAAAAGAAAATTTAACCGCAATAAATACTTTTGCGATAAAGGAAAATATCCCATGAGGCAATGCAAGTTATAGGTAAAAGTGCTTTGAGGTAGGCAGTTTATATTATCTGGAACTGTCTTTAAGACATTTATTTCTGATCGTATTTTTCTAGGAATAGTTGCTAAAGAATTAACCTTTTCACAAGTAATTATTAAGTTGCAAAATTGAATAATTTAAATAGAAATAAAACATGCGAGTCAACAAGGCAACTTGTATTCGATTAAGTACAAACGATTTGAGTAACGTGGGGGTTCTTTCCAAAAACATAGTGGTGGTGAAAAATGTGTAAAGTACTCACCACTGACCGACAATAACAGAAATACATCCCTTGATAACAGTATCTAATCGCAGGATCACACCATTACCATTTCCCTCATTTAACGTCTGTCACATCCTTTCCACAAATCATCACATCCTAGACGATACTATTGTGAAAGATAATGAAGTCTCAGTTGGCTGCTCACCATGGCGAGGAGATCGCTTTTGATGAGCGGCTTGATGAGGCCCAGGATGCGGTCGATGAAGGCCACCGTGTTGATCACGTGCACGCCCTTCAGGCGTGCGGGGTGGCAGTCCTGCAACCCCACACAAATTCATCATTCATGTGGAAAACTGCAGCTCATGTTGCGCCTTGGAAGTTGCAATAAAGCGTCAATGATTTTTGTTTGAAGCAATCCTAATCAATACGGGATGGATAAGAAAGACTATACAAGAACGTTTTACTACAATAATTGTAATAAACGTTATTTTAAAAAGAAACCTTTGTAAAAATGGTAAATAGCAACTAAATTCACGCCTAGTAACTATTCAAGTTTTCTGAAATAATGAAAAATTATTGTATTAACACTTGCTGCTTCCCGAGAGAAATAATGCACTCAGTAACAATACAACAATAAAATTATGCATAAAATTGACTTCAAGTAGATAAAGTTTTCAATCGATTAACCTTTCTTTGACAAGAAAATTTGAGAATCTGAGAGAACGTTTTTGGAGAAAATAAGCCACTCCTTCGAATGAAGATGTGCCGCAGCAGTAATGACATTATTTAACGACGACTTTCAGTTGTCTTTATCCCTCTTCTTAATTTAAATTCAATGCAAATAATAATACTGGAATTATTATGTCACACTTACACCTCTTGCTCACATGTTCAAATAAATATTAAAACCAAGCCTTCTCGCATGTTGGTTACTTTATCAAAGAGAATCGTCTCCAAATCATGTCTGTCTGTCTGTCCAAACCTCTTTTTCATGGTATTATTCAGGACTCATTTTCGAAAACGTCGTATATACTGTACAATATTCATGCAATGATGCTTTTATCCGAACACAATGGGGCAGAATGGACGCTTCTTCTATGAAAAAATGACGCTTGTCTCCATTAACAAAATTCGTTCAATGTAATCGCGACGTTTCTAATAATACTTTTCAACGACTCAGTCAGTCAACATAGTATGCTATGCTTTCGCGAGTTTTGAAAGAGATTAAAGATAATTTTTAATGTTTATGTTTCTGGCTACTATGTTTTACTGACAAAACTACTGATAATTCATCCAGACGAACAATGCAGTCACGGCTTAGTTGGCTCAGGGCATTAATGATGTAACATGTTGACGGTTAGAAACCATCGCCGAAATGTTGCAGGTATTCAGTTAATGCACCATATCACGCCTGGCGCGACCCCGACACTTTTTATGTGAGGAAGTTGGAGGGCCTAACCTGTAGGGTACCTGGACAGTGCAGCTCCTAATTCTTACATCCTATCAGCTCCGTCTCCCATTTTAAGAAAAGTTCAAAGGCCCTTGTATAAACTAGCTTCTCCGTACCTGGATGTAGATCATGAACTTGCGGATGGCGGGCAGGCTGACGCGCGCCAGGTGTCCCCACGAGACGCCAGCCATGTCGAACACCACCACGTAGCCCGGCGCCAGCCCGTCGTCCGACAGCACGGCGTCGTTGAACACGAAGAACATGCGCATGGCCGTCACGAAGTGCAGCTTGGACGGGTCCGTCTCCACCATGCGGTACAGCAGCACGTGGTAGCCCTCGGGGGTGCGCTCGGGCAGAGGCACCATGTTCCTGCAGGGCAGAGGTGCGACGTAGCTCTTGTTTTTACAATACGTTGTCGATAATCCGGATTAATTGGAATCAGACCTCTTACGGATTATCAAACTTCCAGGATTTTCGAAATGAACTAATAAAATAGTAAAAAGACGTCTTCAATGTAAAAATATTTTCTACAAGAGTTCGTAAATCACTACAACTTTTGTAGAAGTGAAATGTATGAATAAAATCATCCAAGAGCATAAGGAAATTAGCTTGTTATCACTTTTACGTTTTGGAATTTTTTAAATTTATTTATAGTCGCTTTACAACGTCAATTGGAATATTTTGTTTGTTCCTTCTATTACAGAATTTTGCCAGTTGTGTTGATGAGATAATAATTTCGTAAAAAATGACCATGTTAATGTACTTGACTGCCTAACGCAATAAACATTAACTCTGTTCAAAGAAAAGACGTAATAATCCTCAATTGATTGGCACATGGTATAAACAACCTTCATAAAAACAGTGTTATGTCGTTGCTACTACACCTTTGTCTCTTGCAGCTCTAACTTGCGTTTTTTTGCATTGAAGGTGAAGTAAGAAATGTCTGGATATATTTATTATTTTACTAACATCGGATTGAATAGAATAAAGAATTTAAGGATGAAGGTACAGTTGTCATCAGTACTTATATTTAATATGAGTCTTCAAATTTGATACATAGAAACTAAATTAGGAGGAACATTATTTCACGATGACTTTATGATGCCTTTATCCCTCCTCTTAGCTGAAACTCAATGCAATGAATACTGGGCATATTTCAACTTCTTTTTCACTTGTACAAATAAATATTAAAAACCCATCCTAACTTGGTTACTCGCAGATCTTTTACTCGTACTTTGTCAAAGAGTGTGAGTTCCTCTCCAATTCTTGTCTGTTTCAATCTCTTTGCGATGGTGTTGTTTACGATTATTGTTGATAATGTTCGTTTATAATTTACATGTTTCATGTAATTATGCTTTTAGCCGAACAAAATGGTTCGGAATGGACGATTCTTTTATGAAAAAGGTCGTTTGCCTCCCTTCCTTTACAAAATTCGTCCAATGTAATCTACGCTTTTCTGACGATACTTTAAAATTACTTGGTGCTTGACGCCAACTTGGTGTGCTCTTTTACGAGTTTCGGGAAAGAATAAACTTAATTTTAAATGTTTATGTTTCTAACTATTATGTTTTGCTCACATAATCACTGATAATTCACCCAGGCGAACAGTTGTGAGAAGGTCTTATGCTTCAAGTCCAGACGGTAGCAAGCTTTTGACACTAGTTACTTAGCTAGGTCGAGTTCAGTCGCTGACTGAAGAACTATAAAACGAGTCAAGGACAATGCAGCGAACTGATTTTCAACCCCGTCATCACGGCATGACGGTAGAAATGTAGCACGCCGGCCTCCAAAACGGGTCCATACAATACGTCGAGAGCACCTTTCTCTAGCGCCAATCCTGCGTAGTTGTAGTGTCCTCTTGCAACCCCGTCGGCATACGCTGTTATTACAGGGTGGGCTACAATAGTCATAAGTCCCCCACAGTGCCTCATTTCAAAACTGGGAGCGATAAGAAAACGTCGAAGACGTGGAATTCGATTAAGATGATGATGGGGAGGAAATGGAAAGGTCCTTGAGCGGTTCTTGGACCATACATACTGGCATTCGCAGGATTTATCAGTGTCCCCACGGAAACTATTGATTATAACAGTCCTCCTCCCAATTAGATACCGCCAAACACTATATGCGTTGTTAATTACATCAAGTACCTTACAGGCACCTTACCGGGATAGAAAGCTCATCTTCCCAACTCGTTCACTCAAGACGTCAGGCGTGGCGTTTTACGTTCTCCGGAACCGCTCTTGGTTCTCGCAAAGATCGAGATGGACTAGGCTCAGAGCAGAGGTACTCACGTCGAGTCGAGCACCTTCTGCAGCTCCGGCGCGAGCGGGTCGCGGTTGCCGAACAGCTCCGGCCAGCGGCTCTTGCACGTGAAGTAGCTCTCGATGGTGCTCTGAGCGCGCGCCACGTCCATGTAGCAGCTGTGCAGGAACAGCAGCAAGAAGTCATCTGCAACCAAGGATTTCAATCCACCGATTAATCTTCTCCCCCATACGTCACATACAGTTTTTACTGTTGTTTTTCTTTTGACTAAATAAATCTAATCTAAATATAATCTAATCAATAGACAAATAATTAAAAATAATTAAATAAATAAAAACAAATACATACAATTGGCATTTTAATTCCAATTTGCCAGTTGGCAGTTTTCCCAGGCCTGGGCCCTGTTTTTTTAATTTATTATTTACTCTTGGGGAAAACGAGACTAATGGCGAGCATGATGTATTCCCATCAACGAGCCTAGTTTATTTGTCCTGCCTGAGGAATTTCTTTTGTCACTACTATCGTCAAACTCAACTATAGAAACAACTTTTGTCACACTCAACTATAGAAACTGATTCAATTTGTATTACAAAGTTATAGATTTATTTAATCCCGGCCATGGTTCGAACCCAGGACCTCCTCACAGAAAGCCAGGACGTTGTTCAAGAGCTACTCGAGGGACCTTTAAAATAAATAGTAAATAAAAAAATTTTGGTGGCGAAACTGAGGTCATTGGGTCAGCTTTTGCGCTGGACCGCTTTAAAATTGACTACCAATGGTTCATAATAAGGTGTTACTAAAAATACGCATACTTTTAAAAAGGGTTTCTCGCAAGGGTAACAAGAGGAAATGAGGAGGAAGAGCAGTTGATGAAAATTATTATTGATGAAAAGAAATTAAAACTGATCGAAACCGTTTGTGATTAAATTTGAACATTTAAAAAAATCTCTAAAATTTCGGGCAATTTTAGTGTTTTACTTTGGTTTTACTCAGAACGTAGGGAGAAAGAGAAGATATGAAATAGAACGTCCATGTTATGTGGATGTCAGCAAGGCAAGCTCTTACAATGCATTTAAAAGAACATAAATATTGCGATAGTAGTTTTTGACTGGTCCGTAACAAACGTTATAGATAACCTTTAGAGACACTTGGTTTTGTTTTCACGTGACAAACAATTCATCTCCTTCTGTTCAAAATGTGAACGACACTTTCGGGTTTCCGGTAATTTTTCCTTTAGACTGGTTAAAACGTTAAATGACAATGCACAATAATTAGTCCTTAGGGTTAATGGTTTCCACAAAACCATAGCCTCTTGACATAATCATGGTGCGGTGGAACACGTTTATGCGAAAGCCTGATTTTGGTGCCACTGTAGATGCTTGGTTGAATGAAAGTCAATGAAAATACTTCAGTTACATGTAAATAAATTTAAAACAAACAGTGCATTTTTTATCTTACCAAATGCAGACGTCATGTAATTTACTGATGAACGTGCAGAGGAGCAGAACAGTAATATCTTTTTCATTAATAACAATAAAGTGAATGTTTTTCGTAGGCAACGTTATACGGTTTCTCGCAATCATATCGTCCCATTTCATTACCTTCTTATGCACATCCCCCTACAGTTGTAGCTCCAGTATCGTAGACAGGGAGAATCTAGACTTCGAGTGGCGTCATTGGCAAATTTTTGATTCTACAAAAGCTAGAGAGCTGAGTCGAATTCAGCCACTGTTTGGGAGAGAATTTGAGCTTTCGGCTGCTCTGATGGTGTTTGCTTCGACCAATACCAGGCAAATGCTGGGTCATCACTTTAACATACGGACCGCGCGCGATCTATCCTTCTTCATCGTTATATTCTTCTCTCTCCTTACTGAGACCCACAAATTACAAATTATTACAAATACACAATATTACAAATATAGTCACATTCACCACACTATCTCATATGTCGAGAGACTAGTCGGGATCTCAGATCTTGTACCAGCTGAAGCGCTGCCCTACTGGGGGATATATCTTTAGAGGGAAACCTAGCAAACAAACGTGATGATCGGCTTTGGAACTCAAGTTCTATAGGGAAAGGAACCGATCCGAAATACTAAACAGGATCAATGGCCAGGGCAGTTGGCGCGCCAGAAAATAAAATGCAAATGATCGTGATTGACCGGGTGACGTCGCGTCAAAATCTGTGGCATCGATGTTTCGACCGTCTTGTCGTGGTGCTCCTCAGGGGTAATCTGTCACCCAAAAATACACCAAATAAATTAATCCATCACAAACTTGGACGACCAGCTCTGAGGAAGATCACGACAAAACGATTGAAACGTCGGCACCACAGCCTTCGCCTCGGCGTCACCCAGAAAGTCGAAATCATTTACATTGCCTACAACTTAAGAAAATTAATTAAGCAGTTAATACTTCTCCTATCTGGACTGGGAGGCTGTAGATTATGTTGCGTACCTTACTTATAACGACACATGCCGTCGTTAGTGGCTAATATCTTAGAGTAGATTGGAGGGATCATTGTCATCATAAAATCATAGTGGAGGAGAGAATGTCGCCATGAAATTCTCTCCTCCACTTTCCTTTTCTTATCTGCACAGTTTTTTTTAATTGTAATTCGGTTTGAAGTTGTTCCAAACGTTTTAATCTTGGTCTCCCTATTCCCTTTTTTCCAACTTTTTACATTCTGAAATTGTTTTTAAGAATTCCTTATGCTTAGATATGTGTCCAAAGAATTTTTCTTTCCTGTGCCAAATGCTTTTAATAGGGATGTCTTATCTTTCACTTTTTCTAAAATTACATTGTTTGAAATTTTATCAGTCTAACTCTTATACCATTACCATTTAAGGCCCCAAGTTCCGAGTTTTCCGTAGAGTTCCGAGTTTTATGTAGTAAACGTTTGCTGGTGGTATAAAGCAACTGGTAATTACATATTCGTTCTATTTTGATGGCACTTTGTAGAGCAACACTTAAAAAAAAATCTTTCTCCGTTCGTAACGATATACCATAATTCAATAACTAGGTGAAAGTATACGGATGCATTGTCGTCGTTAATGAAGCCTTTCAGAGTAATAATATTAATGACTTTGCTATCAATGAGGTTAAAAGAAAATAATAACTCGCCTTTTCACTTCGCTGTTATTTTGTATTATATTTTCTTTCTCTTCCCATTCCAGTGATTTCATGCATTCTTGACATGACACTTCAATTACGAACTTATTTACATTCTTTCTACAATATCTATATTTTATTTTCTTTGTATTCAAAATAATATTTACCTAGAAAAGAATAGATATGGAAATGCATGCAGCATAATTTCGAGTTGTTAGAATCGTTTCTGTAGATTTGTTTGAAGTTTTACAACAATTTATTAATCAATAAATACATTAACGGCAAGTCACGCCACGGTTCTGTAGATTACGAGTTCATAGCTACTAATTAAAAAATAAATATGTATTGTACTCAAATTACTAGACATAATTATTTTTGAACATCACATGATACCCTTCAATATTTTTGCTGTATTAAACTCACAAAAGAGTAACCTTAGAAACATAATTCTGTCAATTCTATCAAGGTATAATAGTGAATAGCCCATAAATGTAGTTGGTTTCTCCTGTGTTAGACTGCGCATGTCAATGGTGGGAGGAAAGAATTTGGAATCATGAAAAGACGGAGATGTGGAGCCTTCGAAAATACAATTTAAAAAATCGCATATACATTTTCCTGAATTATCGAAGTTAACTCATCGAATGTTTACATGTAATTGCTTTGCTTTTACGACTGTGGTATTCTCAAGGTTCAAAATAATTTGCATTCAACCTCAAGTATTGTCTTTTCTTTTAACGCACTGCTAATACAGTCGGTTTCACGGTGCTTGGCGTGAAGAGAAGATAGTGTGAGAGAGAAAAGGGATTCTGTCGAAAATGGCCATCTCAGTACCTCGCCGTTCCGTAAGGTCTATCATTGTCATGGTATTAGGTGGTGCTACATTTCTCTAAAAGTGATTTATGAGTAAATTTACTAACATAAAAGTACTTTATCGTTACGACAAACTACTTCTTTCACAGCCATTTTACATTAAAATCAAAATAATTGTTTTCATGAAATGGCAAAACAACGCCACCATTTTAATGCTATAGATGAGCCTAGTAGTGACGACTGTCAGACGACTATCATGCAGCTAGGCAGAGAAAATTACCAATACTCTTGCATGAACTAGGCATTGTGCAACGATCTTTACAGACACTGCGCAGTCATTTCTAGAAGAAGCTTGTCCGAACGGGGATAGTTAACAGAACCTCGCGAAAACGGGAGAAAGTCTCAAAGGGTCCGGGCCCCGTTACCTTTCACAAATTGTACTAAAATGGCAGGGTTATGGGCGGAAAGCGGAGAGAATTTAATGGGCGAATTGGCGGAGATGGGAAGTGAGCGACAGGGAACGGGGGGTTTTGGGAACGTAGTTAGTGTTAGAAACGTGTTAGAAGTGAGGATCCGTTTCAGAGAATTAACGAGCCTGAAGAGCATCTTCGAGTTCAGTGAACTTCAACCCTGCAGTCGTAGCGCGCGGTTTCGCAATCCAAATAAATTTGTTTTCCTATTTATTTTTAATATCTGTGGCCTTAAAAATCGTGTTCAGTACCTTCATACAAACCGTTGTTTTAAATAACTATTTCGTTTTGATCAGTGCAGTGATATCAAAGATATCGTTTGTGAACTCCCAGCGTGGCGTAATCACTTGCTTTGAATCGTTTGCTTAAAATAATTGTAAAATAAACAAAAATGATTGTAAAGTACAGAAATGTCTAAGCATGTATATATAGTAGTAACATTTTATATACTTTTTAAGTGTACCACATGCTAAAAGTTATTGATTAAAAATATTGAACTTAGTGCACAAACATTCTCCACACAAAGAAATTACAAAAGAGATTTTCCATTGTCATTAAATTTTCATTAAAATATTGTTAATGTTTCTGAGCCTTTTATACGTACGCTTCTTTCATTCCTTTTACTAATTTACTTTGACTTCATCTTTTCACCGATCACTCAGTAGTTGAGGTAAAGTACTAAAGTTTAAAAATGGCGAGTATAGGGAGAGAGGGAAGGGGAGAGGACATGGGCATCCGGAAAATTTTGAAACAAATTCCGTAGCCTTCCGTAATACATTACTTTTATTTCCGTAAATATGTTGAATATCAGTTTTTCTTCTTTCCCAAGTTGGTAAATTGCTGTACGATTTGGGGAAAAGGCTCTCTTAGCCATCAGGAAACCTTCTTAATGGTCCAATAAAATCAATTACATTTATTAATTGTATCATTAAAATTATAATTAAATTCTCTCTGTAGCAAATAATATTCATTTATGCTCTAGTAAAATATATCATATGCAAATGCCCATAAATGTAGTTGGATCGTCTTGATTTAGGCTGCACATGTTTATGCTGGGAAGAACGAATTTGGAATCATGAAAATACGTAGTTTATGGAGCTTTCGAAAAAACACAAAAAATAAATTGTGGAGTACCCCTCAGTTTCCTAATTTTTTGTTATGTGTCGTCCAGTGTTCAACTTCGAATATTGAACATCCTCATGAATTAATTTTAATAAATACTTCCAGAACGTTATTACGATTAATATCACTAATAATAAATTATAATTATTTATCAATTTTATATACTGAAACATCAGAAGTTTGAAGCAGACCATAATCAAATCATGATCTTAAAGACGAGAACGGCTTGGAGAAAATTAAATGAAACATTTTTGTGAGAAACAATTATTTTTTCCGCTAAGCACTATGGAAATGTTTGGTCTTCTTTTACCAATTCTTGAAAATTAAGATGCATTGTGATGAAAGTTATCTTTCATTAAAATTTCAAATATATCTCTGGTGAGATGTTCACCAAAATTAATATATTTCAAAATATTAGACAAAAATACGTATCTCTCGAACAAAAACGTCTCAAGGTTTGCGAATGTGAAACTAAGTAACCTCAGAAAAACAGAAACGCTCTCTAAAGAATTTTTCGAACAGGAAGAATTTACAGTAAGAGTTTCACGATCAAAAAAAGAAAAAAATATAATGACTAATCAAAGAAAGAATAAACTGATAACAACCTCAAAATAAAATAACCAAAGTGATACAGAAGAAATGAACTTAGTCTAAAATACAAACTGTGAATTCCAATATTGTTTCTCATAGTTTTCGTAAATTATATCAATTAACAGAAATTATCTACTTTCTCATTGTCCCACTGTAAATCTCTTTTTATTATTTCCAATACGTTGATACTACTAGAGGTTCTCTTTTGAACAGAGCACTAAAAATAAATTAGCATGTTAGTAAGCACACAAGATAAAAAATGTCTGAAGGTTCACAATGCGTATTACCATGATGTAATTACGTGTTATTATCCTGTATAAATCAGGAATACAGTTGTTGGAATCCACAATTACGTCGGCTACTTTCATGTAAATGAGTTCTGAATGCACTACTCCACCGGGGCAAATGCAGTCTTGCCATTATTTCATATCAATGGGAAAAATCACGCCCCCCAACGCAGGTGCAAGCTTTTTTCTCACGCATGAGAACATTCGTCGTGAACGCGCCCGCGTGTGTAGGTCCGCAACACAACTCGCGCGTGTCGCAACGTGACATGGCGGGAGGGGGGCTTCCGGCAACAATAACTCTTTCGGCTTGGGTTTACTTTCCCTTCTGTGACGGCGTAAGGCCAAAACCGCGAAAAACACACGCGCTGAAAGTGTTAAAATAAAAATGTTCTTAGAAGCCGACATTTTTATGCAAGATACGCGAAGATAGTGAAGGTGAGAAACTCGCATATGCAAGTGAATTAGTTTGTAAAGTGCTCCTATTAATGATAACACGCATATTTTACAAAATATAGCACTTTTTGGATATAATCATTTCGATTGACATACACATACATTGACATACACATACATATGGCAAAACGAAGGAGAAAGGATGGAAGGAATGGGAGCAAGCCCTGAAGTGAAACAATCCAAGATAACTGCTCTTATCTCTCAAAAATGCCTGCCAACGAACGTTTTTCTATTTACTAGAAGAAATTTGACCTAGAGAGCGTGCGCTGTGAATGTAAGCTAACTTTATTCTAGACGGCTCGAGAAGAGAGCTACCTGTTTTACAAACTATATGCTTCATAAGAAACAAAACTGATACAAAAATTTATTTCCGTTTCATTTCGTATTCGTTCGACGTGCAAACATCAATTAAGTTGAAGTTCAATTTTTGGTGGCTCATATTTTCATCGAATTTCGCACTTCAAAAACACAATTTCATAACTCATAAATTTAGCAAAAAAGCTTTAATGCATACGATATTGTACTTACGGAAGTCCACTAATAATGTACATAGTAGTTTTTGCGGTTTTTGTTACACAAAAGGACTGAAGTCTATCTACAGTATTATAAGTACAGATTGTCGTGTTTTATGTGCACTAAATCTAGATCTACACGAAAATTCCATATGTAGACCAATATTTTTTTAAAATTAATTTTCTTGAAGAAAGTACATGGCTCAGTAAATACAACTATATATATGTATTAGAGACTTACTTACTATACTTAAATGTAAACATACAAACTATTACAACGGGGAAGAATTCCCGTTACGGGTCCTCAATCAGGATCTAAATTTGCAAATGTTTTTAGGAATATTTGGTATGGATATTTGATTTTTATTCTTGTTTGGAACATGGGGATTTTGGACATTTTGATGGATGAAAGGGTTGGGATTTGAGGTAGGTTATAATAAAAGGTGGAAGACAGCTATGTAATGTCTTGCTCTATGAGTTTCAGGTTAAATTCATTATGAATTTTTTTGTTATTTTATTGAATTTGTTGTGTTTGTTGGTTCTATACCAAGGGGGATGGGCAACTATTCCTAAGAATTTATGTTGAAAGTTTTGTAGTTTGTGAATGTTAGTTTTCGCAGAGTTGATCCAAATTGGGCAGCATATAGCATTATCGGTCTTCAGATTGTTTTGCAAATCGCTGTGGCTAATTTGTAGAATAATATATTTAACTGTTTCTGTAGATTAAAGGTAGTTGTGAGAAGTTTCATTTCGGCTTGGGTCGCCTTGGCATTTATGTGTTTTCCTGCATTTAACTTTGTGGGCAAATCGTGACCAAACATTCACTTTAAGTGATTTTATTTCGCAAATTTGTATCCAAATTATAGATATTCCGGATGTTTATCACCCACATGGTTGATTCTCTACGGTACGGTGTGGCTGGGAGAGCCCCAGCATGTACACATCTCAGCTACGGACACAATGGAACCGAAATATCGGTCGTTCGTTACCGGACAACTGCGAGCGAAATCGTACGACTTATTTCTTATGAAAAACAATCGAATGCTGCACTCGAAATGGAACATTCCCATGTTTTCACGGCTGAAATTTTTAAACTTTTGCAAAAACAATTCTCAAGACCATCTACATCTGCTTTTAAAAGCCTTCGGAAGAGGTCGTTCGGGTTCACTATCACCATTCGCGTGTAATAGGACATGTACGCATCTGGCACATTGTACGAAAACGTCCGACCGATATTATGGCCAAAAATGTACTCTACAATAACCATCGTGATTTGCAATGATTAGGAATTATAGGGATATTAGTAGATTTACGTCATGCAATGGTACCATAGCTCTTTTTTTGTCTTTTAGAAAATAAACATTAGTTGAAATTATAAATAGGTAACGACTTGTTCATCTTTCCAGTCTTAAGAGCGGAAACAAATATTCACACATGACAGCATGAGGCAACATTTGACCGTAATGGTTACAGGATAATTAATCCTATAAATCCACGAGTAACGTTTTACGTAGTACTCACGAAAAGAAAGTTATGTAATGATGCAACTAAAACGTCGATTTTTTGACAGAAAACTCGTATTGTGCCGCCACGATACAGAAAAAGTGTTTAAACCTTTTCTGATGAGTACTATCGTATCCACTCTAACACGTAATGTAGTCATATTTCAGAAATTGTGGATCCTTGATACCGAAAAGAAGGAATTTTTCGAAAGGTCGATCCGTCCGTCTGTGAACAATGATGCCTAAACTATCAATAGAATTTTTTGAAAAATAGATATTCCATGACCGATTTGGCTCGACTCAAAACTACGATTTTTAACAACATTCTTTAATTTTTCGAGGTACTTTTCATGAAGACTCCTAGAACATTTTCAAAATTTACTAAAAAGTGTCCTTCAAATTGTTCTCCATAATTAGTTCTAACATTAAGATCGTGCATATTTTTTGAAAATTTTAGTAGTTTTCGCGCAATATTGAGTGAAATATGTGCAATATTAAATATATGAAAAACAAGACTTTTTGAAGAACGGATCCAATTTTTTTCTTCAAACTTTTTGGTAGGGTTAGGGTTAAACGTACTGTAACAGATGACATGAAATTAATTTTGCTCCATTCTTTTGTTTTTTCAAAAATCACATAAATGTAATTTTTTTGACTGATCTCAGTCACGTCGTTTATACTCACATTGCCTGCAACGGGTATACGGTATTGAATTTATGAGTACAATGTTATATTGTGTTGTACAATGCATTTATGAGTACAAATGATGTCTGACAATGTTCAAAAACTCAAAAGCTTTGCTTAAAAATGAACTAACTTACGCATTTTCAGAAACATTCAAACGCCATTTCTTCAAAACGGCTGCAACTTTTTCTTCAAATTTTTGAACGGATGGATTGAATAACGTGACTTATGCTACTTACATATTCTTTTGTTTTTTTTTTAAATACTCAAATGTATTAATTTGTTTTCAAGGATCTATTACATAAATAATATTTACTTTACCAGCAATTCATATACATTATTAAATTTGTGCGTCCAATTACTTTAAATATTTTTTTATAAAGTTTCTCGAAAGCTGAAAGGTTTAGGGTGAAATGAGCTTCACAACTGGCATTTTCAGAAACACTTAAACGACATTTTCTGACAAAGGACTCCAAATGTTTGAACCAAACTTTCAATATGGTATGAAATTTTTCTCTTCTATCATTAGGGGACCACATTTTTTAAAAAAAATGTAGTTTTGGTGGTAATAGATAGGAAGGGGGTGGGGAAAAATTGAAAATCTAACTTTGACTTTAGAAATATATGTATTAGAGACAGGTGGTTGTGCTACAGAATGGCAGAGACAAGAAAGTCTCTGCCATTCTTTAGCACAACCACCTACGTGTTGCACCCGAAATCGTCAGAATATGTTCACAATTCAGTAGTTGATTCTTCTAAATTTTTGCGAAAAGCACGCTCAAAATCATCTACTTGTGTTGTAGGTAGTCTGGGTATTACTTATGGCCTTGACACTCCAGCTCATTTTGGGCGAACGGAACCAGAAGAATCAAACGAAACATAATTTCGTCCGATAGCGGTCGCCTTCGGAAGAGATCGTTCGTTTCCAATATGCCCGTTTCCACTCACAAGCACGTGATTAAACGAATCGGGCATATCGGACGAAACCGTCCGACATCGTCCGACCAAAATATACTCTATTGCGAGCATCGCTTTAGCGTTAGTGTCGCTCGCGCGGGAGGCGCACTGACCTGAGATGGGCGGCAGGTGCGGGCGCGTGGCCACCCACTGGCGCACGCTAGCGACGCCCTCCTCCCAGCCGCTGGGCCGCTGCTCCTCCGGCAGCCCTCGCAGGAACGGGTGCTGCGCACTCGCCTCCGCTGCGCCTCCGCTCATCTGCAACATCACCCGCACAACGCTCACCACGGCGCTCGCCGGCCGCCTCACCGCTCACCAGTTGCCACGCGCTACTCTGTGCGTTTGCGCGAAGAATATAAAAAGACAGGGAGTATCAATCTGTATGTATGTACTTGGCGCGACAGGGCTCACGCCTACCGGCGACGTCCCTGCCTCGCGGCCATGGGCTAAGGGGGTACGTGGGGTTAGTACGTAGACATCCCCACGCCGTGTTCCGGTCTTTTCAAACTGACAAGTGAATTTTCTCATCGTCACACAGCAACATATACTGGGACATTGGAAGGAAAATGAGCACTATAATCTTGCCTTACCGGGAATAGTACTCGGGGCCGCGCAGTGGAAAGCAGTCAAGGTGACCAAGAGCTAGCCACGAGTCAGTATCAAACTGATGTTAATTAACAAAAGCGACAATGTCATAAAATTGAATGTATATTAATGTATTGTACCTGAAACTTAATATAACCTTGTAAATTTAAAAAAATGCTTAGTATATTTGTACATTAAATTTAATACATTAGTTAAAATCAATATAGATTTAATGTGCAGGTTCTCCCGTTTTCCGTGTATCTCATCATTCATATTATGTATTCATAATCACCAATCCTTCACGATTATTCATCACTTCTTTCCAGATATGACTATAAGCTTTGAGTATTGCATCTTAATGTACATGCGTACATTAAATTTAATGTGCGTTCATGATAATTTCTTTAATGTAATTTACATTAAATTAATGGGGAAAATTTTGATAGTGTAGTTAGAAGGTATTTAGTAGTTTACAGTCAGCAATCACTGCAGCGACACTGTTTGGGAGATATTTGGGTCCGACGGGCGGCAGAATTTTCGACACTAGCTAGATAGCTGACTCCAATTCAGCCTATATTTGGGGAAGAATTCTTGAATGGGCTGCTTTGATCGGTATTTTTGATTAAAATTCAAAATCGACTTAAATTTCCCTTCAGATAGACGTTTCTGTATGGCGTAATCAGATAGAACATTTGTATGAGGAAAATGCATCACCACATTGAATGACAATGCAACAACTGTTGATCTTTAGTCAGACAATTAACTAATTTATCACGCGACAAAACAGGCTGGAAATGATATTGAAATTGACATCGACAAAAACTGTCATTGAAATTACATTTTCTTACCAGTCATTGCAAGAGTTTCAAGAAGTTACGCAAGCAATGCGTCTGGAGCAAGCGTCAACACGTCCAATCTTGAAAACATTTACTACGCGGAATACATTTCCGGCAGATTTGCATCTTCAATTAAATGACAAGTTGTTAACAATTGAATATGATATAATGGGCAATACATCAGGCCTAGGAAACCGAAAAATCAAAGCATTGGATATATATATATATATATATATATATATATATATATATATATATTCCAAGATCATTCTTATAGAACTCCTGAAAAGAGGTAAAAAGGAATGACAATTAATTGTCAAGTATTTTTTTTATGTTTAGTTATTATTTTCAAAATTTAATTTAACGTAAATTGATATTTTAATTTTAGTAAAGATCACTACACAAAATACCAAATAACGCATACATTTAATGGACCCTAGAAAAGAACAAAAAATGTCTGTATGATTAACCCTTTGGTGGACTAGAACAGAGAAGCCTCAATAACAATAGTAAACGACGTCAAAAAAACCATAAACATGTAATCACTTTCATTACTTAATCTCTTGAATTGTCGTTAGGCCTATATTAAATAAAATTAAAAATTTAGCGTGTTAATCGTGTACGTGAATTCGACCGTGTAATCCTTACCCAGGTTTTTTAAAATATAATTTTATCTTGTCATCTATACATTGCTATGCGAGAACGTTATATTTCGTTTTTTGTCCACCGACCCCGTTCTTGGCCTTGAACGATAAATGTTTAGCAGTAGTAATTTAGAGTAATACTGTATGAGATGGAATTTTAAAAAAAATTAATATGCTCAATCTCACCTCAAGAAAACAAATTTTAATGAAAGTGAAATACCTCTGCAAAAGCTTTGCATCCGCAACCCTGCAGAGAAATTTGCAACCCTATTTGCGAACTAGCGCTACGTGCAAAGCACATAGAGCCACTATTCATCATATCGGAGAAGCGCAAATGCCCGCCATTCATCACCAACCAAAAGAGCACACACACACACACACACACACACACACACACACACACACACGAAAGAGACTTCGTGCGGGGGGGGGGTATGGCCGAGGGAAACGAGATGGCATTGTCCAAACACGATGAGCGGCACTGCCTTGTTCTGGCTTTCGCAACTCCTCGCCAAGGCAGCTGGCGATCGCCAAATACGATCGGCTCAATAGCGAACGGGGAGCGGAGTGGCGCCCGGTGGAATGCAAATATTCAGAGACTTTCACGTGCGCACGAGCTACGCTCGAATGATTTCACGCGATGTGGGAACCGTGCGGAGAGCACACACTATGCAATAACTGTTATCAGAAGATTCTCTCAAGGGGAAAGATGATATAACCCCAATTGCACGGGTCGAAGAAGAAGCTTACTACTCTAAATTGATGGTTTTAAATAATCGTATGTCTAGTATTTGATTTTCCAAAAGACAAAGTTTTATTCAAATATAAATAGAAGTTATATCAAAATAAATCGTGCAGATTATGGTAATGAAAATACACAAGAACTTTGTCGTGCACGAGAGTTACTCTTGAATGGTTTCGCGCGAATTGGGAACCCTGCGGCAATCACACACACTGTTATGAGAACATTGACTCAAGGTAAAAGAGGATAGAACCTCAATTGCACGGTTCAAAGAAAAAATATACAACTGTAAGGTAAACCTTTACTAAAAACTAAACAGAAGTTATATAAATATAAATACTACGTATTCAGAGAATGAAAAATCCAGGAACTTTCTCGTGTACGAGAGTTTCTCTCCAATGATTTCACGCGAAACGGGCATGAACATACTATGAAATAACTACACATTGTGTATTGTCCAAAAAGTACTTCATGGTGCGAAAGAAGAGAACTGTAATTGCAGGAGTTAAGAGAAAAAAAACTAAATAGGCTAGTTTGCGCGGTAAGTCATTTGCTGTTCTGTGTATCAAGCTATTTCATTAAAAATTAAATACTTTGTTTTGTTAAAAAACGTTTCTTCTATTGATTATTCTATATTTGTAATAAATCGACATCCACTTTTACAAGTAAAAATTGAGAATTTTTAAATTAATTTCATGTGACAAACCACTCTTCACGGAACAACATTAATTTTAATTCCTACAAGAAAGGCGCTTTTTAAAAGTGAGAAAAATTGTGAGGAATTATTTTTTTTTAAACTATGAACCTATTACTTCTCGGAGTGTGAATATTGATCTTAGCATCGGTCATGTTTTTAAAAGAGTGAAGTACTTGCAGCATTGTGTGATTTTACAATATAATTGTAGAAAAATAGCCAAAATCACTGTAATTCATCGAGTGTTTCCAGCCCTGAATATAAAACGACGAAGGTGGTACTTCTGAGGATTATGTAAAATGCTTGAGCTTTCAGAAATGAGAAAAGGGAAAGCGGGGATGAAGTATCATGAGTTCGACAAAGGTTTCTGAACACACCAGGCAAGTGATTAAAAAATTCTAAGGCGACATGTTAAGTCCATCTAAATCTTTTCACTTGCCAATTAATGGAAATTTTTATGGACCTTGATCGTCGAAGTAAGAATGATGCAAAAAATCAGCAATATAAGAAAAAATAGTCGACGCAATCAATAAAATCAACTCTACATTGAAGACTTCAGAATGCAGGTAAAACCATTAATTTTGATTTTACATTTCTAACACAAGATAATTTAATGTTTAAAGATCTGTAAAGAGGGTTTAAATATATGAAACTGTTAATGGAGGAATCCTACCAGGCTGTGCTCAGAGTAAAAAACTGCTCTTTTACTTTACACGATTGACTAAACATGAAATTCCATTAATAAAATTAGCAACATGTGGGGTTGATGGCTATAGTCACTGGCTAATCTTTGTATTTAACTTGCTATATAATAACACGTGCCTTCGCAATTTGCAAAATGCCGGTCATCATGCTGTCTAAACGGACAGTGGTCTCACGTGTATGAGGTGTCATATTACACGAAGATACATAGCAGTTTGTTATTTTTTCAATATTAGAATTGTATGAGCGCAAAAATCAGTAAGGAAGATAGTACCAAGATGACTGTAAGTTAGTTATACTATTGCGACATGTTTGCGTTCTAACACAAACCACCTATATTGATTTCCTTGATTTAATGATATCTTGTAATATTACAATTAAATTTTTACATTCCAGAATAAAATATCAATTGCAACGTAGTTTCACACGTAAATTTTCTTCTTGCAATCTCCGCTCTACTTTTATTACCACGTAATCCTCTACACTCTGGAAATATTCTAAAAGGACATATTCTGAATGCCATCGTTGTTACGAAAGAGTCCCTGATACAGCCGCCAGTCCAAAGACTGACACTACGTGGAAGCAGATGAATCAAGGAGAGAAAGCTGTAGAAACGGGAGCTCAGGGAAGGCTCTCAAGACAAGGTCATGAGCCAGCTCCTGCGTGATGCAACCCTTCTAACAGACCAGTTTAGCGTGGCGCCTCACTGCGGCATACTGCTTTCCAAGCACACCGTTCTGGATAGGAATTGAATCGTCGGGAAACACCTTAAGAAAATGAAATACATACAGATGAGAACAAAGAAATAAATTAATGCGCAATATTTTTCTTTGAAAATACGTTTTATGGGAATGATTGAACTAACTATTTTTTACTTAAGCTTGGTATTCTGTAAAAATAGAAACATTGAGAAGTATTTTCTAAGATTCAAACTATCGAAGATGATTTTCGTGAAATTAACAATTGTTAAACACACAATAATATTTTTGACTGAAGCTAAAGTTGAGATGTGAAGGCTATGTTAACTGTGAATAGACTTTCATATTTGTTTCTCAGATCACCGGCGCACCCTTAGGATCCATAGAGTATTTTGTTTTTCTGTGTGCAAACTCCACATAAATTTTGAATGTAACTTGTTCCAGCGTGTTTGTCAGAGACATACTTGATCTATTAAGAACGGAGAGATTACATACTTCGATCAAAATACCATTTACAGAAAACCTGCCGTAAAGTAAACTATCGATTATACGGAAATAAGATTTCAGGAAATATTGGCTTCCTATGTACACAACATTTTCATATTTTCGTCTATATGTTGTATAATCAGTAATATTAAATCCATTCTAAATAGTCGAGATAACTGCGACGAGAGCTACAGTCCGTTAGGCCCGTTGCGTGGTTGGTGAAAACAGTTGCGAAAGGCATAGAAAGTTTTCACCATGTAGTTTCGCCTTGCCAAACCTTGCCAAAACCGTGTGGTTTTGGCGTGGTGGGCCAATACAAACATGTCACCTGTATAATCACGTAAATCGTCTGTCGTCAATTTATAATTGACAAAGAAAACTAAGTATCTTCTTTGTTCATCGCGTTTTCTGGAAGTAGTGGGCAACATCTTAACAAGTGTGTGACACAAGAAGAAAATTATGAAAACTAAGAAAAGAAGAAGGTAAATAGTATTGAAGTGAAATATAAGTTTTATATTATGGCAGGTGCAGAGCAGCAAGATTAAAACTTTGTCCACAATTATGTTACGTTTAAAATGTATGGACATTGGAAAACTGTTCGGGTGACGATTTGTGTAATAATACACTACAAAATGTCTACACTGACCTCCCAGTTTCCTAAACGACTATTGGACAGTGCATCGAACCTTGTATAAAAATGATGTGATTCCGCGAGAGCAAGAATTTCCCCATTTCCCCTAGATGCACCGACCTATTCCAAACAAGATCAAAACCCCCGACTATTTCCCCTCGTCTGCGGTCCACACCTCCGAGAAGACCACACTCCGTGGCGAATCCTCGTCTACCCCGCGGGGCGTGCGCAGTGGAACGTGCGTGTGCATACACGCGTGTCCCGGTGACGCATCGACGCGTATTTCCACCAGACGGGGGCCCTTACGTAACGAGTTTCTCCGTGCTCTCGGCGGGGGTCACGAAAAAACGACGAGCGCGGCTGACGGTTGATCCGTGCCCCGAGCGTAAGCCATCAACTCACTCCCCCTCCTTCTCGAACAATCGATTAACATCTTTATGTTTTCTGGTAGGAGAGAATCAAATCTCGCGGAAGCCGAGATGAAGACGATAGTCGCGGTGGCCGCGGGCGGAGTTTCGCAATCGGAGACTACAAAGGTGGAGCCAGTGGGCACGTTATCTCTTGGTTTGTTCCTATGTATTTAGCAACTCACGAAAGGATAGACATATCAGAGATAGGACTGCAGGTTTGTGAATCAGGCTTATTTGCCTAACTGATCTCAGTGAACGTGAAAAGTAAATACATTTAACCGCTGTGAATAATTTTAAAACTTCAAAAAACTCATGACGTCTCACCTATACACTTAAAGTTATTCTTATTAACGAGCGAAATAAATTGTTATAGGACACGCATTTAGATGCATTGAATTGCTTTTAATGCATGTGTAATATTATTTTTATTATATATATTATATATATAATATGGAATTATAATAGTATTTATATGTAGTATATTATATATAATATATATATATATGTGTGTGTGTGTGTGTGTGTGTGTGTGTATATATTTACTTTGCAAAGCCACACAGTCTAATAACTTGCAGCCGACCAAGCTTCGATCTGAAGAATTTGAAAGATTTCATTTGGTAAATGTTGTCAAGCAATCCATCAGAAGGGTAAAGCAATCCGAATCAGCAGGTACATTTACATGTAAAGTAAACTGAAGTCCGAATGACGCATTTGAGCAAAATTTGAATAGATATTTCCCATTTAAAATATATTTAGTTTAGCAGCCTCTTTCCGTTTTCATGACTGCCGTGACATATTGCTGTCACACAACTTTAAACCAAAGATTAAGAAGGACGTATGAAAAACGTATAAAAATGAATTGTTAAAATAAAGATTTTTAGGTCTCGTTGGAATATTATTTCAAAATAATCTTATAATATCACGGTTTCACTAGGTGATTTGACTTTTCACAACAATAAAAATGGAAATGATTGAAGAATCATTTACAAAATTAATGAAGATTATGAATGACTAAATAAAGAAAAAAATATTATATTCAAATAAAATGATGATGGTATTTAGTTTCTGGCAAGAGATTTAGAAGTATCCTAAAAACTCCAAACCTTGTCAATGATTTAAGGAGAGCACGATAAAAAACAAGAACAGAGCAGATCTTAGCAGCTAAAATATTTTAAAGTGTTCGCGAATTATCTATTTAAAAATAAAAGGGAAGTGTTTGGACTCGTAATTCATAACTCTTCAAACCTTGCTCCGAGTTAATTTTTCCGGCATCAATATTAGTGAACCCAGAGTCCACGGCATTAAAAGAACTTCATTATATTAATATCGGTAATTCGCTATTACTGTGATTATGCGACGTTAGTATTGGGTTGCGCTTTGCCAGGATCGATGACTCGCGTCAAGCAGACAAGCGTCTGGACCGACCAGTGACGACAAATGGGTTCACCACGGTAATTACGAAGTGGTAAAGTAGTGGGTACAAAATGTTTAGTGTAATGGTAGAGAGGATGCTGTTTGGCCCCGAGAGATTACCGAGCATTTAGTAAAAAGTAGTGTGCAGAAACTAGGTCAAATCTGAGTAAAAATGCTGGAGTGATTAGAGGGTAAGGTGTTTTTTTTAAACTGATGTTAAACATACTTCATTAAGTAAGCCTGTTCGCTTAAGGCATGAGAAGATACAAAAAGACGATAAATCACTGTGTAATTGTTGGTATTTTACTAGAAATTGGTATGGGTGGGCGGCTGGGAGGAGGCTACCTCCACTTCTAAACAGAAAATACTCTTTGTATTCAATCTTATTGCTTTATTTAAAAAACAACGTAGGAATCTTTTTTAAATTTTATTTCTTAATCAACAATCGTCGACAATTGATTTATTTGCATGCAGAAAATTGATTAGCAAATATAGTGTTGATAGCTGAGCAATATAAAAGTTGTAATGAAAAGCAAAACCGGTAATGCGTTGACGGTGATTATCATACCGAATAAAACTATGAAATATAACTTCTCTACGAAATTTAACATCTTACAACGTTTACTGATTGCCAGTTCCTAGTATCTAACTCTCCGTAGAGTTTCCCAGTATGTTAATTTATTACTTTTTTTCTTCCAGGGGCGTAAACTGCTATGGTTATAAGATCCGTAAATATAGTATACTAAATCCTCGAAGGTCGTGATGTTCCTACGCCATGGGGACGAAAGATTCGGCGGCAACCTACACTTCCGATAGTGGAGTTTTCCCCCACCAGGTACCTCCCCCAGCGGAGCACCTCCCAGACGCGAGAAACTCGAAGCTCCCAGCATGTGTCGTAGAGTTGTGCATTTAAGTGTAAGGAAAATTGTCTGTGTGTGTAAGGAGGCGGGGGGTTAGTACGATGGAAAAATCACGTGCGGAGCATGGACCATTTGTTAGAGTACTACTCCGGCATTCAACTGTTACCGATCTGAGAAACCACGGTAACCTACCGATCAGAGCAGCCGACCGCGAGAATTCTTCTCCAGGCAGAGGTTGGATTCGACCCGGCTATGAAGCTAGTGTGGAAAACCCGCCGCTGTCCCCCTGCTGCTGCGTCACCTCTTACGGCGATTACGCGCTTCCAGCATCTCACGAAAGGCAACAGCTGTAGCGGCGACGGTGTTCTTAGCGGCGCGGGGACCTATTGCGTCAGCGGCTGCGGAGATTGGAAGGAGGAGCTGGGAGGCGGCACCGCGAGGGGCGTGGAGGTGACGTAGCACTAGCTGCGATGCGCCCGCGCCCGCGAGAGAAACTCTGGCCAGGCAGTGCTCCCACGGACAGAAGTGCGGCTGTGGCTGAGATGTTCGACACAGTTACGCTCACTGCACACAGAGCAATGCACTGGAATGCACTATTGCATTCGTCTTCTGCTAATGTTTCTTCATCTTAATCATCATCATTATCTTCTCCTCGTCCTTCTTCAGAGCGTCCCGTGGTGTAGTAGGCAGGTACGCTTACTTTCCACTTCTGGGTTGCCGGGTTCAATTCCCGGTCGATTCATTTGAAATTTGTGGCAGACAAACGGGTTCACGGCAGGGTTGTTTCAGAGTTATCACATTAAACCTACATTTCGTTCCATTGTTGCACAATATTTGTTCAAATTACATGATAATTATCATACATACATCAAAAGTATTCATTTCAGGCACGCTCCAAAAAACAGGAGATCAAGGTTCGCTATTGAGAGTGAACGTTCTTTTTCGTATTTAGTATTTTTCATTGTGACAGCTGCGGAGAATGTTTCTCTGCAATCATTGTGTGCTCTTACCTCCTCTCTCATTTTCTTTTTTTATCTCGTTCCTACTCTGACGCCATTATCTTCTTCTGTGTCTCTCCACTGGTGTTTGCATTTTAGGTTCCTACATCTTCTTTCGTTAATGTTGGCTGATGCAGTATTGTTTGGTCAGATACCTTCTACCTTGAATTATTTCTACCTCGGTATAGTGTTTCCGAAGTTCAACCACTTTACTCTCGTCTTTGCTATCATTCTAACAATTATACCCCGCATTCGTTTAATATGCGGGTTTAGTTAGTTTTTACTTACATGGCATACCCTTGCCCAAAATCTTATCCTTATTTACTGAGTTCCTCTGACAGTGTCACTAACGCACTGCGTTGACAAATCCCTTTTTGTGAGTTAGTATTTATTAGATTAAGTGGTATGCACTGACAAAGGGTTTAGATACACATTCTCCAAAAAAGATAAACAATTCTGAAGGTTACAATTTTGAAGGTCTGTGTATTATGTTTAATTATTAACACGAATGTACAAAATGGTGATGAGACCACACAAATAATACCTTTAATTTTATTTTGCATTTTAAACATTTAAATTTAATGTTTTTTTATTCTATACAGTAAAATTATGATTTCTTACGATATTAATTGCTGGGAAGCGATAAAATTTGAAAAGAAAGTGTAGAAATCCTAGCAATTTCCTTATACAATGTTACATTTGAAACCACAATATATCAAAAACCTTTACACGGTTTCAAAAGTAATATTCTCAGAAATATGTCCAAAGATTTGCTTCTACTGTAGTCACTCTTCATTATTACGTAGCTATTTGAAACCGGTTATGGCATTTATATTAAGAAGTGTTCAAACTTTGAAGCAAGAAACCAAGTTAGTCACTGCGCCGAATAATTTGCTCGTGAGTAATCTTCCGGAAACACCAGCGAAAATCCCCACACCTCTTTCACTAACGTTTGTGGTTTGAACCACAATCTCACAGATATTGAGACACCTTCTATCGGAGGAATATACCATTAAATTGTTAGAGAACACAGTATTTTCATGAGAATACGTTGTTTCACATCTTTTAAGTTTTATTTCCTAAAATGTCAAGGAAGTTGTTCAAAAAAATCAGGAGTGTTACTATATTATTTTACATTAAGAAAACCTTTTATTATTAAAATGTAGTATACTATTAAATAATTTTCGAACAAGTCAACTCACAAAATAACACTGATTTTTTAAATTAAAAAATTAAAAATAATTATAATGATATCAGGTTATTTGAAGTTCCATGTTTTTTTGCACCAGCTACAAGTATACATTATGACATAATATTCAATTTTTGACACAGGTTGATATATTTACTCAATATTTATCCAATTTTATCGTTACTTATCAAATTAACGTAATATTAAAAATACATTATTAATAAGTATGAAATGTTTGTTTTATATCAGTCAGCCAAACCGGACAGACTGGATGATGTCTCAATTTGCGATCGAGGATATGGTGTTAAACGATTCATCTGATGGGACAAGTTTCACGTATCTGGTGAGTGCATTTCTTACAACTTAACTTTCTTCGTAAATAAAATTACTGAATTGCAATTTAACAACCCATTAAGGAATTTCTTAGTCATAGATCTTTGTTACTATCGCATGGGAAAATCTTGGTTACACGGAAGGTGTCAGTACACTTGTGAATAGTTGTTCAAGACCAGTTAATTCGAAGATTATTTTATTAGCTTTAAAGAGGATGGAAATGTGGGATACCTGAAATAATATAATTTTTTGCAAAACAAAAGTTACAGCCGTCTCCAAGGAGTTCTTAACGTCTTATTAATCTGAAACAATTGTTATTATATTATTATTTTTTGTTTTTATTATTATCATTTATATTGTTCTCGGTATATACTGCTTTCTGTTATGAGAACCCCTACGGGCATCGTATTGTTTCTAAGCAGTAATAGCTCGAGTCGGATATTGCACCATTGACCTGTTCGTGAAGCCCACCGCGCAGGAATCACCGGGGAAGTGCACTAGTGCATGTCGTTGGGCCGGACAGACCAGCCGACTAGCCAGTACATCCCCACCCCGCCCGACGCGCCATCCAACCGGTCCTCACGTGCCGCATCCGGACGAGTCGTCCTCACGCGCACCGACTGGCGCAATACGTCTCGCATGACTGGTTGGTGATGCTTAAGGTGTCCCCCAAGGTCCAGAACCGGATCCATTGGGTTGGTCGAGATACGTTTTCACAGCAACTAATCTTCCGAAAGTGGAGGTGTTGCAAGCATGATCACACTCCGATTATTCGATGCCCGACGAATCCAGAGTGTGTAATCCTTGGAGATTACCCACCAATAGGTTGGCGTATTTAAACGATCAAGTTGGCACCTGTCACACGTGCTTCGTGTGGATCTAAAGACAAAACCGCCTACCAATCCCGCATCGAGCAAATTTGTAAGCACTGCCATATTTATCAACTAAGGTAATTTTGGAGGTATGCAGACAGTTAATGATCAGGAAGTTTCTGAACTTGCATTGTGAATATGGCATGCCGTGGTAATAAGACTTACTACAATAAACCTCCAATTTTGTGTGGCATTTTGTATGGCCCTGTCATAATGACGCGTGGTAAATTTTATTTGTGTATGTAACTTTATGTTCCAATAGTTTTTAAAGCAATGAAACAATAACTGCGAGAGATACAAATTAATATTAAATTCCGTAAAGAGAAAGTTTTATGGTCTGGAAAGAGAAATTACCTATTGTATGTTACTATAATAAATTCAAGTTCAAGTAAACCATAATAATGTTTTTAAATAACATACAATGTTCCAAATTTTCTTTATTGTTCAAGAGCACTAACATCAAAAGACATTAGTTATTACAAAATTAAAAGTTGTTTACATATTATTTCCTCACAATTCGTTTTATTTTGCAAGTACTACGTTTGGCATGGAATAATAATAATAATAATAATAATAACAATAACAATAACAATAATAATAATAATAATAATAATAATAATAATAACTTTATCAATGGTGAAGCTCAAGCCACAGGGCCTGATCTCTCGCTTCATCACTAAGGAATGGAGATAAAGTTCATTGTTTTCTGAAACGTTTAAATGCTTCCATTTTATAAAGTGTATCTTGATCACTTTAATCTATGAGAGAAAACGAATACATTAAAATATAATATCACAAGTCTACAGCAATACACATAATTTCATACAGAGATGATGGAAATCTTCCTGTAACCGTTTCGATTTTTAAATTATAAAACCAGTACACATAAAAGTGATGTTCTTGAAAAAGGTCGTTACCATTTACATGAAATATTAGTCCATGTGCAGTCGGGGATACACGACGAACTGGCTGGTGTTCTCCAGTCTAATGCTGTGATGAAATATGCGAGTAGCTTCACTTCCCGTATAATCCGTGACTAGGCGGCGTACAGGAAGTTTAATATCCCTCCCTAACACGTGGAGAGCTACCTACAAGGCCTTGACGAATAGAATAGCACACTCGTTGAAGACACAGACAGCTAAAGATGCCACTTAAAGAGTCGATTGCCAATGAGAGGAAGGTTAACGATGGATCCGAGTGTATACTATTTCCTATATCTATGTTTAGATACGGTGTTACTGTTTCATCGTTTAGGAATTCTATCAATAGACCCTTTCTTTACCTTAAATGTTAGCTCTGGCTTTCAAGGCTTCGTTGACATTTACAAACCCTTTCCACATAATATATCCGTGGATACTCGTCTTGGCGTTGTCTTACATCCAGTCCTGATAAACGCTCTGCAAACCTACTTAGTTGATGATAATGTTGAAATGACTTTGGCATTTGGAACAACGTATTAAAAGATCAATTGTGTACGTTATGTTTTGAAGATTGGATTTGCTGAGTATTTTCAAGGCACCTAGCACGAGAAAGGAACACACGAAACGTGGAATATATTTACGTTTTATTTAAATTGTACAGGCGTCAACCATTACTTTCCATTCAAGGTAGTAATGGTGAATATATTGCATAATTGCCGAGATTGCGATCGCGAAGACTGCAGTTCGAGAAGATACTTTTCGTGGAAAGAGCCGCAAATACAGAAATACTTCAATACTTGTTACATGCCCATACATACACATACCAAAAACAAAAATGTTACACGCTGAATTAAAAGATTCATGGTTAGTTTACGTTTCACTTGCCATTGGAATTTACATTAGTTTTATTAACAGATAGGTGTTGTCATCTTTACTGTATTATATATAAGATATACAACAAGAACCACATCCTTGGGATATCCAGAAATGCATTATAAAGTGCGGAACAATTGGCAGCAATCTTAAAGCGATGAAATGATCCTAATAGTCACCTCATCTAAATTGATCGTGTCTTAGAGTTCGCCAATCGTGCGCTTCCAACAATAAATATTCGCCCTGAAATATTAACATGATTTCATCAGCGTTGTCCCCTACGTCCTCACAAACTTATTGCTATTTCATGCACTACCAGTATCCTATTGAAAATTACTTTTTGTTTTTCGCATTATCGCTTCCTCAAACTACATATATCTCGCTTCTCTACCCTCTCTCACTAGTTCTCTCATATCACTAAGAGCCACTAGGTCACCAAGTTGTTAAGCATATAAATTAGTCTGTAGGTCGTTGGCCCAGTCAACGCATCAAGAGCAACCAACGTGATGCGTCATGTAGGTTGCTACTCTCTTGCAAATATCGAGTAATTACAGAAGTAGGTAAGGTAAGCAGTGTCAGTCGGTCACGTGGAAATCAAACGCCAGTAGTCATCCGATAATGATTACTCATTGCCGATAAAAAGCCTCACTTACCATGGAGCTTTGCAAAAACCGAAGGCTGTATTTACGAATACCGGACAGGGCCGTTTCAAGACGAATTTGTGGTGGACAAAGTGGGTTCGCGGCTGGATTTCCTGTGCAATCCTGTTTCCCCTACGATGATGCATTCAACCGGTTTTCTCCATCAATCATTTCCTACACCATCCTATCATTAACCACCTTTTCCGCAAAGGGTTCAAAGATCACAGCAGCGTCTATGCAATGAACTAGAGAAACGGGATATAGTGAGTGAGTGAGTGAGTGAGATATTAATATAATATCACAAATGTCTGACATCATGAATGAGTGCTTATGAAGGAGTAAAATTGCTTATAGATTTTTATTTTGATATGTAACATATGATACTTATACGCGCTATATAAGAGACAATTACCGAATTAATTACATGGTTTTATTTTACATATTCATGATTTTAATATAGACAATTTCAGATTTAATGTATTATCAGTTCATGGAATCGCGAATTTAGGGGCAAACATTAACTTGAACATTATTCTTCCGTTCTATCATTCACTCTACACGTAAACTGCAGAGAGATTGATTGGTCATGTAGTTATAGCATTTCTTATAATTGTATTTTCTTGAGAGTCACTGACAATGTAACAAACTGTAAGTTACGAGATGTGAAGTTTCTCATAAATTTATGATTATGCGAGTGGTAGCAGCCGTGCATTTTATAGAGCAGTGTAATTTAACTGCATTATAATTTGCATTCTGTCGGTAAGGTGCCGAATATGATTAATGAAACCACTACAACTAATTTTCTGTAAATAAGTATGTAATTTTGTCTAAAATTATTTGCGGGCTCACTTGTAATGAAATTTTTACTAAAAGCAAATGGTAACATTTTTTTAAATTAAACCTTTCTAATAATATTTCAATACTGTACTAATAAAATTAATAGATTACTATTTTACTTTACTGCTACTTCCTTTTCTTATATGTTTATTTTGTAAAGTTATGTTATTTCTGACAATTAATTAATAATCTGTTAAAAATCACTTATGGAATCCTCTCAATTATTATTTCTGGCTTAGATACAGCTTAACTTTTAACAGTTGCCAATGCAACTTATTGAAAATTATAACTGGTTTGAAATGTGTTTCCGTTTAATACAGTAAAAGAAATTTAAAATTACTATCATTGTACGTAATTAGTCAATGGATTATTGCTAGGAAAAATCATTGCGCTGGGGGTATACGGTCCATTATCAACTTAAATTTAAAATCAAGAGCACGCCCAGTCCACTCTCGAGACCCTACTTACCGACAAGAGCGAGTGGATGAAAAGCCAGGGAGGCCGAGATACAACTTCATTGAATCTGACTCCTGAAGGAAAGAACTGTTTAGTTTAGACTACCGGACCCTTATACTCACCACCCCACCTGCTCGCATTCCAAATAATTGTTTAGTTTTTTCCAACCATCTAGTGTAACTCAAACCTTGTGAAGGGACAATCCAACCAGTCTTCCGAGATTATCTGCTTTCGCATTTTCTCTGCTGAGAGAGCCGGCCTGTTCACGCTCCTAGTGTAGTTTTTCGCCGTTGTAATTCCAGCTCGTAGTGAGAAAGGCCAACCAGAATTTAGGGAGATCTGTATTCTCTCCAGAATTTTCCAGTGTAAATTAAGCCTTACAGAGGGGTAGAACAACCAGTTGTCCGCGAGCCTGTTCTCCACTGGAAATGTGTTTCATGTTTGCACTCCTAGATAATTGTTTCGTTTTCCGTCGGTTGGTCCATGAGTAATATCAGCCTTGTAGCGAGAAAGACCGACCACCGCTCAGAGAAAATCTCACTCACCTGTTCATAACCAAGAGCACATTTTATCCGTTCACATTCATAGTAGCTATGTAGTGCTTTTTTAGTGAAAACTTCAAGTACGTGTCTTGAGCCCTGTGGTGGGTGTAAGCGGCTAACCAGCTCTCCGATATTATCTCCACGCGCCTCTTGATTGATTGATTGATTGATTTTCCGTGTTTCAGCGCGTGTCAACTGCTATGCTAATTATTCCCGTAAGTGTAGATGGTAAGATCCGGCGGTGACATACTCGTCGCCTTGCGAAGTTTTCCCTTCCTCGGTATCTTCCACCAGAGAGTCACCTCCCCTGCTGAAGACAAGATCTAAGCTCCCCAAATGTGTGATAGTGTAGTGAATGGAAGCAAGTGGAAGTGTGGATAAGACAGAGGTGAGGGAAGGGCAAGTAAGAGGAAGGAAAGATATCATGCGCGGTCTATATACCGCTTGTTAAAATACTGCTCTAGCATTCGCCTGACTTTGATCGAAGAAACTATGGAAACCCGATCAGAGTAGGCAGATCTTAGAACTCTTCTCCAGACAGCCGTTGAATCCGACCTAACTAACTAGCTGGTGAGGAAAATCCTGCCACCGACTAAACACAAACCACAGGATTTTTCGGAAAGTATCTCCGCCCGCTCCATCTTTGACTTAGTGAAATGCAGCTTTGAAAAGTAAACGATTTGAAATCAATGGACGTTCAGTTGTCTACTTATCTGTCACATGTCAAATGACACGAAGTTCAACTTCGCCAAATGAGATTTCCAACCATATATTGAATGAAAGAGAGTGCCATATTTGATTCCCCTATAGCCTCTAAAAAATTGAAACACTTTCTTAGGCATGCAAAATATAAGCGATATGTTACTTGACATTTAACACAACAGTTAATCGCTGCGTTCAAAATAAATTTCCTTCTATCTTGCAAGCTTTTAGCTCGTTGGCTAATTATTATATTTTCTTATATTCGTCGGTTTCAACGTGGTATCTGTGTATATCGTGAAGGTTTAATAATGGTTATGGAACAGGCCAAAGAAGGAGAAAGAACAAGACAAAGAAGGGGAAATCGTGTGCACTCCGTTGCACGTTGTTAAGGAACGGATCTGACATTGTCTGTGAATAAATCACATGAAATCACGGAAATGTCCAATTAGAACAGTATTTTGCGATACAAATTTATATAATAGTTATGTACATTTTATTTTTAATTATACCAGAAAATATGTTGTAGATGAATCAAATGTGTTCTATAGTCCAACAGAGGAGAGAAAAATATCTTTGGTGATTGCGTTCGATATCTTACTATTATTACGATTTGTACGTTTGTACAATTCAATGGACATGGTCGTAATAAGTTTCAAGGTTTCGTCTTTTGTTTGATTTTTAGAGAACGTGACACACGGTTCCGTTCTCCGGAAAACTCTCCTCCTATAGGTAAACTACAGAGGAGTGGTTTGTGTAAAGCATGTGAAGCAAATATACCAGGTTGTTTTACACGTTTCCTCTCCTTTACAAACAATTGAAACTGCCCTATCACTACCGCGAAAAGGATCGATGCATAATTCTGGAAACTGGCCAAAAAATAGAAAATACCATTCAATCTTCGCATTTTTGTCTCAACATGACAAACATTCCCCCTGTCAAAAACTCGTGGAAACATATGACGTTAAAAATCAACGACGCTCCAGTGTTCACAGCGAGTTGGTTAGTGGGAACCTACTATAGTTCACTCGGCTACGCAGTGTACGTTGCTGAAGCGAAGTACGATGCAATAAGCACACTAATAAACCAGCAGAACGAGTCATATCCAGGCAACCAGGCAAAATAAAACTAGATTCTCGGCTCGCTACTATAAGTATAAGTAATCAGCAACAAGATTATACGAAACGAGTTTTTCACTCTTATGGTACACTCACATTCAAAACCGGCCAGCATAAAGGTGCGACATTGCAGGAAGCCACAAGCGACGAAGCAATGTATCATTTAGTTTAAAAAACTAGCATTCGTATCACAGTAACAACTACTTACAATCAAAACAAAGACACGGCCCAGGTTTATGACTAGCTATGATAGTTTATATTTGAAACGGCCGGTAATTACTCGAGTGAACGTAAGCCACCAAGCACGCAATCAGCGAGTGCAACGCAGAAGGCGGCACAGCGAAGACCCAGTCTGGAGCTGTTTCCCAAGAGGCAAACGTGATCTGAGATTGCATGGCCAGTTTGCATCATGTCCTTCGCACGGGTCTACAGCCCGTCATAGCGGCAGTGGTGAATCCAGAAAGTATTTTAGAGGGACGAAAATTTATATTCAAACGCCAATAAACATTTTTGAAAGAATATATTTTTAATATTAAGCATAAAATAAAAAAAGAGTGTATTTATGATAATATAACACTGCTGTTGCTGTGATAGATCTGTGATTGTTAATTATTTTGAATAAATTGAGTAACACTACTAGAAAACATGGATTTGGAGGTGTATGGCCCCCGTGTTCAGTCTTTGAATCTATTACTGCATAGAGCGTCTAAAATATTCAAAGAACGCTGTATAAAACGGTGAACACTGCACTGTCTACATTAACTAACTAGTAAAGAATTTGTGCACAGATTATCGAAAACGAACTGTAAAATGCGATAGAGAGTACCATTTACGTATTAAAAACATTTTGCACAAAGTTTTCGTTCTAAGATAACGATAATGCAAAGGTGATGGCCCAGTGTGCTGCTAACGATAAATTCCCATTTCACATTCTCTTAACACGCATTTGTCGAGTAGAGCTGTCCATCAAAATATATTTCTTCATGGAAAAATATAGTTATTACACAGTGTGCATCAACAGTTGAGATCAAATACTATTTATAGTGATCAAATGTCTTGTATGAAGACGATATAACTCACGTGATTACACTAAGTACGAATACTTCCGACGGAAAATTATTATCCGATATAACTCTACCATAACGTCTGCGCAGATGCAGAGACACGAAATGGGTTCGTATCTTACATGAAATAATGTTTCACGCTGGACAGAAATTCTCAAGTTCTCTAATACACATTACTGCGCCCACGCACCGGACTCACGTTTAATATTTAGATATTGGAACCATCACCGGAATCTGACGCGTCTTCAAGAGTTCGGACGCGGAATCTGTGCACTCCTCTGACGTCACATCGAACGGATGTGGTTGCACTTACTGTCGTGTAAAAAATGTCGACATTCAAGATTTTTGTCAGGTAACATCGGCACACACAAAATTATATAGGCCTACTCGTACCACGCGTGCAACCGGCTTCAGCAGGTGCAAGTACTAGTATCTGGGAGGGATCGCCATTTTGCCGATTTTTATTCCCCACGGTTAGCCCTAGGGGTATGGATGATGAGATGATAATGGTGATGATAGTGAAGTGTGAATGCACACACATATAGAGATCCACACATACACCCATACCCGAGGTGGGACTAGAAACCGCGGTCTTCTGGTCAGAGACCGCTAAGGCACTACTGCCCTAACGATCTCGGCCATCTTGACCGGCATTTTGTGTAATAAATAACACAAAACTCTTTAAATTAACGCAAAACACTACCAACCAAACCAAGGCAAAATCCCAACCAACCAAAGTAACGAAATAACGACACATTACTGGACGTCAATTTAATGATTGCAATCCCTAGTTCTATCGACCATCCTAATCGACATTCCTTAAATCACCTGATCCAAGAAAAGCTTTATCACACCTTCCTTAAAGGATGTATACGTAAGCTTCCGCGGCTCGAATCCATGAATTATCGGCTATCCGGGAGACGCCCCTCCCGAGAGCCCAGGCGGGATAGTTTAAATCACCGGGCGCGTAGCGCCGCAGTGTCACTGCCCTGAGGAAGCCTGCGACATGTCAGGCGAAGTCGGCACCCCAGCCAACGACGCGACGCCTCCCGGATAGCCGAGAATTCCTTAAAGGATATCGTATTATAATATTTTGGTTTCCTTCTCACATTGGCTTCCAGGGCAAAGGAGAAGCGGATGCAAGTGGGAAAGTAGTAATCTCTCTTCCCGAAATTGAAACTAAAGCTGGCGAATCCCTTTCTGATATTAAAAATTACCTCTTACCCAGAGATTAAGAAGCTTTGGGACCGGAACTGGAAAATGCTGCCTTCTAAATTAAACGCAGTCATATAGAATATCGAGGAATCTCCCATCACGTCCATTAGTCTTCGCAGAAGTGGTTATAACCAGGCTGCGTATCGGTCACTTTAACCTTAGTCATAGCTACCTGATGAAAACGTCTATACCTGACCGTGCCAAAATTGCGTCTAGTATCTACTAAGCACTTTATTGTCGATTGCCTTGTGATGACTGAAAGAGCAAATATTCAAATTGATAGTGATCTTCATTGTTTATTCAACTGTTATTCGGGATACACGAAGATTATTCAACTCCTTACCAAGTTTAATCTTGTAAATTTTATTTATCAATTGATTAGATATTATCAATCTCATGAAAAAGTACTTTATTAAAGTTTTATTTCAAATGTAAGTATACTTCTTGCAATATTTCGGTATATTTGTAAGTACTGTATTTTGTATCTGTGGTCGTCAATGACCTACTTGTTTCTAATAATTTAAAAAATCTCTAGTTTGCAATGCACCCTTTTGCGTGTTTTTTGAACAGCGGAAGTACGAAAAGTTGCTCTACTGCGCTTGTGCAATTTCTCCGTTCTCGTGTGTTTCGCTCACAATTTAACGGTCGTTGAGTGGACGGATATCTCGTGGGAACTTAACGCAAACGCCGCTGCAGGAGCGCCTTGCAAATCGCCTGCCGAGCTCCACGCTACGCTTACGCCAATCCTCGCGCGAGCAGTGAGTGGTTGAAATGATCTCTCGCTTTCGTATACAGGCAGACGCCCTGCGAGAAAACATGCCCGGGAAGCAAATGCCTGTGATTTTTGCCTTTTCATTCGACGGGCAAGCAATTGTAGAATAAAGATATTTAGAATTTCAGATATTTAAGAATGTTTTAATGCCAATAACGCATCAGAATTTGTAGCTATCACGTCTCAATGAACACGTACCTATAAACACGTAATTTGTATGAGTCAAATAAGAAATTTTGTTAAAACTAACTTCCAAATTAAAGAAATTAATCTTGTAGTTATAAAGAGAGAAGTTAGATTGAAATACAGTTCCCTCCTTGACAAACTGTACTGAGCGAACGAAACAAATATTCGATATCTCTGAAATGATAATGTTCATGAATCATTGCAATATAAACATTATTGGATATCATTATAAATTTGCTGCTCATATTTTTAGAGATCTGATGAAGAAAATGTAGGTATTTGTTGAAGATTAAGCACTGAAACAGAATTTTTTTGGAAGTTCCAACGTAAACTTCAGAACGTACAAGTTATTTACGCAATGATATTAATACTTTTCAATAGTATTGTATAATAGGTGATATGATGTTTCACGAGTTATTAGAAAATAAAAAATAGTTTTTAACAATTTTGTTGTACTTTCTCCTTAATATAACGCTTGAGTGGGGAACAAACACGCGTAAACTATAAGGAGGTTTTTACAGCGACGGCGAAATATTTGATACATTTTAAGTGGATTAAATGAATACTCTACGCTCATATCCTTTCTTTTCGCGCTCTTTTCCTTGTTACAGAAAGTAACCCACATGACCTCAAATGTCCCAGGGGCCCAAGAGAAAAGCGACTGAACAGGTCTCCATTCACCCAGTTGGACCATGTGGTGACGGAGTGGTAGAATAAAGGTGAGAGCGAACTCAAAAAGAGGCGCTGTTATAGCCACACCAAATATTGCTTAACAACTGGAAATGATCGCGAAACCGTCGAAAGCGGGCTCCTCCAGTAGCTTCGCCAGCACCCTTTAAGTGAATGTTTGAAGCAAGGTGAATTTCAGTGGAGACTTAAGCACCACAACACTGCTCTAAGCAGCTGTGTGCCAGGGCGATGACATGCATTTTCTACAACAGGGGGTCAAAGGTCGAGGGTCCACGCCTACCCTCAGAGATGAAAAGGAGGTGGATGATAGGACAGAGTTTCAGAACGTTTAAAGACTGGGTGATAACGAAGATTTACTATGAAGAGAACTGCCGGATGAGAGAGAACATGTACTGTCTAGTACGCCTTGCTTGACAACGCCCTTTTCACGAGTCTTTGGCGCAAGGTGAATTTCACCTGCAACTTTGAGCTACAACAACTCTTTATACAAACTTATCTCGGATAGTGACATTCATTTCACTCCTACAGGTCAAAATCGAAAGATCACTCTCATCCGTAGATCAGAAGTTGGAGGTGGTAGTAGGAATAATAGAGGAATGAACATACCGTTGCAATGAACTATTATACTACCTTTATTGCGTAAAAGGATGGGTGAATTGCGAACTGTCGGAATGATGGGTGAGAGATTCATAATCCAGATAACACAGAGTGAAGGCGAACATCTGGGAAGTATTATCGGTTTGCAAATATTAACAAGCATATCAGTGCCTTATAGCCTCCAGTGAACATGGTCAACACATCATAGTTTGGGGAGGAGCCAGAAAGTATTACAGAGGGGAGAATGTTGCTCACCAACGGGTTTTCGATCGAGCAAGAGTCTTGTTCTCTTCCAACAGGTGCTCCGTCGCCACCAGCCAACACCTTCACCCTTTCACGTAACGCCCTTTCTGAGGCAGCGAGGCACGCCTTAAATGATTATACGACGCTCTTCGCATGCCAGTCTCATGTTTTGAGAAGACGAGAACTACAGATGTAAACGTTTGGCAAAGAAAATTATTACTAAGAACACATAGGAAAAATTTAGAAATTTATCTTATGCATTCCGGAGAAACAAAATTTATTACTAGTCATAAACATGATTTGTTCGCCGTAGGAATATCGAAATATAAAGTAGTTCCTCTTTTATACATTATACGTACACGAATTGTTGAAACCGACGGAGTTGGTTAAGGGAATCAACTGATGCCACTGCAGGTTCTCTGACCAGGCGGTCCAGTGGTTCGAGTCACGACGGCGGCTGGATTTTCAATCCAAGCTAGATAACAAGGTCCAATTCAGCCGCTGTCTGGAGGAGACGTGTAGCAGAAGGCTTCTCTGATAGTTTTTTTCTGTGATTTCTCCTATCAACACCAGCCAAATGTTGGAGTAGTACCCTGACAAACGGACCATTGACCGCTCGCGATCTTTCCTTCCTCTTAATTTTTCTATCCTCGTCTCTTACTTCCATACGCTTACACCTAAATACACCACACTAGCGCGCATGTCGAGAATTCAGTCAGGAACTTAGAGCTTGTCGCGGCTGGGGTGGTACCGTGCGGTCGGGCAGATATATGGAGAAGGAAAATCCATCACGCCGACGAGTAGATTGGCGCCGGATCTCACCATCCACTGAGGGAAGATCAGCGCCATGTCCCGTGAAAAAAACTTGCATTATGCTTACGGGAACGCAGGAGTTGACAACAAGAAATTTGAAATAAACAATTCGTTGATTAAGACAAAAATGTCTGTCAAAAATGTAAAAGTGTTTAGGATGAGGTAGATTTCAATACTTTTTATTTAACAATTCCGTTGGAAATTTGTATTCATTCACGTAACAGATACGTTACATTTATACAGTTACAACAGACTTTAGAGGCGAACGCCGACTTCTTACGTAACATATTTTAGCATGACAATGCCAGATCTCCAGATAGAGAAGAATTACCGAAACTTTGTATTGTCTGGGAACATGTACACGTTAGTTCAATATCAGTTACAAGATCATGGTTGTAACGAAGTCATTGGTTATTTATGTAACGATAAATATAACACAGATTGACTATATCATTCAGATGATTAAGTGATCTCCACAAGCTTAACTAAGGAAATCGTGTGCTGGACTTCTCCCTATAATCAACATGACAACAAACAAACGTATGCCTGTAGACTTGGCAACGTACAATCATTATTTTCCAGATAATCACGTCAAAGATAGGTTACATTTATATCTTTAAATTAATGATGTGCCAATGAAAATAATTCTGAATTTTACTTAACACTTCCATTAGACTTCACAACATTTGTAAGTCACAGCACACTCCTAGACTAATGTCATATTACATTTACTTGTATCTTAAATTAACGATATAAACGATCGTAACTTAATGAATTGAAAAGTTGAAGCCTGAAATTTTCTATCAACCCCGTTTTTTAAATAAATTAATTAGTTATGTTCAGTAGGTATTGTTCTCCCATCCTACACCGCCTTAGGTGGCTCAGTACATCAATTGATGTAACTACAGCTCCTCTTACCGGAAAGTCCTTAAGTCAGAATTCAGACGGTGACATGATTTTCGACGCTAGCTAGGTATCTAGATCAAATTCAGTCGCTGCCTGGAGGAGAATTCTAGCAGATGGCTGTTCTGATCAGTAGTTTCCCGTAGTTTCTCCGATGAGCATCAGGCGTATACCGGAGCAGTACCCTAAAAAACCGGCCGTGGACCTCGTGCGATCTTATCATTCCTTTCTGTTCACTTTCCTATCCTCACCATTTACACACACCTACACTTACATGCACTATACTACCAAACATGTCGGGAAGCCAGTCGAGAGTTTAGAGTTTGTACACGGCTGAGGTAGTGACTGTGAGGAAAATCCCCGCCGGCCGACGAAAAGGTGCAGGTCGCCATCTACCGGGGAAGAACACGAACACCTCCCTCACGCAGAACACTTATGGAACTAATGACCTTAGCAGTTGACACGCCCGGGAACACTAATCAATAAAAAACGGAAAGAGATTTTCAAAAAATAGTTACTGCAACAGGCATGAAAATCACGCGAAACTTAGCAATGATACTTTCTAGACTCTTAAAACCAGAATTTCATTCGCGTAAGTGACTCAAATTTTGAGGGGCAGGTGAGAAGCCATGGGGGGATCAGGCAGAGAGGAGATTAAGCTCAAATCATTTTGTGAAGCAGTGTTCTACAAGATGAGACCTATTTGAAATTTCTATTAATATTTTTATATTGTAAAATTAAAGTGAAAAAATTAAAGAGACTTATTTTCTGTGAAATTTTATCTCAACGCTCAGCAATATCGTTTTCAGAAACTGACCAATTGAAGTTAGGATTCAGCATGACTATTTTGACTTTTAAAGCAATGATTTACAAAGTGCAGAATGTTGGCACGGATCCAGTAAGTAGACAAAGTATTCAATGTAAAGAGGAGCCAAACAATGCTTCTTATCTGCTTACAATGTTAATGTTAAGAGCTTTTGGTCTTGCAATGGCACTGAGGCACTGTTTTTTTTTCTTGCTTTAGAAACTAAACATAAATTAAAATTATAAATAGGTAACAACAGCTTGTTTTGCTCTCAGTCGCTTTAAGAACAGAAACAAGGAATATTATCACATGACAGCGTGAGACATCATTTGACCGTAACGGTTACAGGCCAATTAAACTTACAAATCCACGAGTCACGTTGGCGATGCAATGACATCTCGAGAGAGCATCTCACGACTGCAACGGGAATGAGTCCAACGTCGTCGTTTGCAACGAAAAGCCCACATTCACAGGAGCTCATATCTGCTGTTTTCCTAAAGTGCTAACTGGGTTCGAAACCGGACGCATTCCTTTCAGTCCGCCGCGTCGTCCGTTAGAGGAAAACCGCGAGCGCGAGCACCGGCGAGCCTGTCCCTCGCCTTGCGTTGGGCAGATACCGCTACATCCTTCGCCTCGCCCACTTTATTACTTCTCTTTTTGCCTACGTTCGCTCTTTTTTTATTTTCTTCCCCCATTCTTTGCATTTTTTCTCTTCGCGTTTTATTTTCTTCGCCGTAAGAATTGTACTCCCATTCTTCCGAGGGTTTATTAACCTGATGTGTTGCTCTACATACATCATACTTCGTTCTTTTTCTTCCAAGATTTATTGCGTTTTTTTTGTTTTTTCAAAGCAGAGCTGCCTACTTTAAGGAGTAGCTTTCTAACAAAATGATTATCATCTAGTAATTTATATACATTAGTCAGCAAGTTAACTGAAATTAATTTAATACTAAATTATATGTACAGTTATTTAAATAGTTTCTTCATGCTTTAGTTGCAGATCTAATTTACATTAAATTTGTAAACTAATTATTTCGTCAATGGACTTCGAAAGTGGTACTCTAGAATTTTGATGCACTATTTAAAGCAGTTTTTCTGTCTCTTAACATTTTGCAGTGAGATTGCGTTCCGTTACCGTAAGCGGATGATCACTAAGTATAATCAATGACTTTGGTCAACATTGAGGACGGAGATAATTGCGAAAATGCATTCTCTTTGATTTCTGTGCGTATAAAACAAGAAATTTACAGAAAGTAACGGAGTAGTTTGTCACAAATAAACGCTGACTTCTTGATATTAGATCCTTTGGGGTTTAACCTCAAGAGCAGATCATAGTTACACTTAAGTAATTCTCATAACATAGACCACGCAGAACCTGTAAATAAAATTGTGTTGTCCAAGAATTTAATGTTAAAGGTAAACCAGCTTGAAAACGTCGAATTTGAAAACCATCGATGGTTTTTAATCTATGTATTAAATTAACTGCGATGTTTTCATTTTCAATATTCAAATTATTTTATTGATATCGCATCACTAATTCACATGTTGAAAGCTAGCAGCTTCGTACAAAGAAATACAAATAAAATCCAAGGAGAAGAAGAAATTTTGATTTTACGTCTAGGACCAACGCTTGACATTTACAATATAAATCTCGATTTAGAACCCCACATCAAATAACATCACTGAATAGAAACGGGTGGTTAGCATTGGTTTGCATCGTAAACAGAAAGCGAATGAACTGTCCCTCGAGAGCAGGTGCACCTCCATTTCCAACGTCCTTCCCTCCGGCGGTAACATCAGAGGAAGTAGCATTCAACTTAAAAGCGAGCGGTGCTAAGCACAACGGTAATGAATTCTGTCAACATTTGGGCGATGTGTCAGGACCAAACCGTAAATACGGCCATGCAGACCTTTTCTTTGGGGGTTCTCTATTTACAGTACGAAAGGTATCCTGAATGTTTATTCAGGAAGTGGGGAGCGCATTGATTTTGTCGCAAGCATATGCTACTAAAGAGAAATCGTCGTTTTACTAATATAAGTTTTCCCTCTTGACATTTTATTACCAAACATACTCCCACTTTAATACTTTCTCAAGGATATGAAAATGTCATAAATTCTATTTACCATAGAGTTTCCTATAAATGGATCACAAAATCAAAATTTGCTAAGGAAACGTTATGTGAATTGGAAACTCAGATCATTGTGACGTAATATGTTGTAACATTAAATTTACTGTCATTTTTTTGTCAGTATGACTTTAATAGTTTATCTACGAAATATGTACGCTCGATTGCTGTCTGGCGTGACTTTATATAATTATTTTTAAAATTCATATAGCCTTATAGGTTGGGATTGAACTAGAAAATCGCACTAGCTCACTGTTCTGAATTCTGAAATTAAAAAAAATTGGTACGATATCACAGTGGACCTGTTCATTTTATATAGTATACAGTATTATTGAGAGAAACATCGAATCATTGCTAGCGTCACATACAACGAATTCCTGAGGAAAGAATACCAGAATGCTTTCGGTTCTTCAATTGCATTCAACAATAAATTACATACGTGTACGTCAAATTTGCACGTGAAACTTCCCTTCTACTTCATTAAATATTGAAGGTAATTTCCATTGGCTCTTCCTGTCCCCCATTATCTTTCGCTGACACTGTTTTCAAACACACACAGGGAGGCATTCCTCCCTTGTTCGCTCGCGGGAAAACCTCAATTTCCGTAAGTGACCTCAACGCATCCCCTTCCTACCATTGAAGGTCAGCCGGGCATTAGCGAAATGAGAACGCACAGGAAAAAAAACCTTCTAGGAGGATAATTTTCGTAGGTGGTCAACAGATTCAGCTGGGCAGCTGGTGGGCTGCGATATCACGTGACATGGTAGTGAAACAAAAGAAAAAATTTGAAAAATACTAATTAATAAAATAGTTTATTTTTGCTGTTGTGCTACAGTTCGATTCGAGCCTAGCCCTGAAAGCCACGCACTACGAAAGCCATCAGAAGCTACTAGCGCCCACAAACCAATCTCAACCAACCATATCGAAAATTAAAGGCTAATTTTTGGATAATTAAATGCTGTATCTATTATAGGCTAATTTTATAGGTTACTTACATGCTCTATTCTACATGCTATCTTTAGTCTACATGTAGCAGCGCGTACCTTCGTAGGAAATACAACTTCCCTTCATTGCAACAGAACGAAAATGCATTGAAGACTAATTTTAGAGTCCAAGAAAAGAGTTATTCTGGGATTCATATTCCAAAAATTAGGGCTATACACAGAGCAACAGTTCGCATGTTACCTGTTTCTCTTTGCACATCCCTGATTTTCGGAATATAAAAAGCCAGTATATTTTTCCTATAGCATAAAATTAGTATTTATTTATTGTTATGGTTTGATATTCGTGTTTGGGAGCTGTTAGCTTTAAATATCTTCCTACAGGAGCCTTTCGAGATCACTCTAAGTGGTTAGCGAGAAGCTCATCGTCCAGCCTCGCAGTGGCACACCAATTCTTTTCCTCAACCCGGAGAACACCCATAAAGATCAATGGTTGCTCCCAGAATAAACTGCCAAATAATTGAAAGGAAATTGTATACATTAATATTTGTTTCTACGCCTATTTAGCTATATATTAAAATATTTTTTTGAATGCTGTGTTAATATATTTTGATGTACGACTGTGGTATGTATCTTTAGTGTTTGGTCAGGAGCATTTAAGACAAAATCATTCTATTTTTAAAACAATTCCTCTTTCATATAGTACTATTGCTGTAGTATTTCGTATAATTTTGTATAGTAGTATTGCTAACAGCATCATATCCATTTCTAGAGTTTTGGTCGAATTCTTTTATCTGGCAATGTTTTATTTTAGACTAGGTCGGAACGTACCACGGCAATCGTCATGTAGGACAAAATCTACTTACAAAGGCGTTTGTAAGAATTGCAACACCAAGAAGAAGGCATACTATTACAATGAAATTTATTCCACTGGTTAAGAATATCACAATATAAAAATTATTAGAATTACAGAACTGTACCTGCTTTTTGACCTTGACTATTTAGTATAGTATGAAGCCGCCACGCGTTGCCATCAAAACCTCTAGACGTCGTAGCATGTATTCAAAGAGAGTCTGGATGTGCTGCTGGGGAACACATCTCCACGCGGTTTCTATGTGTGGACACAAAGCATCTACCGTGGTTGCAGGAGGACCAGAACGAGAATGTTGCCGATCGATCATATCCCAGACATGTTCGATGGTCGATATGTCAGGCGAACGTGCAGGCCAAGGAAGCAGTGGTACTCGTCGTTCTTCGCAGAAAGCTTGCACATTCCTCGCCATTTGCGGTTGGGAATTGTCCTGCTGAATGTGGAGTTGCTTGCAGGAGAGGCATCACGGACTAAACCCTCCCTTAAGTAGTGGTTGCTAGCCAGATTGCCCTCAATACATATGAGGTGAGATCGTACATTGTAGGCAGTAGCTTTCCAAATCATCACACTCGGCAATTGTCCCTATGGCGAGAAACAATGCAGATTGACAGATTGCGATCTACACGGAAGAGTCTAACACCTACGTTGCCATCGCTGTAGCACAAATTGAAACATGACTCATCGGAAAACACCATTTGGCCACTCAGCACACCAGTGAACACGTTCATATGCCCATTGCTGTTTGAGGCATTGATGGCTTCTGGTCAACGGAATTCGACAGAGTGATACGCGTGCCTAAAGTCCAGCCCTCATCAGACTGCGTCAAACCGTTGACGCAGACATAGCGTCATCCGTTGCAGTACTCGAAAGTAGAGCCAATACTATGGACGCCATTCTGTCGGTTATGGACATGCGGACAAGATGGTGGTAATCTAGCGCTGTGGTAACATTGTGTGGTCCATTACCTGATCGAGCAGGGCAAATAAGCGCAGCGCCAGGGTACGCTAAGTGAACCACATAGCCTATAACTCTCCGTTTAAAATGCCAACAAAAGTACAGGATCATCGGTTATGGGCGTGAGTGTCGCCCGGTGCGCTTTTACGCAAGGACACTAATTTGCAGGTTACTAATTTGACATATTTGTGGAAAATATGAAACACGCTAGAATCGAATATTTGTAATGATAATTGTTCACGAAAGAACCATGGCTGTACAAAGCACCAATATCTACGTTGTCTATTCCACTAGCCAAGCTTGACCTATGCAACCTGTGTTGAAAACGTCGAAAATATTGAGAAAAAAATCGAGCATCCGGGCAGTCGTTTATTGCAGAAGAAACGAAAGTCGATTTCTGTTCTTTTTTAAAACGGAATCCCACGCTACCTCTGTATCCTTTTCACATGAAACGTGGCAATGATGTCGGTTTCTCGCAGTTTAACGATTCCAGTCCGACAAGGCTTCAAATATTTACGTTATTTGACTCTTTTTATAATTTCAGTTTCCCTATATTTACCACGGATTCTTTTATTAATGACAACAGTCGCATTTGCTGGCGTGTATTCTCTAAATCCTAACTGTTTCCTCGACAACAAGAACATTGTAAGAAAAATAAAATATAAACGTTTTTCTTTATTCCATGGAGATTATTTGTACATAAAATCTCTCTAGGAAATTAGGGAAGTGATGTACTAGCAATGCTTGATTTTCTCTTGTCAGCAGAGTTATGTACTGTCTTTTTCAATAAAAACCAGCATAACTCACGAGTAATAGAGTTACTTTGAAGAAAATGTAGAATGAAAGTAAGCATGACTTAGCTCGGAAACTTACCTCAAGAAGTTGCGGTGAGCACAAGTCTTCAAACGTCAGCCTCTTCAAAAGCCCCTGAAACATAAATTTCTAAAGTTAGAAGAGAAACCATATAAGCGGCGTTTCTAAGCAATGAAAAAAATCCAGCAGAAAAAAATATATTTTAATTACATGAAAAATAGTATTTTACCTGCAATAATATGTATATATGTGCCTTGAAAATACTTCTCGTGTGTGCTTTTTTCAAAAGATATTTGTATATAAATCATGATTATAAACTCTCTTGCATCTGACGGGGCTTAATTTTCTTTCCAATTCACATAGCAAACATTTATCGACATTCACATACGAGATATATTTTCAAAACAAATATACCAGACAATTATCTCGTAAAATAAAGAACATCCTATTATTGTGAAGATTTAAGATAGTACATTTTGCCATTGCCATTTCATTCAGATGGATCCCACGGACTTCCACGGACTCCCAAGTGACTTTTTGCTCTTAAGGTGCGAGGTCGCTTGAAACATGTTCTTTGCTAACGTCACAGCAGTTTAAATCTCATATTTGGTTTAAGGGGTCATTAGAACGAAAACCTACTACAAACATTGTATTAAAATATGGGAATTTCAAACCAGCGACTCTGTTCAACAATGAAACCCGTTATAATTAGTTCATTGTTTGTAACAGAAAAACGTAACGCCTAATAAAAAGTATCATTAACGAAACATGATGAGCCAAACATTGAAACAAATGGTAGAGCTTACCGAGGTTGCTTTTCTCACATACCATGTATTAATATATATATATATATATAT